>CM075977.1:299034849-299082927 GCA_038087875.1 Malacoraja senta | reverse complement strand
AGTCACATGATGACTACGTGAAAGAAGGCCGTCAGCCCACATGCGCGTCATTACCTCTACCGCATTGCGCAACAGCGCAAGGCGCGCTGCTCCCTCCAGCGGTAAGTTTAAACCTGCAGGTAAGTTTTAAAACTTATTTCCAGGTTCTGTTTTTTGTCTTGCAGGAAGCTCTGTTACAGAGTTTGCCTGCTGGATTCGGGGCGAAGTCGGACGGGCCGCGGGGAAACCGGTTATGGACTGTGGGGAATCCCGGTCCGGACCGCGGAAGCGCGGGTAGCCGGCGGCCGTCGGGTTCGCTACCTAAGTCGCTGACAATGGGGTCAGCGGCTCCCAGACCGCTATGGTGCCCCAGAAAGGGGGTAAAACCAGGAGTAAGTCGGTCTCACCACCCGAGTCGCTGACAGTGCGGTCAGTGGCTCCTAGACCGCTATGGTGCCCCAGAAAAGGGGTAAAACCAGGAGTAAGTCAGTCAGGCCTTGTGACTCGGGCGAGTCGGGCCAGGAGGGTTCCCCTCCTTCAATGGGTGCGTCTGCGGACGTCTAAACCCACATGGAGCACCTGATGGAGAGGTTGCTCCACAATGATATACTCCAAAGGAGGGAGTTATCAGCGCGGGGTCTCCTCGGGGGCCAGCGGCAGCGGCACCTGTTTCAGGGCTGCACAATGTCTCCCTCTCTGAGGAAGGGAGCATTCGGAGTCAGTTTCAGTCTGACAGAGCAAAAGTCCTGATATAGGTCCGTAGGAGGGGCCATGTCAGCGCAGGTATCCTCAGGGGGCCTGCGGCAGCACCTGTTTTCAGTGCTGCCTACGAATCTCCCTCTCTGTGGAGGGGAGTACGAGGAAATACTCGCAAGCGAAGTGGTTACTACCGGAAGAATTCGTCCCAGCTGTTGCCAGAAAACCCGGAAGGGGCCAGAGTTCCCCTCATGCTACAAGTGCCGGCAGTGAACAACGCTATCAGGGGTGACATTGGAGGGGGCATGTAATCCAGGAAATGAAACCAGCCGCCGAATCTTCTCTTCAGGTAAGACTTATCCAACAGGTATACCTGGATGAGGAAGCAAAAGCTATCGGACTGATCAAGGTACCGACGACGAACAAAGCTTCATCGTATTGGCGATGACACACCCCACGCCTCATCGGCAGTAAGCAGTTCACTGAAGCTGGTCGCAGCTTGAAAGCTGGGCAGAGGCTTTCAGGCCAAGGTCCAAGCCGGTCTCAGGAAATATGGAATCCACATACAATACCAGTCCTACTCTCCAATCAAGGACGGGAATAGAACTCACATCAGGGGCCTTTGGGCTTACCATAAGACCACCGGTAACCATGGAGGTAGATGGGTCTAGTTCTTCTGAAACATGGGGTATGTGGACCATTTACAAGTTGGTAATATTTACACTTGTTTTTGTACAAATTACAATGATAAGATGAGATTCAGATCAGTTTATAAACTAAAATGATAACATGTGATTGGTTTATTATTGCAGTATACAAGGGTACCAAGCATGGCTTGAAATTGGGGCCAGAGTTGTCTTTCGATGCAGGCTCAGTATTATGGCCAGGATTACCTTTCAAGACAGGCTGGGGAATCTGGCCAGAGTTGTCGTTCGAGGCAGGCACGGAATTATGGCAGGCGTAATTATGAAAAATGGAGGATGTCGGTTCATAATTGATTTAACTCGCATGTGCAACATAGACTTTTCAGTATATGGAACTTCGTTACTGTCTAACAACTGATTTCCTTAGGATCTTTATGGCATGCATCGATCTCAAAGATGCATACTATTCAGGTCCCATTCACAGGGATCACCGGAGACATTTGAAATTTATCTGGATGGGCAATGATAACAGTTAATGCGTTGCAAAAGGGGCTAACTTCAGCTCCCAGGTCATCTACCAAATTACTAAACCGGTGCTTGGACTGCTTAGAGCTAAAAAAAACACTTGTTATGGCTTAGCTGGATGATATTCTAAACGCTTTATTTTGCTAAAATCAACTGTTTCAGCCA
Organism: Malacoraja senta; assembly: GCA_038087875.1. Lineage (NCBI taxonomy): Eukaryota > Metazoa > Chordata > Chondrichthyes > Rajiformes > Rajidae > Malacoraja > Malacoraja senta. Next base: position 299,080,918 of record CM075977.1, on the reverse strand, counting down.
CAACTATATTTGAGAAATTGAGGTTCCACATCCATCCAGTTAAATTTAAGTTGATACCAACTAGAGTTATTGATTATTCGGATTTACCTTTAACTATTAATTTATCTGTGACTGCGTCCTGGGGCAAGAGATTGGAATCAATAGAAGCCTGTAACAACCTTGTTATTAAGCAGCCTTCTATTCATCGAGTGTAATTGGCAATATAGCAGCTGTGTTTCAGCTGTGCAATTGGGCCTTTGCATTATCAGAACTTACAACGTGCAAAGTAGTAATCTCTCAAGTGCCACATAGGTCATTGTTAACAGACCTATGTTATTACCAGCTGAAGCTACCAAAGTCACAATGGTGGATGAACAGTATTCAGCATTGCTCCAGTAGTTTTGGTCAGTAAATCTTCAGTTCTATTACAAACTGATGCTAGTGCTCAAAGATGGAAAATTACGAATGCCATCTCTAGTTATGGAGGCGGATGGGATTTGCATTAATTACCAATTCTTCAGTTATTGGTATCAACTACCTATAGACACTAGGTGCATACTATGGGTTAAAAGGGTTATTGTGCGAATATGCATAATCTGCATGCTCAGTTCCAAGTTGATACACTGTGGTGGTGGCATAATTTAGTCACATGGGTGCAATCAAGTCAAAGTATCCTGTCATAATTTACCCAACCTCGTTTGGTGCTAGTGTATCATCACGTAAAATCAATGACAACACAGAATAGATGTTGGATCACAAAGTATTTTATGACATTATGGCTCGATGGAACACGAATATCGATATGTTTGCATCCAGGCTCATTCACCGGTTGCAAAAACATGTGGCATCACAGTGGCGAGAGATACATTCTCGATACACGGGGGAGGAATGTTCTTTTACGTCTTTTCTCCATTTTGCCTCATCAGTCGGGTCTTGCAATAAATTCAGCAAGATCCCGCTTCAGGTTTTTCGTACTGTCTGACTGGCCTATCCATGGTTCCCGGTAATGTTGGGAATAATAATAGAGCCTTATATGGGTATTCTAAACATAAAACGTTGCTGGTTCAGCCTGGGACTCGGGGAACCAGCCTCTGCATGATTAAATCAATTCATTGACTTGCAGACTCTGAGAAGACTGCTCCTGCGACTCGGGTTGTCAGACCGATCCATGTATGTGCTCACTGCAGAATGCAGGGATAGCACCAAAAAAGCAGTACATTTCCTCTTCAGGAGATGGGAAGCGTTTTGTTTAAATGCTATGTTACATATAATACGGCACGGATACTGACATCTTAAGAGTTCATTTTCAAATGGGTCCTTGACAATAAATTAATTTATAGTCCCATTAACTGTGCCCAATGTGCTTTCTCATCATATTTGCTGCAGCGAGCGGGACACGCTCTGTCGGGTCTCACCCTCTGATATCCAGTTTATTAAGGATATCTTTAACACAAGTTCTCCCAGGCCCAAGTACACAGAAGTATGGGATATTGACATTGTGTTAACACTACTTCACCAGGGGGCTCCAGCTATATCCTTATCTTTGGCTCGGCTCTCATAAGGTAGTTATCCCCATGGCACTGTTCTCAGCGCAACGGGTCCAGTCATCACATAAATTGTGACTGGACAGGATGGTTACACCTGCTAATAATACAATATTTCATGTTTACGATTTAGTTAAGCAGGGTAGCCCAGGGGTGTCAGGTCTCAAACTAGTTCTCATGGCATACCCCATGGACCTTCGGTTATGTGTGGTCACACATTTACAACATTACGTCAAGGTCACCTAGAGCCTCTGATACTAGCTATGTTTGTTAGTTCCAAAAAAACTCATAAGAAGGAATCAGTTCAGACCATCTCCAGGTGGTTAAAACGGGGTTTTGCCTATGCAGGAGTAGATACTAATTTTCTAATCTCACTCCACCAGGGCTGCTACAACATCAGCAGCAAGGGTTACGTACGGTCCTCTGGAACACATCCTAGCGACTGCAGGATGGTCTATCGAACGAGTTTCCAAACATTCTATAATAACCCATTGCCAGACCAGGGTTATTTGCCAACTCTATTTTAGGTTCTATTTTATAGTTTCCCCCCAGATGAGAGGGGTTACTATTTTTTATTATTTGTTCATTTATCAGCATCAGCATGTTTTAAATCTATGTCATTTCTGTATGCATTATGAATGTTTCCCTTATCTGTGGTCAATTGATGCTGTCGTGCTTGTGTGGACTCGTTTTCCACGGCATGAAATCACAGAGCTTTGAAATCTTCACCTAGTCACTCACGTGACTCCGAAGTAAAATAGTAAGATTAAACGAGAACTTACCAGTTTGAAGTTTGATCTTTATTTTATGAGGAGTTACAATGAGCAATTACGTGCCCTCCGCTACCAACCCTCGTATCATAAAGGTCATCTGGTAGTTCTAGTCCTCTCTAATCTTACTATGTTCAGTTCACCAACTGTTATCTGTGATTTCACACCACTGCTTTGAAGATTGACGCGCATGCAGGCTGACGGCCTTCTTCACGTAATCGCTCATCGTAACGCCTCATAAAATAGAGATCAAACTTCAAACTGGTAAGTTCTCGTTTAATCTTACTATTGTATTTTACATTAATAAATTCCACAGTTTTTATTCACTGTCTGAAAAAATGTGGATTCTGTAAAATGTTATAATCTTCCATAATATATTACACATATTATCACTTCAATGTCTTTCCATAAGGGCTGATACACAAGGAACAATGGGTAATATCCATTAGCCCCTTTTCTTGGTGAATGAGCCATGCTCTTTGAAGCCTTGGGCTTACAGTTGTAGAAATGTTGTCTTTGCGTAAACCAATATGGAAAAATTGGCAAGCATTACTGCAACTAAATTTGACAGGAGATTAGTAGACCCACGGAGAAGTGTGCTGAAGAGGCAGTTAATGGATGATGTTCGGCAATATTGTGATGAACACATAGAAAGCAGCACTTAAGGATTCACTACATCAATTTAATGGGGGGGATTAATTATGTTACAGCTTTACCTAAGGTCAATGACAAAATAATTCAGCAGCTTGTAAAGCTGCATCAGACAAAAGTATTTATCCTGCTCTGTCTTCTGATTATTTTTTCTTTGCTTTCTTATTGCACATTTGTTCCTCACATCAGGTTATGTAATGACACAGACAGAGGTAGATTTCATTCGTTTCTTGGTTTAGTCTCCAGTAAAAATCAAATGAAGGATGTAATGAATGAAAAATTGATGTATCTCGGGAATCAGCCAATATGATAGTGAACTTGTTTTCAGCCTGAAAATGTGGAAATAGCCAGCATAAGTACCCAAAAGGCAGAATGGGGAGAATGAAGAATGAAAATTGTTTAATGGAAACACTGCACCAAATAGTGAAAAGAAATGAACAATGTTATTATTCATAATTAATATTTTGGGAGATAAGTGCTTTGGTCCTTGCATTTCTGGTAGACATTATTGCAGCACTCGTTTTTCATTTGAGTTAAACCTTGTTATTTGTGATTGTGTTGCATCCAGGGCTTCTACTTTTCTGGTGATAAATCAGAATGATAAATATTTACAAGGAATAAGACCTCGAGATATAAGCCTCACAGTGCCAGAGACCCAGGTTCAATCCAGTATCAACCTATTGTAGTTAATGTCTCATGAATGTATAACCCCCAAATTGCTTTGTCAAGAGTGTTTAATTGTCATATGAGTATACCGAAAACAGAACAATTAATTTTTTACTTGCAGCAGCAAAACAGTACTCATAATTAACATAATAAACAAAAAGATCAGTAAATTAAAAAAAACAATATTATTGCAAAACACAGCAGCTCCTTGGTGCAACCAAGACAGTTCCTGGTTCACAGTTTAAATGGCATTTGCAGTCTTCAAGAGGCTGATGGTTGTTGGGAAGAAGCTGTTCTTGAACCTGGAGGTCCCGGTTTTCTGTCTCCTATACCTTCATCCCAATGGCAGAAGTGAAATGAGAGTGTGGTCAGGGTGGTGTGGATCCTTGGTGATTCTGGCTACCTTTTTGGACTAGGGGCTCCTATAGATCACTTAGATGATGGGGTCAGTGGATGGCCAGTGTCTACCACTTTTTGTAATCTTCATTCCTGTACATTTGTGTTGTAGAACCAGGCTGTGATGGAACCAGTCAATATGCTCTCTACTGTACACTTGCAGAAGTTTTTTTAAATGGCAATAGCGTGGTGACCTTTTGCAAGCAGCACAACAGCAGAGATCAAATATAACAGTTGTTTCTCCACTTTACCTGGATGCTTTCATTTAGAGCATTAGAACTGTTATTTTGTTTTATCAAATGCATCACTTCACATTTACTGACGCTGAATTGCATCTTTCAACTTTTAGTCCATTCTCCCTTCTTCACAAAATCTCTTTGCAGCTTCTTTTGGTTGACTGAAGAAGTAAATCATTCTACTTTATCATCTCCATCAAATGTTGTCATCTGCCCTGTACAAGACTCACAAGCAGCAGAAGTAGCCTCAGAACTAAATACTGAATTCAATTCCACTAAAAATTGCTCATCATTCCTATGGTCTATTTTCTTTCTTCAAACCAATTTAGCCTCCTCCTAATTTCAAAGCTTGTAATCTTTTTGAGTTATCCCCCATATGGTGTCTTATCTAAGGCTTTCCTGGAATTGTTGTAAATTACTTGGCCAATATTTTTCTCACCGTTGGGTCCCATCATCACACTGGTCCCCCAACGCAATATTCCACCTCTCCACCAATTCCAATATTGGTGGCCAGTTGGGGGGGGGTGTTCTGGAGTGCTAGTATTGGGTGTTGTGGGCTGAAGGGACTGGTTTCCAGAGGGCTAGTATGGACATTGTGGGCCGAATGGATTCTTGGGCTGGCGGTTCAGTCACTCAAGCTTGTTGTGCTGGCAGCTCACTCACTCACGGCTGGTGGGCTGGCAGTTGACACGGCTATTCTTGAAATTCCATTTCAAGCAGGCTGCAAGGCCACCAAATTCAAATGCAGTTTCGTACCACTTCAAGCAGGGTGCAAGGCCACCAACTTCAAGTGCAGTTTCATACCATTTCAAGCAGGGTGCAAGGCCACTAAAGACAGCGAGTCGTGACCTTTCCCTCCTCTATCTTGCAGAGACTGAGCCACGCCCACACTTCTGGGTTTTATAGTCCCTCCGCCCTCCCACCAGAAGGGGTGTGGCCTTCATGGCGTGATTGACAGGAGAGAGAATCTCAACATTTTTTCAAAACTAATAACTCTTTTATTTTTCATCGATGGAAAAAACCCTCGGCACCCGATGAGTGGAGGGGGACTGAGTATGATTGCCAAAAATCACAGCCGTACGTGGTAGTGTTTTTTCTAAAATCAATATAAAGCACAAACAGGAAGTGGTCAAGATTAGACTTTTAATTATATAGTAGGCAAGGCAACTTTAAGTAGGCAAGGCAACTTTAATTAGGCAAAGCAACTTTAATTAGGCAAGGCAACTTTAATAGGCAAGGCAACTTTAATTAGGTAACACAGCTTTAGCATTTCCAAACCAAAGGCAACACAGCTTTAGCATTTCCAAACCAAAGGCAACACAGCTTTAGCATTTCCAAACCAAAGGCAACACAGCTTTAGCATTTCCAAACTATATTTTCAAACCACATTAAAGGCACTGACAGGTCATCAAAACCACTCACAGTTTAGTAGACATGTGTTCAGTGTTATTCACAGTTCAGACTGAGAGATGTGACCCTCTCGCTCCCCCATCATGCAGAGACTGACTGAAGCACTGAAGAGAGGGGGGGCAGGGGGGGAAGGGAGGGGGGGAACAGGGAGAGGGAGCAGGGAGGGGGGTGAACAGGGAGGGGGGGAGAGAGAGGGAGAGGTGGGGGAGAGAGGTGGGGGAGAGAGGTGGGAGAGAGAGGTGTGAGAGAGAGAGAGAGAGAGAGAGAGAGAGAGAGAGAGAGAGAGAGAGAGAGAGAGAGAGGGAGGAGGTGGGGGAGAGAGAGAGAGGAGGGGGGAGAGAGAGAGAGAGAGAGAGAGAGATAGAGAGAGAGAGAGAGAGAGGGGAGAGAGAGACGGGGGGGGTCGCAAGGTTTTATCAAACGACTTGCGAGAGGCGTGACTGGCAGCACGTTGGGTTTGCAGCGGGAGGGAGGGAGGGGGGAGAGGGAAGGAGGATGGGGAGAGGATGGGGGAGAGAGAGGGAGAGGGCGGACCTGAACTCGGTGAGCAGGCGGCGTGGAGAGCCTCGGCAGCTCTCGCGTGACGATTCCCCGTGTCCCTGCAATCAATGGAGGAATTTCAGGTTTCCCAGAGGGAGTAATGCCCCGCGCGACAATAACTGCCGCCGCCATGTTCTACCATCGGGTGGGGGAGACGGAGTGGTTTCAGAAGCAAGCCGGTGGCCTCCGGTGACCGGCTGTGACCTCCGGTGACCTCCTGATCTGCAGAGCATTTTGAGAAGGGGGGGCTTGGAGCGGGCGGGAGGGCGTGGGAGTCCAGCTGTGGGAGGCGTGGCGCAAGCGTACTTGTGCTGGGCGCGGCGCTTTCATCCACAGCGACGGGGGTCGGCGCCTGGAGGCAGGTGGGCCTGGATTGGTGGGAATGTGGGCATTGTGACATTCGCAGCTGCTGATTTAAACAAAACAGTAAGTTTGTGAAGAATTTTATTGAAAATGTGTAGAGATAAATGACCGAATTTAATGAGGGGTGGCTAGCGAAATTGTTAAAATCTCCGCGTTTTTGCGTCTGGTTTCCGAGGAGAAATGTTTCAAATGCAAATTGCCGTCCACCCACACACACACAGAGTTTTAAAGTATATAGAAGATAACCAGTTACATCCTATTTATCTATAAAAAAATAAGGAACTTTGTCCTTAACTAAAGGCTCTAACAAAATTTCCCGACCTCATGATGATGTATTTTTGGGCACTTTCTAAATCTCAACTTTGGAGGAGGTTATTAGAATAGACAACAAATTTGTTAGAACTATATAAACAGATCATTGGTGCTATGGACAATGTCCAAGTGTGTTTGGAAAGGGATAGTGTCCCCTCAGCATTTAGTTCTAGAGAAACACTTGCTAACTGGATGCACTGGACTTCATGCAAACCTAGAGGGGGAGATTTATCTTCATTAATGCTTTTTAATGGACCCAACACCATCTTAAACTGCCTGAGCATATTAGTATGCCATGCACTGATCTCGCTATCCTCCATGTCCTTCTGCTTGGTAATTACAAATTCAAAGTATTCCTTTAGTACCTCACCGACATCCTCTGACTCCAAGCATGAATTCTCTCTTTTAGTTTAGTTTAATTTAGTTTAGTTCAGTTTAGTTTAGTTTAATTTAGTTTAGTTTAGAGATACAGCTTGAAAACAGGCCCTTCGGCCCACTGTCCTTGCTAACCAGCGATCCCCACACACTAGCATTATCTTCCACACACTAAGATTAATTTACAATTCTACCAAGCCAATTAGCCTTCAAATCTGTACCTCTTTGGAGCGTGGAAAGAAACCGGAGATCCCGGAGAAAACCCACGCAAGTCATGGGGAGAACGCACAAACTCCATACAGACAGCACCCATAGTCGGGTTTGAACCCGAATCTCTGACACGTAAGGCAGCAAGTCTATCGCTGCGCCACTATGCTGCCCAGATCGTTGTCAGTCTGTGGAATTCTCTGCCTCAGAAGGCGGTGGAGGCCGGTTCTCTGGATACTTTCAAGAGAGAGCTAGATAGGGCTTAGAGATAGCGGAGTCATGGGATATGGGAGAAGGCAGGAACGGGGTACTGATTGGGGATGATCGGCCATGATCACATTGAATGGCGGTGCTGGCTCGAAGGGCCGAATGGCCTACTCCTGCACCTATTGTCTATTGTCTATTGTCTATTGTTGTGTGGTCATATTTTTTCCCTAGTTATCCTGTTACCCCAACGTCTCCCAAAATACTCCTGAATCTCCTATCGTGTACTTTATCTGGAGGCTGGTTGGTAGGCAAGGGGAGTCGTGTCTTCAGCTGCGAGCAGTCAATTCTGGGCCTCCTCATGCTGTATCTGGCCTGGAATTAGATCACAGTATTTTAGAAAGACCCAGCATTAATATTAACAAGGCTCCCCGCTGCCTCACTGATTTCCTACTGGCAACCTCGTCCAATTTAATATTCCAACCCCATCCCACAACCACAACATTTCTCCGTGCCTTGGGCAATATCATTCATCGTGTCTTCCTTTTCATTTCTCATTCTTGTCAGAGAAGGACAGTTTTTAAACAGGTAACAATCATAGTAAAACAAGATAAAACACCGCAATCCTTTTTAATACAAAGGATCTGAACTCATTTCATGAAGCAGTCGCAAGTCCTTGAGACTCTATTCCACACTGTTTGCAGAGCACCTTTTAGACTTTATAGATACATTGTGGAAACAGACCCTTCACCCCATTGAGTCTGCACTGATCAGCAATCTCCCCGTACACTAACGCTATCCTGCACACTAGGGACGGTTTACAATTTTGCCAAAGCAATTAACCTACAAACCTGTACGTCTTTGGAGTATGAAGGAAACCGGAGCAAAACCCACAGGGTCACAGGGAATACGTACAAATTCTGTACAGACAGCACCTGTAGTCAGGATCAAACCTGGGTCCATGACGCTGTAAGGCAGCAGCTCTACTGCTACGCCACTGTACTAAAGCCCTGTCCCACTTTCACCTAAATGGCGACCTCTGACGACATTAAACGACCTAAAAAAAAATCAAGGTCGCGGTAACCTACGACCTTCCATGACTATGTATACGACCTCCTACAACTATGTTGAAGACAACCCACGACTATGAAGACGACCTCCTTTGACTATGTTGAAGACTGGCTTCGACCATGTACATTTTACTGCTGTTTGCAGTAGCCCTTTTGCTTCAGCAGCCTTTTAAGAAAGGCAGAAGGGGAAGAGCAAGGGTGAAGAGGAGGTACAAGAAGAGGTCTCAATGGGTGAATGGAGATGATGTGATGGACTGTCCCAGTACACCAGATGACTGGAAGAGAGTGGCGCTGGGCTTTGACAAAAGATGGAACTTTAAGCACACATGTGGGGCAGTGGATGGCAAGCATGACATTCTTGTCCCTGTCCCTGTACCCCTCATTTTCCTTTTCGTACAGGATGGCATTCTGCTGGAACCATTCCTCAAGGTCCCCCTCCTGCTGCCTGGTGAAGGTGTAGGGCATAACCTTCCTCCAGCCCTCCCTCACCACCAATGGGGCATCTGCCTCTGATGCTGTGTCAGACACAGGAGAAAGGGCTGCTTTGCTGCCTTCAAATGAGGCAGTGACGGATGGGGTGATGGTGGGGACATATACTACCACCCTGGTCTCCTCCTCCGGGGGTCTCTACTGCAGGGCTACCTCCTCCTGCACCATCACCTCCTGTGGCATCACCTCCTACCACTCCTCCTCCTGGGTGGGCAACACCTGCATGGCTGTTATTTTGAGGGTTATACCCTCCCCCTGCGCTGCTGCCTTTTTGGTGCCATCTCTAAAACACAAGTCTCCTCTCCAAAAAACTCTCCAGCTATGAATGAACATATTGGAGTGACAGAGGTGACTGCTGTTTAAATTACCTTTTTTTTCTACTGACCTTTTACCTTCGACTGCCTCCGACCACCCACGACTACCTACGACCACCCACGACTACCTACGACTACCTACGACTAGCATCACGACCTACTACGACCTACCTACAAGCTACCTATGACCTACCTACGAGTAAAAAGTATCGATTTTTTCCATGCCAAACTTTTTGTTACTTGTGGACATTTTTTATCAGGCTAGAAAAAACGCCACGACCTACTTGATGCCACGAGTACACGGAGACCACTCATGAGCATGAGGAAGACCTCCTACGACCTCCTACGACCTCGTGGCGACCATGCTGCGAGTATGAGTCAAGGGCAAACTCGGCAGAGGTCATGAATTAGGTCGTGAAAGTGGGTTAGGGGCTTTACTTTGCTTATAAGCATTTTGGGCAGATAAGTGACGTAGTGGGGAGAGCTTACATGTGCCTCTTTCCATTGCATTAGGTGGTTTGATTCTGATCATTGTAATGATCTACAGCTGTGGGATTGAATAACAGAATACCCTAGAAATCTGTAGTTAAACTTTACTTCGTTTTTACCCTCTAATGCATTGAGGCAAACACATTTCAACTAGATTTCTAGAAAATATTTAATTCTCCTTGTAAAAATGCACCAAACAGGTTCCTATTGCATTGATAGTAAAATAAATCTATAAAGAATCAAGTTCCAATCACTTTCCTCTACATTGCTATCTTCAGAGGACCAGCTCTTAGATTACAACTGGTATTAATGTTGGAGATTTCAGTGAAAATTCACTGTGCCAGATATAAACTATTCTCCCTATTTGATGCACACTTTTTGATACGAGATATTTTAGTAATTGACTTTTCTCTACAATCCATTCAAGTTTTCATTTATGTTACAGGAGAACCTAATTTAATGCTCATGTACCTTGACAAGTCCCCGAGGTTTGGCGATTGGAGAGCTCTGCGCTGATTGCCCCTGGAGCAATTCAGACTGGATTCCTATTCCCTTTATTTATATTCCCAACAAATTGCAAACTCCACAGGCTTAACCAGCCTTCATCTTCTCAGCATTGGACTCCCTCTGTGATGCCTAATTCAGAGTAGAATCTCACTGGATTAATCCTGGCCCTTTCGCCATAATAATTCATGCTGTTGATAGCAAAGATTGCATCTATAAACATCTTTCCCATTCATAGAAGTCAAATAAAAGCACACCCTCTAATAATGGTGAAGGCGAGTAAAAATCATTTATTCTAATCATTGCAATCACACTGATGCAGACAAACACAGCAAGGAGCAAACATTGAAAATACTAGTGAAGAAAAATAAAGATCAAAAGTAAATGAGAAATTAAATATCTTGCTCAATTCAATAATGTTGAGGATTTTATTAACGTATTATCTTTGGCTTCTTTCTGTTCTGATTCTTAAGCATTGATGAGGTGCTGATCCTCCCTTAACATACAGAGACCTGTTTGTATCAATGAGAGGTGAAATAGAAAATAACTTCTTCCTGTTGATTTCAAAGGCAACATTCAAATAGAAAAAATAATGTATTTCTTTTTGAGAGATTTGATCTGCTACCCCTGTACCTTGGCTAGGTTTGTTTTGTTATTTGATATTTCACTCAAAATCAATTTTGATTCAAGAGGAACCCTGGAGGATCCGACACACATTTGCAAGATATTTAAATATTTCAAAGACATGAAGTAGCAGCAACCAAATTCTATGCAGGACTGTATTAAAAATGAATTACAAATACTGGTTTATACCAAAGACATAAAATGTTGGAGTACCCCAGCGGGTCAGGCAGCAGCGCTGGAGAAAAAGTTTCAGGTCGGGACCCTTCTTCAGTCTGCTTGTAGAGGAGGGCGAGGAACTGGGAGCAAGGAAAGTCCAGGATTGGCTGAGGGACTGAGCACACAGTATTGAGGTGCCCCCCTGCTGATGGTTACCGAGGAGGAGGTTGTTGCCAATTCGTACCGATTGCAATCTATTGATGAGAACGTTTAGGATCCAGTTGCAAAGGGATGTGCAGAGATCCAGTTCTCTGAGCTTGGTAACAGGTTTGGAGGGACTGATTGTGTTGAACACCAAGCTATAGTTGATGAACAGCCTGACATGCATGTTTTTATTGTCCAAGTGGTCCACTGCAGAGTGGAGAGCCAGTGAGATTGCATTGAGTCAAAAGGCAAATTGTAGTGGGTCCAAATTCTTGCCAAGGTAGGAGTTGATATATACCATAACCAACCCCTCAAAGCATTTCATCACTACAGACGATGGTGCTACTGGTCAGCAGTCATCAAACCAACGTCACCTTACTTTTCCTGGGCCTTTTGATGCCTTTTGATACCTTATTGATGCCTTATTGCCTTATTGATGCCTTTTTAAAACAGGTGGGGAACCTCACATCTCAGTAATGAGAGGTTGAAGATGTCTGCAAAACCTCCAGCAGGAGTTCAGGCAGCATCTGTGGAAGGAGAAACAGTTAATGTTTTGGGTCTGGGACCTTTCAAGAGGACTGATGAAATGTTAACTTCTCTCTTGGTACAGATGCTTCCTACCTTGCTGACCGCTTCCACAATTCTCCATTTCAGTTTGACACTGTGGTCTCGAATAAGCAAACTGCCCATAAAACTAAGACCTGCAACAGAGCAGCAGGTGTAGCAAATGACAATGAGACCCAACCCCAATTTCAAACCTGCCTTGATCTTCTCACTAAGACAATGTGCAGATTGTCCAGTACTAAGTCTGGACTTAGGAGACGAGGAAACACTTTTTCGCACAGAGAGTGGTGAGTCTGTGGAATTCTCTGAGGGTGGTGGAGGCAGGTTCTCTGGATGCTTTCAAGAGAGAGCTAGATAGGGCTCTTAAAAATAGCAGAGTCAGGGGATATGGGGAGAAGGCAGGAACAGGGTATTGATTGGGGATGATCAGCCATGATCACATTGAATGGCTCGAAGGGCCGAATGGCCTACTCCTGCACCTATTGTCTATTGTCTATTGTCTATTGTCTATTGACTTTAATATTGGCACTACCAATGGTCAAAGTGTTAATAGCACAGTTCAACCATATAGGAAGCTGACCGACCCACAACCCAGCGTTATAAATATTAATTTCTCTAAATTCAAGTAACACTTGCATCCTCTCTCTCTCCATTCCACCCCCACCCTAGTCATAGTACTAGTTTCACTGTCGTCCTGTTGAGCTTCACTGTTTGTATAACTCGTTATCACCTTCCCCACAGCCAACAATGGACCATTGTGGGTGTCACCTTTCTATAATCATCATTGCTTTTGGCATTCATTTGTTCTCTGTACCTTCTATATCTCTCATTTCGCATTCCCCTGACTCTCAGTCTGGAGAAGGGTCTTGACCAGAAACATCACCTATTCCTTTCCTTGAGAGATGCTGCTTGACCCACTGAGTTACTCCAGCTTTGTGTGTCACCTGACTGCTTGTTGCTGTTGTGTAGTTAGTCAATTAGAAGGAAAATAAATTCCTGTTCTCCAGCCTTCACATTAACATCGCATGAACAATGCAGAAACCAAAGTTTTTTTTGATCATTTGTTCACACAGACTGTGATCTCTGTGGTAATTCTGATTTATCATTTGGATTTTAATAAGGTGTAATAGGAACATTGTGAACATTAACAACTGTGTTTGTACTGAACAAAATTTAATAATCCAAATCACAAAAACAAAAGTTGCACTTGCTTAAGGCTATAAACTGGTATTCTCTTCCCACCAGAGCAGTATCATTTCTGATATTGAAGATTAAAAAAAACTTCAAAAGCTGGAAATCAGAAAAAAACAGATACTGATGGGAACACCCAGTGGTGTGATTTATGTTAGCTTGCATTTTGGAGCAAAGGTGTTAGACACTTTCACAGCTGCAGCACTAAATAAAAATCAAGTAATAATGAGAGAAACACATTTACTTGTGAACTAAAACATAATGAGCCCTCCAATGTCATTCTGTGGCAAACTAAATGGTCATACTGTCATAAATTCAGCAAATCGAGGTTCACTATTAATTGTACTGTAGGGTTGAGCTATGGTGATTATATATTAAATTTTGTTTTTCTGCAGCATCTGTTTGAAGTTTAAAATCCCCCCAGAAATTATGGTAGAAACACACGTACAATTAAAGTCAGTCATGCCATTATTTTCTGCAGATTCTGCATCATACCAATACGCACTCTCAAAGGTAGGGCTCACTCATTAAACAAACATTCTTGAAGAGCTGCACTTGTTAAGACTCCTCTGTCTATCTTCAGTTTAAACCAGCATCTGTAGTTCCTTCCTACACATCCTGTAAGTTACCTGGCTATATTATAATTCCAGTGCTATATCTGGAAGTTATAGCCGAATGAGGTGTTGCATTTTGGGACGTCTAACAAGGGCAGGACCTACACAGTGAATGGTAGGTCTCTGGGGAGTGTTGTGGAGCAGAGGGATCTTGGGATGCAGGTGCATGGTTCCTTGAAGGTCGAGTTGCAGGTAGAAAAGGTGGTCCAAAGGGCTTTTGGCACATTGGCCTTCATCAGTCATGAGTATTGAGTATAGAAGTTGGGAGGTCATGTTGCTGTTGTATAAGATGTTGGTGAGACCACATTTAGATTATTGTGTTCAGTTCTGGACACCATGTTATAAGAAATATATTGTCAAGCTTGAAAGGGTTCTGAGAAGATTTACGAAGATGTTGCCAGGACTATAGGGTCTGAGCTATAGGAAGAGGTTGAGTAGGCTGGGCCACTATTCCTTGGAGCACTGGAGGATGAGGGGTGATCTTATAGAGGTGTATAGAATTATGAAAGGAATCAATTGGGTAGATGCACAGAATCTCCTGCCCAGAGTAGGGGAATCGAGGACCAGAGGACATAGTTTTAAGGTGAAGGGGAAAAGATTTAATAGGAATCTGTGGGGTAACTTTTTCACACAAAGGGTGGTGGGTGTATTGAACAAGCTGCCAGAGGAAATAGTTCAGGCTGGGACTATCCTAATATTTAAGAAACAGTTAGACAGGTACATGGATAGAACAGGTTTGGAGGGATATGGATCAAACACAGGCAGGTGGGACTAATGTAGCTGGGACATGTTGGCCGGTGTGGGCAGTTGGACCAAAGGGCCGGTTTCCACATTGTATCACACTAGGACTATGACCCAACCAACCCCAAACTACTAAATGTCCAAATATAATATAATCAAAAACAAAAGGCACGCAATGAGCACCAGAAGGATCACATCAGATCACCAAAAGAAATCTGATGTGATTCAATTTTTCTGTTATTCTAATTCCATCTGTGTTCTGAGGTGAAGTGCTGAGATTGGTGATCAGTGTTAAGGCTTTGACTCGAGAGGCTCCAGTGAGGAGATTGACAGCAAGATAAGACATGGATACTAGGAGTAACTCAACGGGTCAGACAGCATCTCCGGAGAACATGGACATATGACGTTTCGGGTCAAGACCTTTGCTCAGACAGAATGTACGGGGGAGGGAGAGAAAGCTGGCATAGAGGAGGGGCAGGACAGAGCCTGGTAAGTTAAGGTCTTTTATACAGATAAATGGATAGGAAGGATTTAGGGGGCTCTGGGTCAAATGCAAGCAAATGGAAGCCCAGTATGCCAACTTGGTCAGCATGGACAAGGTGGGCCGAAGGGCTTGTTCCCTGTGCTGTACAGCACTATGACTCTATAACTATATAAAGGGAACATGTAAATCAGGAAGAAATGTTAATAGCACCCTAATCTCTTGTCTCGGATTCCCAACTTTGTTCATAAGGGCTCCTCACCACATATCACATGCTCACATTAATTCCCCAACCCAATTCTATTTTATTCAGACATCTGCAAGGTACATCTCCGTTAGTTTTCAACTGCTTCATGCTGGTAAAAAATTACAAACTTTAAATTATTGCTGTCAGTACTACGGGAAATACTTGCAATCAGTGCCGGATTTACGTATAAGCTTGACAAGCTTAAGCTTAGGGCCTCGAGATCTAGGGCGGGCCTCGCAGAGCCGGATTTACCACTAGGCTTCATAGGCTGAAGCCTAGGGCAACGAAATCTAGGCGGCCTCCGGCCAAGGCAGGACACCTGCCGTTCAACTCTGGGCGGGCCCCCCTCTCTATCTCTCTCTCTCTCTCTGTCACTCTCCGTCTCCGCCCGCCATCCGTATCAGTGTCCGGGCCGTCGGGTCTCCTCGCTCCACTCGCTCCTCATCCGCCGGCATGGCAGGCCGCCTTGCACATGTGCACTGCTACGGCCAGCACATCCTCCCCCCTGCACATGCGCACAACCACGGCCAGCACATCATCGGCCGCCCTGCGCATGCGCACTGCCACGGCAACTGGTCGGCGCTGGGCACTTTCTCCCTCGCTTTGAATTGTGGAAGATCGGGCCGCCATTGCTGTCCGGTCGCCGCCTCGCCGCGACCGCTGAAAACCAAAGCAGAATCACTCCCTGACCCTGGATCTGGAGTAACTCCCTGGAGTAACTCTTGCTTCTGGTTTCCTGGTCCTCCATAAATATTCTAAATAGAATTTAAACTGGAGGTGGTGGAGGGCTGAACAATAACAGCCTATTGCATTTTATCTGTTGATTTATTGTGTATATATATGGTCTATGGTATATAAACACACTGAACTTTTATCTCCTGTTCTGTATTATGTTTACATATTCTGTTGTGCTGCAGCAAGCAAGAATTTCATTGTCCTATCTGGGACACATGACAATAAAACTCTCTTGACTCTGACTTAAGCAAAAAAGGGTTCTTGAGGAAAAAAGAGGTACCTTAAATTTAGTTGCATCTGGTTGGGTAACTATGGTAGGGTGAAGACTATTCCATGCTTTCATTGTGCGGGGGAACTCCATGGAGCAGCCAGCAACTCTGGATAGAAGAAATTGGGTGACGTTTCGGGTAGACCCTTCTTTAGACTCCCTCTGGTTTTAGTGTTTTAAATTTAATTTAAAGATACAGCGTGGAAACAGGCCCTTCGGCCCACCGAGTCCACGCCGACCACCAATCACCCGTACACTAGTTCTATCCCACACATTAATGACGCATGTCAAGAGTCAAGAGTTTTATTCTCTCGCGTCCCAGTTAGAACAATGAAATCCTTACTTGCAGCAGCATAACAGAATATGTAAACATAGTACTCTGTAAACAATGTTATAAATGAGAAAACAAAACGGTGTATGAATATCTTATCTATCTATCTATCTATCTATCTATCTATCTATCTATCTATCTATCTATCTATCTATCTATCTATCTATCTATCAAACTCTGTGGCTGCCTGACTTGTGGCTGCCTGACTTGTGTCCGCCTGACTTGTGTCCGCCTGACTTCCACCAAATCCCCTTTGATACCGCCCTAGGCCCACACAGCGCGCGGAAAGGCCCATATTTTTTACCATTTCCAAAGAGATGACATTTATCTTTACGAATAGCCACTCCTGATTAAATTCGGTCCTGTTTATGTACACGTTTTTTAAATAAAATCCATCCCCCCCCCAACCCCCACTCGATTTTCTCCGATTTTCTCCGAAAACGACGCCATCTTTTTTCCCCCGATTTTCTCAGAAAACGACGCCATCTTTGTTTCGCCGATTTTCACCCGGGGGTCTGAAGCACGTTCGGGAACAACACCCAACGGGTCTGCACTTGGTCTAGTCTATATTTAAAACTGTGTGTGTGTGTGTGTGTGTGTGTGTGTGTGTGTGTGTGTGTGTGTGTGTGTGTGTGTGTGTGTGTGTGTGTGTGTGTGTGTGTGTGTGTGTGTGTGTGTGTGTGTGTGTGTGTGTGTGTGTGTGTGTGTGTGTGTATATAAAGTGGTGCATAATTGTGAAGTGGAAGGAAAATGATACATGGTTTTCAAATTTTTTTACAAATAAAAAACTGAAAAGTGTAGCGTGCAAAAGTATTCAGCCCCCTTTACTCTGATACCCCTAAATAAAATCCAGTGCAACCAACTGCCTTCAGAAGTCACCTAATTAGTAAATAGAGTCCGCTTGTGTGTAATCTAATCTCAGTATCAACACAGCTGTTCTGTGAAGGCCTCAGAGGTTTGTTAGAGAACATTAGTGAACAAACAGCATCATGAAGCCATGTGGGGGACACAGCAAACATGTGGAGGAAGGTGCTCTGGTCAGCCTATGAAGCCTAAGTTTTTGGCCTAAATGCAAAACGCTATGTGTGGCGGAAACCTAACACTGCACATCACCCTGAACACACCATCCCCACTGTGAAACATGGTGGTGGCAGCATCATGCTGTGGGGATGCTTTTCTTCAGCAGGGACAGGGAAGCTGGTCAGAGTTGATGGGAAGATGGATGGAGCCAAATACAGGGCAATCTTGGAAGAAAACCTGTTAGAGTCTGCAAAAGACTTGAGACTGGGGTGGAGGTTCACCTTCCAGCAGGACAACGACCCTAAACATACAGCCAGAGCTACAATGGAATGGTTTAGATCAAAGCATATTCATGTGTTAGAATGGCCCAGTCAAAGTCCAGATTGAGAATCTCTGACAAGACTTGAAAATTGCTGTTCACAGACGCTCTCCATCCAATCTGACTGAGCTTGAGCTATTTTGCAAAGAAGAATGGGCAAAAAATTCAGTCTCTAGATGTGCAAAACTGGTAGAGACATACCCCAAAAGACTTGCAGCTGTAATTGCAGCGAAAGGTGGTTCTACAAAGTATTGACTCAGGGGGCTGAATACTTTTGCACACGACACTTTTCAGTTTTTTATTTGTAAAATTTTTTTTAAACCATGTATCATTTTCCTTCCACTTCACAATTATGCGCCACTTTGTGTTGGTCTATCACATAAAATCCCAATAAAATACATTTACGTTTGTGGTTGTAACGTGACAAAATGTGGAAAAGTTCAAGGGGTATGAATACTTTTGCAAGCCACTGTATATACCCACACACACACACACACACACACACACACACACACACACACACACACACACACACACACACACACACACACACAATATCCCTCCTGGGATTGTGTTGGAAAATAAAATATAGTGTCACAGCTGGTGGACTTGCTGCCTCACACAACAGAGATCTGTGTTCGATCCAGTCCTCGGGCACTGTCTGTGTTGGATTTGCACATCTCCCTGCAAGCGTGTAGGTTTCCTCCCACATCCCAAAGACACATTGGCTTTGAAGGTTAACTTGTCTGTAAAATTGCCCCTAATATGTAGGGAGTGGGTGAGGAAAGTGGGATAACAGAACTTGTGTGAATGGGTAGACAAAAATGCTGGATAAACTCAGCGGGTGAGGCAGAATCTATGGAGCGAAGGAAATAGGCGACGTTTCGGGTCGAGACCCTTCTTCAGACTGATGTGAGGGTGGGGGGGGACGGGAAGAAGAAAGGAAGAGTTGGAGACAGTGGGCTGAAGGAGAGCAGGGAAGGGGAGGAGAAAGCAGGGATTACCAGAAATTGAAGAAGTCAATGTTCATACCGCTGGGATGTAAACTGCCCAAGCGAAATATGAGTTGCTGCTCCTCCAATTTACGGTGGACGTCACTCTGGCCATGGAAGAGGCCCAGGACAGAAAGGTCGGATTTGGAATGGGAGGGCGAGTTGAAGTGCTGAGCCACCGGGAGATCACGTTGGTTATTGCGGACCGAGCGCAGGTGTTGGGCGAAGCGATCGATGTAGAGCAGCTGACACCTAGAGCAGTGGGTGCAATAGATGAGGTTGGAAGAGGTGCAGGTGAACCTCTGCCACACCAGGAAAGACTGTTTGGGTCCTTGAATGGAGTCAAGGAGGGAGGTAAAGTGACAAGTGTAGCATTTCCTGCGGTTGTAAGGGAAAGTGCCAGGAGAGGGGGTGGTTTGGGTGGGAAGGGACAAATTGACCAGGGAGTTACGGAGGGAGCAGTCTCTGAGGAAAGCCAACAGGGGAGGAGATGGGAAGATGTGGTCAGTATTGTGATCCCATTGGTAGACAAAAAAGCTGGAGAAAATCAGCGGGTAAGGCAGCATCTATGGAGCGAAGGAATAGACGACGTTTCGGTTCGAGACCCTTCTTCAGATTGATGTCGGGGAGGAGGGGGGGGCACGAAAAAGAAGGGAAGAGGCTGAGACAGTAGGCTGTGGGAGAGCTGGGAATGGGAGGGGAAGGAGGGAGAAAGCAAGGACTACCTGAAATTAGAGAAGCCAATGTTATTGCGGACCGAGCGGAGGTGTTGGGCGAAGCGATCGCCAAGCCTACGCTTGGTCTCACCGATGTAGAGCAGCTGACACCTAGAAGTTCAAGGACAAAGGGGAAATCTTTTAGGACTGAGATGAGAAAAAACATTTTTTACACAGAGAGTGGTGAATCTCTGGAATTCTCTGCCACAGAATGTAGTTGAGGCCAGTTCATTGGCTATATTTAAGAGGGAGTTAGATGTGGCCCTTGTGGCTAAAGGGATCAGGGGGTATGGAGAGAAAGCAGGTACAGGATACTGAGTTGGATGATCAGCCATGATCATATTGAATGGCGGTGCAGGCTCGAAGGGCCGAATGTCCTACTCCTGCACCTATTTTCTATGTTTCTATGTTTCTATGTTCATACCGCTGGGGTGTAAACTACCCAAGCAAATATGAGGTCCTGCTCCTCCAATATGCGTGGGCCTCACTCTGGCCATGGAGGAGGCTCAGGACAGAAAGGTCGGATTCGGAATGGGAAGGGGAGTTGAAGTGTTGAGCCACCGGGAGATCAGGTTGGTTATTGCAAACTGAGTGGAGGTGTTGTGCGAAGCGATCGCCAAGCCTGCGCTTGGTCTCACCGAGGTTGATCATACACTGAATAATCCAACTACCTTTTTGTTTGGAAGTGGAAAGAAATAATAGAAATTGCATTAATTGCAACGTGTAAAAAGAGTATTGTAATTTTGCTACATGCCATTGTGGTATATATCATGTCTTGATTGGTGAATATGTTTAGTTTGTGACTTTATTTGAAGCAGAAATAATATGTGAATGCTTCGTTGAGCATAATTCCAACTGGTAACTACGCACTTTGTCCGAGCACATTATCGCACGCGTCATGCAAGCCGTCTTAAATGACCACCTAAACTGTCATTTGGCAACTTAAAAAGAAGTCAAGGTTGCCCGGCTGACAACAGAGAAAATAAATTAAGTGAGAGCCCTGCAAGGTGTATAATATTTTTGACACTGTCATAGGCCTTTCTTACATATGCTGTCACAACGCACTGTAGTCTCTAAACAACCCTTCAGTGATTTTCTTTGCCCTCCATTTCAGAATAATAGTGTTTTAAGCCAATAACTCGACACTAGCAGAGGTAATAAATAAATTAATTAAAAGCGCAGCTTTCCAGCCCCTTATCTCATTGGCCAAGCTCGGCTGTAAATCGGTGTCAATCTGGTGGACCATCTTCCTCTAGTCGTGGGGGTGGGGGATTGGGAGGGGCCTCACAAATGGAACAGCTTAGGGCCTCTCTTCATCTAAATCCGGCCCTGCTTGTAATTCTTCTCCAGATTTACCTTCCAACCAAGGCAAGACAAAGGAAGTTTGGTTATTAACTTCCATGACGATAAATAAAAGTGAAGCCTGCTTTATGCATCAGCTGCTCAGCAAAACTACACACTGACTTTGTCAAGCATAAATTCAACAAAGCACATTAAATATTTGAACAGTATGAGGATTTCTTTCAACAATTTAAAAGCAGTCTTGCATTTCAGCCATGTACTCATAATTGGGTGAACACACATCTAATTAAGGAGCTACCTTGCTTCGCCCTCAGATTGACCATGTCTCTAAAATTTAGTGGAGTTAAGTAGCATCTCTGTTGTGTTTAACCTGAGGGCATTAGGTGTAGGCTGGACACTGAGACATTGCCCGTATACATTCTCAGCCTTACTGAATGCACCTTGATCTATTTCCAGTCATGCTCTTCTTACAAGCTGAAGGCGAAGCTCAGATATGAGTCATATGCACCACACAAACGCTGAGAATCAGTACACTATATTCTCATGGCGGCACAGTGGCGCAGACATGCAGTTTCTACCTAGAGACCGGGTTCGATCCTGACTATGGGTGCTGTCTGTACAGAGTTTGTACGTTCTCCATGTGACAGCGTGGGTTTTCTCCGGGTGCTCCGGTTTCCTCCCACAGTCCAAAGATGTACAGATTTGTAGGCTAATTGGCTTTGGTAAAATTGTGAATTGTCCCTAGTGTGTGTAGGATGGTGTTAGTGTGCGGGAATTGCTGGTCGGAGTGGACTCAGTGGGCCGAAGAGCCTGTTTCTGCACTGTATCTCTAAACTAAACTAAACTAAACTAAAGTGAGTTGTACAGACCCTCAGCAACTTCACGAGATTCCCATATAAGGTCACGTTCATTAAACTTTGCATTAAAATCAGATCATTTGCTGGGACTTGCCAGCCATTAACTGTGACCGCAGCAGGGATTGGGATCACAAAAGCCAACCCCACCCAATAAAATCCTTTAAGTCCATCTCAATGCAGAATATCAGATGATGGAAGACCATCAGCACCAGTTGGAGGATGGTTCATCTGTGGCACACTCCCCAAGAGCCAGGGAGAGATTAGGATTCCAAAACCATTGTCTCTTCGCTTGGTGGATACACATTCAACAGCAACCTTCAAAAATAAACTGGTTAAATATTTGAAGGCAGAAAGAATTGCAGTATTAAGAGGATTGAGAAGGGAAGTGAAACTTAGTGGATTGCTTTTTATAAGCAGATGATACAGGCTCAGGCAAACCACCTCTTTATGTGTAATATTCTATGATTTAATGAGCCTGTAAGGTTGATTAACAAGGGTTGGTGCAAAAGCAGTGTATTCCCTGCCTGATTTTTACATAAGTGTAAAGCAGCTTCAGATTTTTGTCTGAAAATATTCACCCCAACCATTGGGAAGACAGTTGTGCCCAGAACCCAGAACCAGCACTTCCAGTTGTTGAGGATAAAAGCCCTGTCCCACGGTACGAGTTCATTCCAAGAGCTCTCCCGAGTTTTAAAAAAATCAAACTCGTGATAAGCACGGAGAATGAACGTAGCAGGTACGTCGGAGCTCGGGGACGTCTCTTAGCAACTCGTACCGCTAACGGCAGGTACTCGGGAAGACTCGCTAACGGCAGGTAAGCACGGGAAGACTCGTGAAGATTTTTCAACATGTTGAAAAATGTCCACGAGAGCCCCGAGTACCGACGAGTGGCCATTACCGTAAATCTCAGAGTTTGAATCAGGGCAAACTCGGGAGAGCTCTTGGAATGGACTCATACCATGGGACAGGGCTTTAAGAGTTATTGCAATTGGGATGTGAAGTCATGAACAAAAATTGCTGTTCTTTGAAGCTTGCATTGACTTTTTGAGATGGTATCGAAGGACTTTGACAGAAATGTCAAAGTCAATTATTTAGGAGCATTAAGCTAGCATAGGGATCACATTTGAGGCAGGGTAAAGCAGTCTCTGATGTGTATCATATCAATATAAAGGAGACTGCCTTGAATCCTAATACATGGCTTACAGTTTGTGTGAGGTGAACAATGTCAGCAATGCAAAACGTGCCTCTTAAATTTTTTTTTTTTAAGGGCAACGATTAAGAGAACGAGAATGAAAGGCTTCATTGTATATGTAATTTTGAGGAGTTAGACATGTAGTTACAAAGAACCCTTGGTCACGGCATATAATCCACTGCATGCTAACTATTACTTTGCACATGTTCAAGTGCCTCCATTTTACATCTGGTTGCCAGGTTTTCTGTATCCTGTTTTAAGTTAAATGAACTTGTTGATCCTATTGGCGTCCGCGGTCTTCGCCCTGCTGCACCAGCACACGGCAGCGAAGAAGTTGGCACTGGCCGCCCCCGATTGGTAGGACATCTGCAGCATCTCACTGCAGACGTTGAAGGAACGGAGTCTTCTCAAAAAAGTACAACCGGCTCTGTCCCTTCTTGTACAGGGCCTTAGCGTTCCTGGACCAGTCCAGTTTGCTGTCCAGAGTGTTGTCGAGGTACACTCCAAGGTATTTGTACTCCCTGGTAAACTGCACATCCGCACCATGAGGGAGACAGGGGACAGGGGTGTTCCTCTCCTCCTTAGGTCCACCAATACTTAGTCTTGTCAGTGTTGAACTGGAGGTGATTCAGCCCACATCACTCAGCAAAGTCGTTGACTACACCTCTGTATTCAGCTTCCCTCCCCTCACTGGTGCAGCCCACAATTGCAGAGTCATCTGAAAACTTCTGCAGGTGACAGGAGTCTGTTGTATCTGGTCCATGGTGTAGATGGTGAACAGGAACGGAGAGAGGATCATCCCCTTGTGGGGCCCAGGTGTGGCTCACTACCATGCCCGAGACAAAGTTCTGTAGTCTGACATACTGTGGTCATCTAGTCAAGTAGTTGGTGATCCAGGACACCAATGGAGCATCCACCCACATCTTCGTCAGTTTGCTCCCTAGCAGTGCAGGCCGGATGATGTTAAAGCACTGGAGAAGTAAAAAAACATGACTCTCACAGTGCTTCCCAGCTTATCCAGGCGAGCAAAGGAATGATGGAGCAGGTGGATGCTAATGTCCTCAACCCCCATCTTTGTTTGGTAAGTGAACTGTAAGGGGTCCAGGTAAGGTTTAATCAGGGATCACAGATTGGTGAGCACCCGTCTATCCAGCGACTTCATGACGTGTGAAGTCAGCGCCACCAGTCTGTAGTCATTGGAGGATCTGGGGTGCATTCTCTTTGGTACAGGAACCAGGTAGGATGTCTTCCACATCATAGGAATCCTGAGGACATAGTCCTTTTCATCTTTGTCAATGGCGTCAAACAGTGTACCACAAATTAGGCTTACTTTTAACTCAAAAGTTCAGTGTGCACAGAACTGATATAATAACCTCTATTGAATTTCTTACAGACTTACTCATATGAAGAAGTTGATGCCGAGATTCTTCAAAAAAGAATAGAGCCAATGGCATGGTCATTACCATGAATCACTGAACATTTTGTTATTAGTTTTCCAATCGTGTCAACTCTGCATCTATTCTACTTATAAATATGAATTTATGGAGCATGTAAAGATAAAATAACGAATTATCATTCCGGCTGGTTTCACATAATAGTGGGCCAAATATCAAGTAAAGATGAGACGGAGTACAGGAAGGGGATTGAGAACCTCGTAACCTGGTGCCAACACAACAACCTCTCCTGCAATGGCAGCAAGACTAAGAAGATAGTGATCGATTTCAGAAAGCAAAGTGGTCCACATACCCCCGTACATATTGATGGAGCTGAAGTAGAGATAGCTGAAAGCTTCAAGTTCTTAGGAATAAATATTATAATGTATCAACTTTTGTGCTTAAAACCCTTCCTGATGAAGGCAAACATGCAAAATATCTCCTTCACCAAACTGTCTCCTTGACTCACTACGATTAGAGAACCATACACCTGTACTCCTTGACCTTTCTGTTCTACAACACCAACAGGGCTCCAGCATTTACTCGATAAGTCTGGCCCTGGTTCGACATGCCAACGTGCAACAAGATCACATTTGTCAGAGTTAAATTCCATTTGCTATTCTTTGGCAACCTTCCCAACTGCTCTACATCTTGTGGTAAATTTAGATATCCTTCCCCACTGTCCACTATACCGCAAATGTTGGTGTGATCTGCAAATTTATGAACAATGTTAATTACATAATCATCCAAATGGGCCCAGGACCAACCGCCGTGGTACTCAACTGGTCACAGGCCTCCAATCGGAAAAAAAAAACAGTCCTCCACTCCTCCCTCCGAGCCAAATTTGAATCTAATTGACTGAGTCACTTTCTAATCTAATCTTTCAGACTAGCCTACCTTGTGGGACTTTGTCAGAAATTATACCTAAAGATTCCCCTGATTTATGTCTATAATGTGGGTATCCTTCTGAACAACCTTCACGTTCTCCTCCTGAAAACGTAGACACAGATGGCTGCCGAAATAAAGGGGACTGGTGGGAGTTGGCTGATGGGTTACACATTGAAGAAAAGCTCTGCTAGGTTTGCATCTCCCATGCCTTGCCACAGAACACCTGCACAGCAACTGGATAATTACAGTTAAAAAAATAATCCAGAGTAGACACCAGCCAGCATTTCCATTTTATTACTTACTCTAATGAGTTTCTAACAACGACTCATGAAACCTTAATGTAAATACCTGGAGGGCAATAAACCAGCATTTAGTGAGAATGATTAAGTGCTGGATGTTGTATATTCAGTGCTGGGGGGTTTTCAAACTATCAAGCTCCTGAGATTTAGCATCAAGGGACTTGGAGAAGATGAGGTCAAGACAAAAACCTCAAGAGATTGGCACTCATTTAACAATGTCCTTCTAAATACCAAAACATAAATAAATACATCACCTAATCCGCCAATTAAATAATATTGCTATATCGGGCAGCAAGGTGGCACAGCAGTAGAGTTGCTGCCTTACAGCACCAGGGACCCAGATTCAATCCTGACTACAGGTGCTGTTTGTACAGAGTTTGTACGTTCTCCCCATGACCGCGTGGGGTTTCACTGGATGTTCCAGTTTCCTCCCACACTCCAAAGACCTACAGGTTTGTAGGTTAATTGGCGTTGGTATAATTGTAAATTGTCCCTAGTGTGTGTAGGATAGTGTTAATGTGCGGGGATCGCTGGTCGGCGAGTACTCGATGGGCCGAAGGACCTGTTTCCGCACTGTATCTCGAATAAACTAAACTACTCAAAAATGCTGAACCACAATGGTAGATTCCATCATTTCAAAGAAATAGGGGAAAGCTAATGTCATTGGCAATTTAAAAGCTGATCTCCTGCCCACAGCCATCCCCACATGGCAGTCCTTTGAGGAGGGAGAAAATGAGAAAGAGGAGAAAGTCCAGACAAATCCTTCCTTTCAGAATAAAAATCATAGGTTGTGTAAGAGATTCCTGGATCACATTGAGGAGAGGTACCAGGCATCATCACAGGATGGTTCCAACCACAGACTGAAGAGCTGAATTGCAGAGGTGAGGTGAAAGTGACTGCCCTTAACTTCAGGGAAGAGTTTGGCCAAGTTTCTCATCAAACTGAAGCCAATAGGACTCATAGGGGCAACACTTCAGTACCACATCTAGCATAAAGGAAGGTGGTTGTGGTGCTGGGAGTCAGTCACGCCCAGTGTTGCTCAGGGCAGTGTCCTAGGCCCAGACATCTTCAGCTGCTTCAGCAATGAACCTTCCTTCAGTCATATGGTGAGCAGTGAACACTTGCTAATGATTGCAAGGTGTTCAATTTCATTCATAATTTCTCAGTACAAGAAACAAATGGGATCTACACAAAATTGAGGCATGGGCTGATAAGTGGAAAGCAATATTTGCATCGCGAAAGTACCAGACAATGATTAGGTCTAATAAAAGAGAATCTAGTACCTACCTGTGACATTCAATGGTGTTACCATTGCTGGCTCCCCCCACCTTCAATATTCTAGTCACCAATGTACTGGGACTCAACCAAGTCAGTCACATATGTAACATATCTACAAGAGCAGGTCAGAGCCTTTGTATCCTGCAGTGAATGACTCGTCTCCGAACACCCACGTTCTTTCCAACATCTTACAAGGAACAAATCAAGTTCCCCTATTCACCACAGCAGAAAATTAACTCCCCCCATCACTGGTGTAATGTGGTGGTCGTATGTACCAGCTGCAAAATGCACTGCAGTTACGTGTCTAGGCAACTCTGACACGTAGCCTTTGAACTATCAGACTTTATCAGACTTTATCTTGCACTAAATAATATACCCTTTATCCTGTATCTGTACACTCTGGACTGCTTGATTGTAATTATGTATAGCCTTTTTGTTCATTAGATAGCATGCAACAAAAAAAGCTTTTCACTGTACCTCAGTACAAGTGACAATAATAAACTCAACTAAATTAAGCTGGATGAAAGGTGCAGGAAACCTGCAGATTCCCTTCTAAGGCACACACCATCTTTTTAAGTTATTATAAATTGGCCCCTCATCCTTGCTGAGCTTGAACTCTGAAGCTCCTGACCACTGTAGGAATACCTTCAACAGAAGGATGACAGTTCAAAAATACAGCAGTTCATCACCACCTTCTCAAGGGCAATTAGAAATGGGCAATAAATGATGGCCTTCACAGCAACATCCCGATCTCAAATATGAATAAGGGAAAATAATCTGGATCTGGAGGTATGCATTTTCACACTTCTGTACCTCTTGCCTGATGGGAGAGGGGAATAGAGGGAGTGTTTGGGGTGAGACTCATCCTTGATTATGCTGCTGGCCTTGCCAAGGCAGCGTGAAGTAAATGGAGTGAATGAAAGGGAGGTTGGTTTGTGTGATGGTCCGGTCTGCGTCCACAGTTCTCTGCAATTTCTTGAGGTATTGGGTGGAGCTGTTCCCAAACCAAGCTGTGGTGCAACTCGATAAAATACTTTGTACAGCGCATCAATAAAAGTTGGTGAAAGTTGTTGGGGACATGTCGAACTTCCTAAGCCTTCTAAGGAAGTAGAGGCATTGGTGTGCTTTCTTGGCCATTGCTTCAATATGGCTGGTCCAGGACAAGTTGTTGGAGATATTTACTCCAAGGAACTTGAAGCTTTCAATCATCTCTACTTCAGTGCTGTCAATGTATACTATTGATAAAAATTATGTTCTTCAGCTCTCAAGTACGGCTGCATCCTTAACAGCACAGCCATCACACTTTGTTGGTACTATCTCAAAGACCAAGCTCTTTGTCATTGCCCCATATATTGCTTTATGATGAACCAATGTCAGATTTTGTTTATTAAACATGCTAAATAAGATAAGTGCAAGTTTTGATCTGTAGCAGGCTGCTTGGAATGCCACCACTTTCAGGTTTGCTTCAACTCATACTCCATCGAGCTTGAAAGTCTATTGCCACTCCTTTATTGTTGCTGATCCAAATCCTAAAAGGTCTGTCTCACGAATCTGCGGTCATTGGCGGCGAAACGGGAAGAATCTGCCGCCATAGACCGCGCATTCGTGAGAAAGAACAATTCCCGGGCCGTGCGACGGTGTTCCCAACACCGCACGGTGCAAAAATAAAATCGACAATGTCGAAAACACAATACTCACCGCACAACCTCCACCAGTGATGCACGAGTGCGCACGGCCGCTCGCACTGCCCGCCGCCAGTATGGCTCGAGCGCCGTGCGTCAAACCTCCTCTGCCACAGCCTCCGCCAGTGACGCACGTGCCGCCGCCAGTGAGGCACGTGTGCTGCGCGGCCGCAGGCACAGCCACCGCTACAGCGCCGCGATCAGGATGGCCGCCGCCACAGCCGCCTCTGGTGAGTCACGTGCGGGGGGCCGACGTCATCGCAGTCGGCCCGCCCTTTTTTTACTTACCGCAAGCACGTGGGACCCGCCGTGTTTTAATTAACTCGGCCCCCGCGCAACATCCGTGCGGCGCTCCGGTGGATAAGCTCGACGCTCTCGCCGTTGCCGCGCGGTCCTCGCTACCGGCGACGCCGCGCTTCACCGCCGATGACCGCAAACAGGTAAGACACGGCCTTAAATCTCCCCTTGCAACAGGGTGGGAGTAGCTTCAACAGGGCTGGTTTTAGCACTGTCATTAAAAAAAACCTGAATGGACAACTGATTAAAATGGCAGTGAAATGCTTTTTGCTGCAATCCCAAAGATGATTGTGGTTGTTGGAGTCTGTCATACTAGCCCGAGGCCAACACTGCAGGTGTTGCTCAAAGGAGTGCACTGGGGCCAGTCACCATCAGCTGGTTGCAGCATGTTCAATTCCATTCATAATTCCTCAGTGAAAGATCAATGGAGATCTAACAACACTGAAGCTGGCAATGATTAGGTCTGATAAGATAGAATCTAACCATCTTCCCTTGACAGTCAAGCACGTTACCATTGCTGAGTCCCCCACCTACAATATTCTGGAGTCACCATTTTTTCCTGGAACTCCAGGATTTTCCTGGAACTCAACCAGGTCAGACACATACATACCTACAAGAGCAGATTGGAGCCTTTGTATCCCGCAATGAGTGACTCATCTCCAAACATCCAAAGTTCTTCCCACCATCTACAAGGAGCAAATCAGGTTCCCCATCCACCACAGTAAAAGTTAATTCTGCCCATCATTGCTGGAGTGTGATGGTAGTGTGCACCAGCACCAAAATGCACTGCAGTTACTTGTCTAGGCATCTCTGACACCATCTCCCAGAGCTGTGTCCACTATCACCAAGAAAAACAAGGGTGAAGAGTGCAGCAATCATCACCAGCCTGTTTCCAAGACACACACCATCCTGTTTTGTCATTATATTGTTGGTCCCTCATCATTGCTGGGTTTAAACTCTGAAGCTCCTGGCCACTGTGGGAATTCCTTCACCGGAAGGAAAGATAGTTCAGAAAGGCAGCAGCTCATCACCACATTCTAAAAGGCAATTACAAATGGGCAATAAATGATGGCCTTGACATCAACATCCAGAACTGAAATATGAATTAATCTGAGTCAGGTTCCATTACAGGGTTCCAGGCAACTGAAGTAATGATCCTGGGCCCGATATACAGGAGGTAGGTTGGCATTTTACTTAGGCCATAATACTTTACTGATCCAGTTCTGGTCTTCACTGCGATCAAAGCACTGTCCTGGAAACCTTCACCTTCATCACAAACTTCAGCAGAATTAGCAACAGCACAACCAAGGCAAACCATTCCACTATTTAAATTACTACATCAATCTGATCCTGCAGAGAGGAAAACTTCTGATTCATACTTTGAAATAAAACAAAGCAACATTCAAAATCCTTAATATTAAAGTAATCAGTCATTTGCTGTAATTGTTATAATCAATAATTTGTGTAATTTGTTGAGGCTGTTGATAAAAATCCTGTTCTGCAGCTCTCGCCTCAATGCCAGTGGTACTAACGTCTGTGGTGATGAAGTGCTTTGAGAGGTTGATTATGGCGCATATCAACTCCTACCTCGACAAGAACCTTGACCCACTGCAATTCCCTTACCGCCATAACAGATCAACGATGGATGTGATCTCACTGGTTCTCCACTCCGTTCTGGACCACTTGGACAACAAAAACTCATATGTCAGGCTATTATTCATTGACTACAGCTCGGCATTTAATACAATCATCCCCTCCAAGCTGGTTACCAAGCTCTCAGATCTGGGTCTCTGCGCATCCCTCTGCAATTGGATCCTCGACTTCCTCATCCACAGACCACAGTCTGTCCATATTGGTGGAAATGTGTCATCCTCGATAACAATCAGCACGGGAGCACCTCAAGGCTGCATGCTCAGCCCTCTGCTGTACTCACTCTATAGTCATGACTGCGTAGCTGGACATATTGTGAACTCCATCATCAAGTTCGCTGATGACACCACCTTTGTGGGACGAATCACTGATGGGGACAAGTCAGAGTATAGAAGTGAGATCGACCGACTGACCAAATGGTGCCAGCACAATAACCTGGCTCTCAACACCAGCAAAACCAAGGAACTGATTGTGGACTTTGGAAGGGGTAAGATAGGGACCCACAATCCCATTTATATCAACGGGATGATGGTGGAAAGGGTCAAGAACTTCAAATTCCTGGGCGTGCACATTTCCGAAGATCTTTCCTGGTCCCAGCACACTGATGCAATTATAAAGTAAGCACATCAGCGCCTCTACTTCCTGAGAAGATTACGGAGAGTCGGTATGTCAAAGAGGACTCTCTCGAACTTCTTCAGGTGCACAGTAGAGAGCATGTTGACTGGTTGCATCGTGGTTTGGTTCGGCAACTTAAGCGTCCAGGAGCGGAAATGAATGCAGAAAGTTGTGACCACTGCCCAGTCCATCATTGGCTCTGACCTCCCCACCATCGAAGGGATCTATCGCAGTCGCTGCCTCAAAAAGGCTGCAAACATCATCAAAGACCCACACCATCCTGGCCACGAACTCATCTCTCCGCTACCATTGGGTAGAAGGTACAGGAGCCTGAAATCTGGTACATCCAGGTTCAGGAACATGTCCTTCCCCACAGCCATCAGGCTATTAAACTCACCAACAAACAGACTCTGAACTGTAACAGCCTATTGCACTTTATCTGTTTATTTATGTGTATATTGATCTGAACTGTTCTGTATTTATGCTTACAAAATTCTGTTGTGCTGCAGCAAGCAAGAATTTCATTGTCCTATCTGGGACATATGACTAAACTCTCTTGACTTGACTTGACATGACTTAAGTGTAGCTACATCTTCAATAACACAGCCAGCACACTTTGTAGGTACTACCTCGGTGACCAAGCTCTTTGTCATTGTAACTTGGCTTCTGCTGAAACATCGATGGTTAGTCCTCTGAATGCCAGTACTTAGATGACAGTGACTTCCTGCCGATTTGATTACAGGAAATTTGCGTTAATATTACTGCTGGCTGATTTCTTACCTTCCAAATCATTCCATCTTAATTTTATCAACATTATCCTCGTAGTAAGAATGAACTATTTATCATGGAGTTGTGATTGATGTTTTTAGCTGGAAGGAGAAACTATTGAAGAGAACAGGTAGAGAAAGGTTTGACTCAGTAATCTGTATTCAAAAAGCTCAAGATGTAAATGATTGGGTTGGGATGTGTATTAACAAGAGTTTAGGCTGCATGCGACGAAAAGAGATACAAGGTTAAGTTTTTTTATCATCTAAAAACAAAATCCTGTGGATAAAGCTATGAAACATAATTTGTTACCATATTGTCAGTTTAAAGAAGCAACCCAACCCAAAACATTGGCTGTTTCCCTTCACAGATGACTCACTGAGTTCCTCCAGTAGATTAGGGGTTTTTTTGCATTAAAGTGATTGCGCATGAGCTCTGGAGCATATCGTCACGATCATAGGATGACTGTTTGGAGATGACTGCCGAATTTTATTGTCTAAAAGATAGTTTTCACCCATGTCTTTGTGCGTAGAATTGGGCACTCAATTTTGTCCGGAGAGTTTCCAAGAGTTAAAAACATTGGTTGCAGATCAAACTTCAGATCCAGCCCAGAAGGTCAATCTCACCCACCGAGGACCGAGGAAGGAGGACCTGACCAGAAAGCCCGGCTCGCTCGGCAGAGACCAGGACTCACCCGCCGTGGACGGGCTAGTCGGGCCTCAGTAGCCCAACTAGCCCGCTGCAGACTGGAACCCGCCCGGAAGGCACAGCTCGCCCACCACAGATCGAGGACTGGGAAACCATCTGGAAGACCCAACTAACCCGCCTGGAGTGGAAGGAGTCGGACGGAGGGCCGGTAGGCAGACCGTCTGTGGACCACAAGGAAATCACTATCAAAACATCGGGGGGACACACAATTTCTTGGCGGCCACGCGCGCATGTGCACACTCACACACACACGCGAGGCTTCAGAGGCTTCAGCCGTGGGACCTGTGGAGATCCACTGTCAACATAAACTTGAGCGAGAGAGGTGGCGGAACGAGCACTCGGTACTGGTGCTCGGTCTGTTCAGCAGCAAGGGTGAGATCAACATCAGACAAGGCGCTAGTGGGGAGAAAAAGACTCCGTACAGACAGCGCCCAGAGTCAGGATCGAAACCAGTGTCCCTGGCGCTGTGAGGCAGCAGCAATGCGCGGGCCGAGTGGCCTCTCTCTCTCTCTCTGTGTACCTGCCAGCAGCCGCAGCAGACCCTTCCAGATAGAGAACCGCATCCCTGGCGGTGACCCGGTCCTGGTTCCCTCTGCTCATTGGGCGCCGACTCCACGCTGCACTGCATCACCCTCGAGTCAAGCGGCGGGCTGGGCTGGAGGAGAGAGCGAGATGCATTAGAGCGAGGCTTCGGCCATGGGCTGGAATCGGCCCGTTCACGGGGTCTTTCATCGGCCGGCGGAGGCTTCAACATTGGGAGCCTTGATCGCCTCGATGCAGCAGTTTGATTTTATGCCACGACGGGCGCTGAAAGGCCCCGCGAATGGGCCGATTCATCCTTTAGAAAGCGGCTGATGAAGTCCGGATGACAAAACATGGGGGGGGGGGGGATCGTCCCCTAACGCTCAAAGCATGGGGGGGACATGTCCCCCCTGTACCCCCCAGGATTTCCGCCTCTGGTTGGGACTGAATGCACTGCCTCGACTGTGGAGTGGGCCACTGGAGGCCCAGCAACAGCCTGGGGCTCAGCTGGACCGGTCGCCGCTCCAAGAGGCCGGGCTTGCGGAATGCTTGCAACCTACAGCATGGAGCAGTGGCGGAGGACACCATGGCTATGCTTGGCCAGACCGACCTTGCAACGCCGCCAGGACATTGGACCTTCATGGTCAGGTCAAGAACCCTGCACATACAACACATGGGACTTGGAAATGGCGCCAAACTGGCGACTGTATACTGCCTCAGTGTACTACTGCTATACATTTGTACTGTATCTGAAATGCTTATCTGCGATGTATCTAAGTGCTTGGGTATAGTGATATTTGTACTGAGCTGTATACAAAAATGAATTTCACTGTACCTCGGTACATGTGACAAATAAAGCACCATACCATACCAGTATCTGACTGTAAGTACTTATTGAGGGTCATGTACATTGATAGTGTCAGGATATCGCCAAAATGCAACAGACATTGCATCCATGTTAAGGAGAACAATTACCATCCAATTTCTGATTGGGTGAGTCGTCAACAGGAATTGGGCATAATTACTCCAAAACATGCATGGGGAACCATTTTCACAATAATTACACATAACAAACAGACACAATTGGGGTTTTGACCAAATTTTGCTTTTATGACTCTCTTGGATGGCCAGCAATAGTTTTAAGACATGTCACCTTGATAAACTTATGACTACTGAAACATTTAATATTATTTATAATCATTTTTTTAAACTCTCTCAGTGGCCATTACATTAAAAATTCAAGCCTTTTGTCTTCCCCAATTTACGCCCACTAGTTGCCCCAGCTCTCTGCAGCAGAGGAGGATGAGGGGGAGAGTTAATTGATATCTAAAATCAAGCCCATCATGCAAACCAGACTTGCTGCGCCATCCCCCACCCCACCCTCCCTCACCCTTGCCCCCCTTTCCCCATTATCATTCAGGCCATTTCCACAGGACCATCTAAATGGCAAAAGATTTTCACTTTTTATAAACTTTTCATGACCTTGGGATTTTTCAAAGTGCTTTACAGCCCATGAAGTACTTTCAGAATGTAATCATGACAAGCTCCCACCGAGAGGATCGTGCTGACGGCAAGACAGTTTGTTATTAGGATTGTTGATGGTAAGAAAAACATTGGCTTGGACAATGAGGATAACTTTTCTGTACTTTGCAAACTAGAACCATCCAAGGAAACAGAAAGACCCTCCAATTAACATCTCCAAAAATTGGCACTTCCCGCAGTTTTATGCTCCATCAGTACTATACTTAGCATCAGCCTACAATTTTGCAGTCAAAGTTTGGAGTGCAGCTTAAACTTATACCCTCTGACTCAGATACAGGAGTGCAAACAACTGAACCATAGATGATCTTGTGAATCTCAACATCCCTCCAGCATTATGTTCTGGTAACATGCTTAAGTGCACATTTTGCTTTCATTAGATAAAATGTATTTTGAGGAATTGCTGTTAATTCAAGATGTTTCTAACCAAGACAGTTATAATTACACTGATATAATTCATTGACCATTGAATAATGTTTGTAATTAATAGCTAAAAGTTATCAATTGGAGAAGTAGAATTTCTTATCATGAAGTTCTAAGCATCTTCTCCAACAGCATAATGTTCGGGAAAAGCTGGGTGAGGTAATTGAAACTACGTTATCCTACTTGGCCAATTATAGCCTCACCACCGTGTTTTAGATGCTGCAAGGTTGCCATATGTAGCCAAGTGATGATCTGTTCACAGTAGCAACCAGAGTACAGTAAAGTATTTCATACTGAATTGGGTCAGGTAGTATGTTTAAGCAATTAAACTATGGATTGCTTAAAAAGTGACGTCACAAAGGCAGCCAGATTGTTCATAATAACTGATTGACAGATGAATATTTGTGATTAGGTTAATCAGAGCAGGATGCCAAGAAACGTTGCAACACCATTTTGAGATGAATATCATGGACTATCATGGACTAAACGGAGTTGGATGCAGCCAATGCCCCTGTGTGTCTGGTATGCATGTAAACCTGGTCCAGATGAAAGGTTCGAGCTGATTCCTCACATCCAAGATGGGTCCCTGAAACATACCAATGATCAGCACAGTGGTGCAGCTGGTAGAGCTGCTGCCTCGCCGTGCCAGAGACCTAGGATGCTGTCGGTGTGGATTACAGGCCCGGGCTCAATCCTGACCGTCTGTGTGAAGTTTGCACATTCTCCCTGGGCCCACGTGGGTTTCCTCTGGATGCACGGTTTCCTTCCCTTTCCCAGCGAGGTACAAGATGTACATTAATTGGCCTCTGTAAAATTGCCCCTCATATGCAGGGAGAGGATGAGAAAGTAGACTGATCGATGGCTGGCGTGGACTTGTTGGGCCGAACTGTCTGTTCCCAGGCTGTATTTCAAGATTTAGCTAGCCAAGACCCTACGATGAGTCGTGCAATGCCCCACTGAGGTCCTTCCTGATGAGTGGGGAGTTGGGGACAGAGAATTAACTCCTGCCAATGATGTCAAGGGTTTGTGACGGATTTATTTGTTTCACAGACTCTGAGACCAAAAGCAATACAAATTATTGTAAAGTATTTTGAGCAATTTTGGGCCCCTTATCTGAGGAAGGATGTGCAGGCACTGGAGAGGGTGCAGAGGAGGTTTACGAGAATGATCCCAGGAATGAGCGGGTTAACATATGATGAGCGTTTAACAGCACTGGGCCTGCACTCGTTAAAGTTTAGAAGGATAATGGAGGACGTCATTGAAACTTACCGATTAGTGAAAGGCCTGGATAGAGTGGATGTGGAGAGGATGTTTTCACTAGTGGGAGAGGCCAGGACCAGAGGCCATAGCCTCAGAATAAAAGGACATACCTTTAGGAATGAGATTAGGGATTCATTTAGTCAGAGGATGGTGAATCTGCAGAATTGCTCAGAAGGCTGTGGAGGCCGAGTCAATGTATATATTTAAGGCAGAGATTGATAGATTTTTGATTGGTATAGGTGTCAGGGGTTAAGGGGAGAAGGCAGAAGAGTGGGGTTGAGAGGGAGATAGATCAGCCATGATTGAATGGTGGAGTAGACATATTGGGCTAAATGGCCTAATTCTGCTCCTTTCATTTATTAACTTATGAACTTGTGGACTAATGAACAGTCAAGACTTTTTTACCAGGATGAAAATATCAAATATTAGAGAGCATCGCTTTGTGAAAGGGGCAAACTTTAAAGGAAATGAGACCAAGTGGGACCCGTTGGGTCCCTGTCACACGGGAGGCCTGGTCCCCCAACGCAACCCGTTCCCCAAACGCAATATTCCACCACTCACCCATAGCCCCCAACTGCGCAGGCGAGGCTTATTTCCCCTCATCCCCAGCACTCATTCCCTCTCTTCACCCTCTCTCATCTTTCCCCTCTCCTCCTCCCCTCCCCCACTCCCTCCCTCACCTCTCCCTCCCTCTCCTTTCCCCTACCCTAAGTCATACCCTCCCTCCTCCATAACGCCTCTCCCCTCCCTACGCCCGTCCTCTCCCTCTATTAAACAACAATTCTCTCCTCGTCCCCTCCCGCACCCTCCCTCTCCTTGCAACAATATTACAAATCTCTCATTGGACTGGGAGTCCTGTCTTTGTTAACATTGTCCATAACCCCTCTCCCCTCCATACCCCAAGTGGGACCCGTTGGGCCTCATTCCCCCAACGTAATATTCTGGTCTGGAGCCGCGGGTGCCCCGCGGGAGGGGGAGGGAGGAGCGCGGCACCGGGCCCAGTCCGTGTCTGTGTCCAGGGCCCTGGGCTTTGGTTCAAGCTGGTGCAGGCAGGCCTGCGGGGAAGCTTCTCCCTCTCCCTTCCCCATCCTGCGGCTGGTTGCCTCCCTCTCTCTCCCCTTCCCCTCCCGCGGCTCCGCACGCGCGGCATTTAAAAATAACTGAAAGTCAGTCAGTGACTTTTAGAGGCTGAGGTCTTACTCCGTGGGAGGGGGAGGGAGGAGCGCGGCTCCAGGCGCAGTCCGTGTCTGCGTCCAGCATGTTTTTATCGGGGACAGCAAGTTTTTAAAATGTAAATGAGATCCCATTGTGATGTCATAGCGGTAACTGCCACTGCACTTGAAGTTATTGTTCTCAAAGTGGGGTTTTGTAAAGTTAAAAATGTGAATAAATTGTAAAATATAACATCAATCTGAACGAAACTTGATACAACACATCATGGGACAATGGTGAGTAAGGTGGTACAAAAATTGTAGCGTTATCGTGGACTGTTTTGGCATAGTTCAGGCCATGAAAAGCAAGCAAACAAACACGCAAACTCACTCTCAGACAAGATGAGAGCTTTAGTAATATGTAGATGTGCAGGGCTACCTTTTACACAGTGAGCACCTGGGACACACTGCCATGGGCAGTGGTTGAGACAGATACGATTGTGGTATTTAAGAGGCTTTTGGATAGGCATATGAATATGCAGGGGAAGGAGGGATATGGATTATTTGCAGGTCGATAAAGACGGGCACAATGTATCATGGTGGCACAGTGGCGCAGCACAGTTGCTGTCCTACAGTGCCATTGACCAGGGTTCTGACTACAGATGCTGTCTGTACAGAGTCTGTACTTTATCCCTGTGACCGTGTGGGCTTTCTCCAGGTTTTCCGATTTCCTCCCACATTCCAAAGACCTACAGGTTTGTAGGTTAATTAGCTTTGGTAAACAATTGTAAATTGTCCCTAGTGTGTAGGATAGTGTTAGTGTGCGGGGTGATCGCTGGTCGGCGGGGACTCGGTGGGCCGAAGGGCCTGTTTCCACACGGTATCTCTAAAGTCTAAAGACGTTCATGGTATCATGATCGGCAGAGACATTGTGGGCCAAATGATCCGTTCTTCTGCTGTCCTGTTCTGTGTTCTAAACACCAAGTTTTACTTAAAAACATTAAAGTAAAACAAAATAAATAAAGCACAAATAACTTACTTATTTCCTCTGATCACCATTACTGTTCAAATGAACGAAGCCTTCTAATTCCAGGTCTGGCTGGGCAGGGAAATGAGAAGCAGATTCCCGGGTGTGGGACTGGAGAATGGCAGCATCACCGGGCTCCCCCTATGGGACCCGCATGGATTTCAACAACATAGTGTGGCAAATGCATTGGTATCATGCTGGAACTTAAAGCAGGTGTGTATGAGTGCGCTCAAGACTCATTTGCATGGGATTAGCTGATGTAGGTAGTTCCCTTTGGAACCGGCAGCCACAATCTGCATGATTGAGTTAATTTATTTTGTGTGATTTTTGCAGGGCACCCACCTCGCCCTTTCTAGCTGCAGCAGGGAATGATGATAGTCGCTGTTTCTAATGCACTGCAGCAGTGAGCAGGTGCCACTGGAAGTTCACTTTGGGTGCAGCAGGCCACTGAAAACAAATCAAAGCAAGAACACAATTACAACTTAATTCCACACATATTGACATAACAGCTGCCTTGTGAAAATTTACTGCATGTAATTTTCTCTAATTATGTGAGTTAGTTTGCTTTAATATTGTTGGCATTGTACCATCTGTCGGTTTAATATTCTCAAATGGCATTTAGGATGATAGAATCTGTCTTCAGTCAGTTTTAGACACAGCTTTATGCCTCAATCCTCATTTGTTTCCCTTTCCCGTCAGCCAGCACTGATTACATTTTCATTTATCCATCTGTGGTCAGCAAGCGGGCAAAGCGAGGGGGAGAGAGATTCCTGTCAATTAAATCGGACTTTCTATTTTTACCTTTTTGAACTAATCATTTCCATTACAATTCCAGGGCCCAGATTAAGAATGGAAACTGATCATGTACGTTGTAGTAATGGACATTCACTGGCTCATCAGATTGTGCTGCAGAAAACTGGCAGAACAGCAATCTGCTCTAATCCTTTGCTTTGATATTTGCCGCAGCTGTTGCTGACTGTTGAACCAATAAAGTTAAACCAAAATGTAACAAGGATAGAATGTAAGATTGAGTCTGTGTTATGTCTTCAACAGCTCAGGAAGGTGGCACCTCTCACCATCCGGGCCATCTCCTCTTTTCTCTAATACCATCAGGCTGTAAGCACTGAAGCCAGAACTCTCACACCACCAGGTTTAGGAAAAGCTACTTTCCTACAACCATAAGCCTGCACTCCCTAATTCTACCTCAGCAATGAAAAACTTCTTGCACTACTATAGATTTGCTTCTTTAAATGTGTTCTGCACTAATGTTTATGTGTGTTGCCCGAGTCTACTGTATATGCCTGTGATGCTGCTGCACGCAAGTTTTTTTATTGTACCTTAGTTTTAGTTTAGTTCAGAGATACAGCACGGAAACAGGCCCTTCAGCCCACTGAGTCTGCACTGACCAGCGATCCCCGTACATCAACACTACCCTACACACACTAGGAACAATTTTACATTTATACCAAGCCAATTAACCTACAAACCTGTACGTTGGAGTGTGGGGGGAAACTGAAGATCTCAGAGAAAACCCACACAGGTCATGGGGAGAATGTACAAACTCTGTACAGACAAGCACCCATAGACAGGATCGAACCCGGGTCTCTAGCGCTGTCAGGCAGTAGCTCTACCGCTAAGCCACCATGAGGAACAGCTTCATCCCCTCTGCTTTCAGGCTTCTGAATGGTCCTCCCATCAGCTGTCCAATTCATTGCCACCCATCGAGGACATTGGACTTTATCAATGACAATGCTGAGAACTATATTCTTCACTCTATCTCCCCCTTTGCTTTACCTGTTGTACATGAGTTTGAGTCGATTGTTTATGTATAGTATTATCTGATCTGTTTGGATAACATGCAAAATAAAGCTTTTCACTGTACCTTGGTACACATGACAGTAATAAATAAACTCAACGTGAATGGACCTGGGCCAATTGTTACCTGCCTTCCAACACTCCGTGTTTAGAGACTTCACCTCATCACACCCCACCTTCAGAAGGAGCAGAAACGTAGAAAAACATAGAAAAATAGGTGCAGGAGTAGGCTATTCGGCCCTTTGAGCCAGCACCCCCATTCAAGTCAAGTCAAGTCAAGTCAATTTTATTTCAATAGCACATTTAAAAACATCTCTCGTTGACCAAAGTGCTTTACATCAGTGCAGGTACTAACGTGCTAAATACAATGGTACATAGATCTAACAAGACATACATGAATACATACATACAGCACTCCCTCACAGGACCTCAAAAAACGCTTGTGAGTAGAAATAGGTCTTAAGTCTAGACTGAAAGGAATCGATGGAGGGGGCAGTTCTGATGAGAAGAGGGATGTTGTTCCACAGTCTAGGTGCTGCAAACACAAAATGCGGTCGCCCCTGAGCCCATACTTGGACCGCAGGATAGTCAGTAGCCCCAAGTCGGCCGAGCTGAGGGACCTGGAGGTAGAATGGTGGGTTAGCAGATTTTTGATGTAGGTGCGGGCAAGCCCATTAAGGCCTTTATATACATATAGGAGGAGCTTGAAATTGATTCTGTACCACACTGGGAGCCAGTGGAGAGAGGCCAGAATCGGGGTGATGTGGTCCCTTTTACGGGTGCCCGTCAGAAGTCTTGCTGCGGCGTTTTGGACCAATTGCAGGTGGAACAGGGATGATTGGCTGATGCCAGTGTATAGGGAGTTGCAGTAATCAAGGCGGGAGGAGATAAATGCGTGGATGATCTTTTCAAGGTCGTTGAATTGGAGGAATGATTTGATTTTAGCTATCGTGCAAAGCTGTATGATTTTAGCTATCGTTCAATATGATCATGGCCGATCATCAAAAATCAGTATCCCGTTCCTGCTTTTTCCCCATATCCCTTAATTCCTTTAGTCCCAAGAGGCAAATCTAACTGTCTCTTGAAAACATCCAGTAAATTGGCCTCCACTGTCTTCTGTGGCAGAGAATTCCACAGATTCACAACTCTCTGGGTGAAGAAGTTTTCCTCATCGCAGTCCTAAATGGCCTATAATTTATTCTTAAACTGTGACCCCTGGTTCTGGACTCCCCTAACATCAGGAACATTTTTCTTGCATCTAGCCTATCCAATCTGTTAAACCTATGGTGCACTCCCTCAATAGCAATAATGTCCTTCCTCAAATTAAGAGAACAAAATGGCACACAATACTCCAAGTGCAGTCTCACCAGGGCTCTGTACAACTGCAGAAGGACCTCCTTGGTCCTAAACTGAAATCCTGTCGCAATGAAGGCCAACATGCCATTAACTTTCTTCACTGCCTGCTGTACCTGCATGCTTACTTTCGGTGACTGATGTACAAGCACACCCAGGTTTCGTTGCACCTCCCCTTTTCCTAATCTGACACCATTCAGATAATAATCTGGCTTCCCATTCTTGCCACCAAAGTGGATAACCTCACATTTATCCACATTATATTGCATCTGCCCACTCACCCAAGCTGTCCAAGTCACCCAGCAGCCTCATAGCATCCTCATTGCAGTTCACACTGCCACGCAGCTTTGTGTCATCCGCAAACTTGGAGATATCGCATTTAATTCCCTCGTCTAAATCATTAATATATATTGTAAATAACTTGGGTCCCAGCACCGAGCCTTGCGGCACTCCACTAGCCACTGGCTGCCTTTCTGAAAAGGACCCATTAATTCCTACTCTTTGCTTCCTGTCTGCCAACCAGTTCTCTATCCACATCAATACCCTACCCCCAATACCATGTACTCTAATTTTGCACACTAATCTCTTGTGTGGGACCATGTCAAAGGCTTTTTGAAAGTCCAGAAACACCAGTCCCTTATCCATTCTACTTGTTACAACCTCAAAAAATTCCAGAAGATTAGTCAAGCATGATTTCCCCTTCATAAATCCATGCTGACTTTGACCGATCCTGTCACTGCTTTCCAAATGCGCTGCTATTATATCTTTAACAATCGACTCAAGCATCTTCCCCACGACCGATGTAAGGCTAACTGGTCTATAATTCCCCATTTTCTCTCTCCCTCCTTTCTTAAAATGTGGGGTTACATTGGCTACCCTCCAGTCTACAGGAACTGATCCAGAGTCGAGTGAACATTGGAAAATGATCACCAATGCATCCACGATTTCTAGGGTCACCTCCTTGAGTACTCTGGGATGCAGGCCCTGGGGATTTATCTGCCTTCAGACCCAACAGTTTACCAAACACCATTTCCTGACTAATGCGGATTCCCTTCAGTTCCTCCCTCCCACTAGATCCTCGGTCCTCTAGTATTTCTGGGAGATTGTGTCTCCCTTAGTGAAGATAGAACCAAAGTACTAATTTAACTTTTCTGCCATTTCCTTGTTTCTCATTATAAATTCACCTGCCTCTGATTGTAAGGGACCTACATTTTACTTCATTAATCTTTTCCTTTTTACACATCAAAAGAAGCTTTTAGAGTCTGTTTGTATATTCCCCGCAAGCTTTCTTTCATGCCGTTTTTCCCCCTCTTAATTAACCCCTTTGTCCTCCTTTGTTGAGTTCTAAATTTCTCCCAGTCCGGTTTGCTGCTTCCCCTGGCTAATTTATATGCCTCTTCCTTGGATTTAACACTATCCTTGATTTCCCTCGTTAGCCACGGTTGAGCCGCCTTCCCCATTTTATTTTTTTGCCCGACAGGAATGAACAATTTTTGAAGTTCATCCATGTGGTCTTTAAATCTTTGCCATTGCTTCTCCATCGTCATCCCTTTAAGTATAATTTACCAGTCTATCCTAGCCATATCCCGTTCTCATACCTAGCTCTAGCTCATACCTTCAAAGTCTCCTTTCTTTTTCAGGACCCTAGTCTCTGAATTAACCGTGTCACACTCCATCCTAATGCAGAATTCCACCATATTATGGTCACTGTTGCCCAAGAGGTTTTGCACAACAAGATCGCTAACTAATCCTTCCTCATTAGTGATTACACAATACCCAGTCTAGGATGGCCTGCCCTCTAGTCTGTTCTTCTACATATATATATATATATATATATATTTTTTTTAATTTTTATTTATTAGAAGTACATTACATTACAACCACATACATTAATACTCGTCATTTATATCTTCTTACAATTAATGTACTCCCTTTATTTTTATTTTTTTTACACTAGAAAAGGAAAAGATTGAAAGAAAGAAGAAAGTGAAGGAAAAAGTGCAAGTGTAGAAAAGTGTAGAAAATGTAACAACAAAAAAGGACGAAGACCCTATAAGAGCGAAATTAAAAACAAAAAGAAAAAGAGTTAAGAAATAGGCCCTAAGAAAAGAAAAGAGAAAGAGAAAAAAAGAGAAACAAATGTTTTTTTTTTGAGCATCACGTAAATAGGACATACCAACTCTTCAACTATCATCCCCCCTTACCTGACCTTAATTTTTTATTTTTTTTTAAGTACTTTTGCACCCTATGTTTGTAATAATTCTATAAATGCAGACCACGTCAGGTGGAAGTGATCTGGTTTACCTGCTAGGAGGAGTCTTATCTCTTCTAGGTGTAATGTTTCAAACATATTTGAAATCCACATATTTATAGTTGGTATTGGAGCCTTCTTCCAAAATTTTAGAATTAGCTTTTTTCCAGTTATTAACCCATAGTCCATTAATTTCTTTTGAAACACATTTAGTTCTGGATCATCTTCCGTTATTCCGAAGATAATCCATTCTGCTTTGGGTATCAGTCTTGTTTTAAATAACTTTGTAAAGATTTCAAAAATTTCATTCCAAAATTTTTGAATTTTTGTACAGAAGACAAATGAGTGCGCTATAGTTGCTTCTTGGGATTGACATTTATCACAAATAGATGATACGTTTGGGAAAATTTTATGAATTTTAGTTTTCGAATAATATAATCTATGTAAAATTTTAAATTGTATTAAAGTGTGTCTTACATTAATCGAGCATTTATGCACGTTTAATAAGTATTCATTCCAACTTTCCTTTGAAATTTTAATAGCTAACTCTTGTTCCCAGTCTCTTCTGATACCCTCCGTAGGTGGTATTTGTACATTTAAAATAATATTATACAAATATGATATTAAGTTTGCTGATTCCGCTTTTATCTGCATTGCCTCGTCCAATACATCTACTGGATTATTATAATGATCTTTTGTATATTTTTTCAAATAGTCGCATATTTGAAAATATTTAAAATATTGATTATTTCCGAGTTTATATTTTATTTGTAATTGTTGAAATGAAAGTAATTTTCCAGTTTCATACAAGTCACCAAGCGTTTTAATTCCTAGTCTATCCCATTGTGTATAAGCTTTATCTATAATAGAAGGACTAAACGAAGGGTTATTGACTATAGGTAATAAAAGTGATAAGTTTCTTAAT
The DNA here is from genome assembly GCA_038087875.1 of Malacoraja senta. Lineage (NCBI taxonomy): Eukaryota > Metazoa > Chordata > Chondrichthyes > Rajiformes > Rajidae > Malacoraja > Malacoraja senta. Next base: position 299,035,964 of record CM075977.1, on the reverse strand, counting down.
TTTAAATTTTGTTTTATTTGTTTCCAAATACGGATTGTACTATGAATAATTGGGTTCTTATTATAATTTATGTTATTCAGTTTCATTGGAGAGAGGAGGATCGCTCCAATGTTTCTAGAGGAGCAATCCTCTTTCTCCATTACAATCCAGTCTACTTGCTGGGCGGAGTTATCCATCAGTTGAATCATGTTTTTAATATTTACTGACCAATAATAATACATAAAATTAGGTAGTGCTAGACCCCCCAATACTTTAGGTTTATTCAGATGGGTTTTTTGTATTCTATGTGATTTATAGTCCCATATAAAATTAGTGATATCTGAGTCGAGTTTTTTAAAAAACTTCTTAGGTAAGTATATAGGTTCTTCTACATATTGGTTGAAAAAATCCTCCTCCTCCTCAGCGCTGCTACCAATTTGGTTGGCCCGATCAATATGTCGATTAAAATCATCCATGATAACTGTTGTACCTTTGTTACATGTATCCCTAATTTCCTTCTTGATGCTATCCCCAACCTCCCTACTGCTGCTTGGTGGCTGAGACTGAGTGATAGTAATTCATATTTATAATATTCATAATGATTGGTATGGTAATAAACAATTCTGTTGGATGATCAATAAAGGTAAATCATTAAATGTAAAATTCATGTATCCGGAAGTGGCGGCGCTGTTAATCAGCTGCGGCTCGCCTGCAGTCCGTCTGTTTTTACTTTTTCTGTTGGTTTTTTTTGTCCTGTTTTGTTAAGTTTTAGTTTGTTGGGTTGTGTTAGGGGGGGAGAAACATGTACTCCGTCTCCTCCTTCGGGGGAATGCGACTTTTTCGTGTCGTATCCCCCTTCCCTGCCTCCGTCTGCGGTGAGGCCTAATGGCGGAGCTGGCGGCCTCCATCCTGCGACCGACGACCCCGAGGCTACGGAGGCAGAGCCAGCCAGGACTTACCAACGGGAGGCTGGCCGTCTTCGGGGCTGAGGCAGCGGTGGCCCGACTTGCTGGTGCGGCGTTCTGGCTTTCGGCGGCGGCCTGGAGCTGATGCAGCCGGGTCCGGAGCAGAGACTGCGGGACCTGGAGCTGGTGCAGCGGGGTCCGGAGCGGAGACTGCGGGACCTGGAGCTGATA
>CM075977.1:299006016-299034649 GCA_038087875.1 Malacoraja senta | reverse complement strand
CAAATATTCATTTATGGTCTACCAGTTTCCTCAAACTATGATTTCCTGAGTTGCAAAAGAGTCTTAGTTACTCCTGCAATACTACTTCAAACAAAGATGATTCCAATGAATGACCTTCTCCTGTGACAAATGGATGATCTACTCAGTGACAGCTCTCTGGTGCCTCCAATCCCACGTACTGGCAGCAATATCTGCAGTTTTACAACCACTCCTGGAATTCAAACTCTGGCTCACCTCGTGGTTTGTGTTCTTGATCATCATCCTTATGAGCACCACGAGACCGAAGTCAGCATGGTTTGGTGATGGGAAGATCTTACTTGACATATTTGCTGGAATTTTTTGAAAAAGTAAATAGCAGACAAAGGCGAGTCAGCAGATGTTGTTTACTTAGATTTTCAGAAAGCCTTTGATAAGGTGCCACACATGAGGGTGATAAGAAAGATGAGAGCCCACGATATCAAAGGGAAGATACTAGCTTGGAGAGCAGGTTGGCTGGATGGCAGAAGACAAAGAGTGACAATAAATGGGGCTTTTTCTGGTTGGCTGCCAGTGACTAGTGGAGTTCCATGGGGGTTGCTGTCGCTACTCTTCACGTTGTATATTAACAATTTAGATGAGGAATTTGAAGGCTTTGTGGCCAAGTTTGTGGATGATACGAAAATAGGTGGAAGGGCAGGTAGTGTAGAGAAAGCAGGGTATCTGTAGAAGGACAGGTTGAGAGAATGGGCAGAGAAGTGGTAGATAGAATATAGTGTAGCAAAGTGTGGAGTCATGCATTTTGGTAATAGGAATAAAGGCGTAGACAATTTTCTAAACGGGGAGAGACTCCAGAAATCGGAGGTGCAAAGGGAGTTGGGAGTGCTGGATTCCCAAAATGTTAATCTGCAAGTCTAATCAGTAGTAAAGAAAGCAAACTCAATGCTAGCATTTACTGTCTTTCAAGAGGGCTCGTATACAAAATGAGGGATGTAATGTTGAGGCTCTATAAGGTACTGGTAAGACGGCATTTGAAATATTGTGAGAAATTTTGGGCACCATATCTGAGGAAGGATGTGCTGGCTCCGGAGCGGGTCCAGAGGAGGTTACAAGAATGATCCCAGTAATTAGTAGGTTAACCTATGATGAGCGTTTGTCGGCACTGGGCCTGTACTCGCTGGAGTTTAGAAGAATGAGGGGGGGCTCATTGAAACATACAGAATAGTAAAAGGCTTGGATAGAGTGGATGTGGGGATGATGTTTGCACTAGTGGGAGAGTCTAGGACTAAAGGTCATAGCCTCAGAATTAAAGGACGTTCTTTTAGGAAGGAGATGAGAAGAAATTTCTTTAGTCAGAGGGTGGTGAATCTGTGGAATTCTTTGCCACAGAAGGCTGCGGAGGCCGTCAGTGGATATTTTTAAGGCAGAGATAGATATATTCCTTTTTATTACAGATGTCAGAGGTTATGGGGAGAAGACAGGAGATTGGGGTTATGAGAGAGAGACAGATCAGCCATGATTAAATGGCTGAGTAGACTTAATGGGCCGAATGGTCTAATTTTACTCCTATCACTTTTGACCTTATAACCTCACTTATCTGCATATATCAGCTGATCAACGTGATTTCAGCATCTGTCACATATCTTCACCATTTAGTTCCTGACCAACAACTCCATCTTATAGTCATAGAGTCGTGCAGCCCTTCTTCCCGCCACACCAATGCTGACCATTATATGAATCCCACTTGCCTGCATTAATTCATATCCCTCTCTGCCTTGATCATTCAAGTGCCTGTCAAGATACCTCCTAAATGTTGTTGCTGTTCCTACCTCAACTATCTACTGTGATAACGCATTCCAGATCCAAGCTACTTTTTGTGTGAAAGATTTACCACTCAGATCCCCATTAAATCTTTTCCCTCTTATCTTAAACTTATGGTTGACAAAAGTGCTGGAGAAACTCAGCGGGTGTGGCAGCATCTATGGAGCGAAGGAAATAGGCAACATTTCAGGCCAAAACCCTTCTTCAGCCGCACCCGCTGAGTTTCTCCAGCACTTTTGTCTACCTTCGATTTTCCAGCATCTGCAGTTCCTTCTTGAACATCTTAAACTTATGCCCACTAGTTTTAAATACCCCTGATGTGAAACAGACACTGGCTATCTACCCATTCATAATTCCATATACTGCACCTACATTTTTTTGTTTTTAGTTTAGTTTAGAGATACAGCACGGAAACAGGCCCTTCGGCCCCCAAGTTCGTGCCAACGAGTGATCCCCACACTGTATAAAATCATGAGAGGAATAAATCGGGTAAATGCACAGAGTCTCTTGCCCAGTGTAGGGGAATCAAGGGCCAGATGACATAGGTTTAAGGTGAAGGGGAAAAGATTTAATAGGAATCTGAGGGGTAACCTTTTCACACAAAGGGTGGTGGGTGTATGGAACAAGCAACCAGAGGAGGTAGTTGAGGCAGGGACTATCCCATCGTTTAAGGAACAGTTGAACAGGTACATGGATTTGGAGGTATATGGGCCAAACGCAGGCAGGTGGGACATGTTGGCCTGTGTGGGTAAGTTGGGCTGAAGGGCCTGTTTCCATGCTGTATCACTCTATGACTCTACGAACACTACTCTACACACACTGGGGAACATTTACAATTATACCAATCCAATTGACCTACAACCGGAACATTTTAGGATTGTGGAAGGAAACCGGATATCCTGGAGAAAACCCATACAGGTCATGGAGAGAATGTACAAACTATGTGCAGACTAGCACCCGTAGTCAGGATCGAACCCAGGTCTCTGTCGCTGTGAGGCAGCAACTCTACCGCTGCGCCACCATGCACCCATTCTGTCACCTTAGTTTAATCTAGTTTGGAGATACACCATGGAAACAGGCCCTTCAGCCCATTGAGTCCATGCCAACTATTGATCACCCGTACACTAGTTTCATGTTATCCCACTTTCACATCCCACATGTTATGGGGCAATTTACAGATGCCAATTAATCTACAAACCTGCACATGATTGGGATGTAGGAGGAAACCAGAGCACACAGAGAAAGCCCATGCGATTACAAGGAGAATGTGTAAACTCCACACTGAAGGCACCCATAGTCAGGATCGAACCTGGGTCTCTTACGCTGTGAGGCAGCAACTCTACCGCTGCACCACTCTGCCAACCTTTCAGCCTCCTTTGCTCCAGAGGGAAAAAATACACACTGCCTAATCCATTTCTCCTTATAACTCAAAGCCCTCCAATTCAGGCAACATTTGATGGATCTTGTCTGTAACCTTTCAAGCTTAATCACAATTAATCTCAATTACTATTGTGTGATAGAACTGCACACAATAGTCCACTACAGCCTCACCAATATTTTGTACAACTTTAACAACCCACACTTATACTCGATGCTTTGGTCGATGAAGATCAGCATGTGATATGCAATCCTCACCACTTTAAATATCTGTTCCAGTTTTCAGGCAACTATCTACCTATATTCCAGGGTCTCTCTGTTCAACAACAATCCCTAGGGTCCTGCCATTCACTGTGTACATCCTTCCCTGATTTAACTTGCAAAAATGCATCTCTTTATACTTGTCCGAGTTAAATTTCCACGTCACTTTCATTCCATGTTTCATGTATCTTGTTGTGTTTTATGACTGTTGGCAGACCAATTTTCCTCCTGGGATAAATAAAGTTCTATCGTATCGTGTTGTATATCCTTCCATTCCCTGCATATCCATGTGCCTGTCAAAGAGCCTGAACCAGAGCTGAAAGGAATAAAGCAGAGAAAACAATCTTCCACAATGGCAGTTGAAATAGGCAATGACAAGACCCGGCAATGATAGATATGCATGTGCTGAGCCAAAGGGCCGGTTTCTGTGCTGTACAGCACCATGTTTCTGTAAGTGCAGTTACATAGAACATAGAACATAGAACAGTGCAGCACAAACAAGGCCCTTTGGCCCGCAATGTCTATGCTGAACATAATGTCAAGACCAACTCTTTTCTGCCTGCACATAATCTAGCTGCATTTCCAGCATATCCATATGCCTATCCAAAAATCTCTTAAATGCCACTATCATATCTGCCACTATGATATCTGGTTGACCAAATTTAAAACCTCTTTCGTCATCCAAGGTTCCCTTGCTTTGCCATTCTTATCCCTCCACCTAACTGGAAAGTGTCAGTTCCAAACTTCGATGAATGTCAATTCTCCCAATGTCAGTCCTGGATTTATCCAATAACAACTGCTCCCAGTGTACTAGCCCAAGCTCGCTAATAACATAGTTCATCTTTGTCCTATTGTAAATAGTAATTCAATGGAACTGATGTTGGATTTAAAATATTGAAGTAGACTTTGTCATTGTAGTTGTTGAAATTGTATTGAATCATCTGCTGTTATTGTTGATCTTAGGAGTATAATAACTCAACTCTCAAGTAATTTAGTATCTTCCCGCAAGGTCAGGCCTTTTCCCGACCGGAAGGATACTAAATTAGAGTGGCAAGAGAAGTAGCTCAGTTGAATCCCCTTGAACTCAAGGTATATTGAGTTATTATACTCCTAAGATCAACAATAGCAGCAGATGATTCAATACAATTTCAACAGCTGCAAAGACAGTCTACTTCAATATTTTAAATCCAACATCAATTCCATTGAATTACTATTTACAATCGGAGCACATTGTTACTGACAAGATACTTTTGAATATTTCAGAACCTTTGCTGGAAAGAACACATTCACGTGGATGGACTAAAGCTTCTGAGGTCAGAAACCCCAGACACCCAAAATTAGTCTGGCAAGGACTGACACTCTGGGAACTCAAATGTCCCAATTGTTGATTGGCAGAGGACACATGCCTGTGACCATTTAAGATGTAGTGTACAAAATCATGAGAGGAATAAATCGGGTAGATGCACAGTCGCTTGCCCAGAGTAGAGGAATCGAGGACCAGAGGACATAGGTTCAAGGTGAAGGGGAAAAGATTTAATGGGAATCCGAGAGGGAACATTTTCACACAAAGGGTGATGGGTGTATGGAACAAGCTGCCAAAAGAGGTAGTTGAGGCTGGGACTATCCCATTGTTTAAGAAACAGTTAGACAGGTAAATGGATAGGACAGTTTTGGAGGGATATGGACCAAGCGCAGGCAAGTGGGACAAGTGTAGCTGGGACATTGTTGGCCAGTGGGGGCAAGTTGGGCCGAAGGTCCTGTTTCCACACTGTATCACTCTATGACTCTATGAGCTTAGTGACAAAATAAGTCTGATCTGGAACAAAGTTGCAGGATATCTTTGCTGAAGTTGTCTGATGTGTGATTTGATGTGGAGCAATTAGCTTTGCCTTGTTGTCTTACATTTGGCTGATGCACGAAGAAGTCTCACGGGCCAGTTGATGTTTACATCACCGTCCTTTTAATTTGAAAACTGATTACTGCTTGCAGTTTACATTTGGACAGTCCTTTTAAAGACTGGCTCTTGTTTGTATTAATGTCGGCTATCTCCGTAATTCAAGTCTAACAATCCTGAACAAACTGCAAGACACAAGGAAAGTAGATGCTTGTTTACACAAGACACAAGGTTGCTGGAGTAATTCAACGGGTCAGACAGCATCTCGGGAGATCATGGATAGGCGACATTTCAGGTCAGTACTCTTCTCCAGACTGGAAAATCAACTAATTATGCAGGTTTAGGCTTTGGTTTATTTGTTTCACATGTACCGATGTACAGTGAAAAACTTTGTTTTGCAAGCTATCCAAACAGATCAGATATACCATATATAGATACAATCAGTTCAAACTCAAGGACAATGCATAGAGCAATAGGGAAGGTATAGTGCAGAATATAGTTCTCAGCATTGGAGCATATCAGTTCCTTAGACAAAGTCAAATGTCCTCAATAGGATAAAGATGAATTGAACAGTACCCTAGCTTATGGAAGGACCATGAGGCCTGATAATACAGAGAAAGAAGCTGCTTCTGTGTCTGGTGGTGCGTGCTTTCAAGCTTCTGTACTTTCTGTTTGACAGGGGCAGCGAGACGAAGGAATGACCAGGGTGGAACAAGTCGTTGATTCTGTTGGCTGCTTTTCCTAGGCAGCGTGAGATTTCGAAGGAGTCAATGATGGGGAAATCTGGTCTGCGTGACGGACTGGGCTACATCTCCAACTCTCTGCAACTTCATGGGGTCTTGGGCAGAGCTGTTCCCAACCCAAGCTGTGACGCAACCCGATTGATGCTTTCTATAATACATCTATACAAGTTTGTAAGAGTCATTGGAGACATGCCAAATTTCCTTAGTCTCCTCAGGAAGTTGAAGCATTTGTGCGGCTTCATGCCTGTTGCATCAATGTAGTTGATGCATGGCAGATCGTTGGCAATATTAATGCCAAGGATCTTCAAGCTCGCAACCATTTCCACATCCGTACCATTTGCCACTTACATTTTTCATTAAAACCATGATGATGACAAATAACACTGGATCCAGCACCAATCTCTGCAGCAGACCACAGGTCATCAACCTCCAATCTCAGAAACGACCTTTCACTACCGCCCTATGCCTCCCGCAATCAAACCAATTTTGTATGCAATTTATTAACTCACTTTGGATCCCATATTCCCACATGATCCCACCTTCCAGACTAGCCTAACCATGTGGGAACATGCCAAGTTCTGTGACCTGGTGATCTCAGCATTCCCACATAATCATGTCTCCCAGTGTGTGATGTGCGGGAAAAAAAAAAAAAAAAAAGTGTGTGATGTGCCATCCTTCTGGTTTATTTTCTTTCGTCTGTTCTTCCAGGTGCACGTCCACTAACCAATCAGCATTTCAGGTGGGATCCATTGGAAACCAGTTCCTTCCAGAGGTTATGTTGTAAAAAAACCCGACCTCTGTTCCATAGTGGTCCGTTCTATAGGTCTGAAGAAGGGCCTTGATCCAAAACGTCACCCATTCCTTCTGAGTTACTCCAGCATTTTGTGTCTATCTTTGGTTTAAAATAGTAAGATTAAACGAGAACTTACCAGTTTGAAGTTTGATCGTTATTTTATGAGGAGTTACGATGAGGGGTTATGTGAAGAAGACCCCGTCCAGCCGCACGCGCGTCAATCTTCAAAGCAGCGGTGTGAAATCACAGGTAATAGTGACTGAAGTATAATAGTAAGATGAGAGAAGACTAGAACTACCAGATGACGTTTATTAGGGCTGGGAGCTGAGGGCACGTAGTCCCTCATCGTAACTCCTCATAAAATAACGATCAAACTTCAAACTGGTAAGTTCTCGTTTAATCTTACTATTTTACTTCGGAGTCACGTGAGTGACCACGTGAAGATTTCAAAGCTCTGTGATTTCATGCCGCAGATTCAAATCCCGGCGACACTGCATTGATTGACTCACAATAAGAAATTAATCAATAATGCATCAACCATAACATTGCTTGAAACAAATTAATGGTTTATTTATAAGGAAACAATAGTAACCCCTTCTATCCCAGGGGGTAACTATAAAACTGAACTTAAAACAGAATCGGCAAATACCCCCGATTTGGCAATTGGCTTACGATAAAATTTTTGGAACATCAGTTCATTGGACCATCCTGCGGCCACGAGGATATGGTCTATAGGGACATCCATCGCCCTGGCCGCTGAAGTTGATGCTGCCCTGGTGGAATGAGATTTAAAATTGTCCGTGTCAATCCCAGCGTAAACCAGCACCTGCTTTAGCCACCTTGAAATAGTTTGAACCGACACCTTTCTATGCGTTTTTTGGTGGCTAATAAATAATGTTGATTCCTCTCCTCTTAGGGTTCTGGTAGCCTCAATGTAATATAACAAACATGACACTACACACAGGCGGGAATCCGTGGGGTATGCCGAAAAGACAATCTTACACCCTGTAGCCCCTATTCTACTCTGCTTGAGCAAATCATAGATATATAAAGTAATGGCATCTGCTGATACATCCATCATATCTAGTCTCAGCTTCTGTAATGTCTGCACATGTTGGGCTGAAACCAATGCCATAAGCATGACTACCTTCATGGTGAGTTTGGGCAAAGACAGGGCTGTGACAGGAGTCCACTTATGAAGGAGCATAAGAACCTCGCTTACATTCCAGATAACCGAATACCTGGGCCTAGGAGGATTGGAATTAAAAACTCCCTTCATAAATCTAGAAACTAGAGGATGTCTACCCACAGAATATAATTCTGATTCCATGGGTAAATATGTGGACCGAGCACTTCTGGCAGTATTGATCGCACTATAGCTTAACTTATGATCGAAATAGAGAGTTGACAAGAACTCCAGCACGTCTGCGATGCTTGCAGTTTCATATGAAATATTCTGCCATAAGCAGAACACCTCCCACTTTCTTATCGAGGAGATGTACTGCTTCTGGGTACTATCCCTCCAGGCCGCAGTGATAACATCCACGGTGCGATCGGGCAGTCCTCTCCCCAGGCATGGCCTTCTTAGAATCTGCAAATTAACAGATCAATACGATCATGTAAAGGATGTTGATCGCCAGTTACCGGGTTCACCAGTAGGTTTTAATGTTTGGGAACAATCATATGAGGCTGAATAGCCATCTGCAAAACGAGAGGGAACCATGGCTGAGTAGGCCAGTCTGGTACTACCAATACTCCTGAAGCGGAGTCCTTCTTGATTTTTTGCAGGCATCGACTGATGAGACAGAATGGAGGAAATGCATATAAAAACATTCCACCCCAATGCAGCGAGAATGCATTGACTGCTGCTGCCCCAGGATCTGGTTCCCATGAAACATATTTAGGCAACTGGTGGTTTAGTCTAGATGTAAACAAATCAATATCTGGCATCCTGAATCGAGCAACAACATCATTAAATATGTCCTGATTCAACATCCATTCTGTGTTGTCATTGAGTTGGCGTGACCTTGTGTCTGCCACTATGTTGAATCTACCTGGTAAGTAGATTGCTGAAAGCTAAATGTTTTTGTCAATGCACCAGCTCCAGATATGATTTGCCAATCTGTCACAAGATTCCAACTTAACTCCACCCATGTGATTAACATATGCCACTGCTGTAGTGTTGTCAATTTGAACCTGCACATGGAAGTGACTCTTGGTAGCGCAATAAGCTTTAAGCCCATAAAAGGTTCCCAAAAGCTCTAAATAATTGATCCCTTGCAATTGCAGAAGGGATGCCTCATCACTATTCCATCTGCCTCCACAACTGGAAAACATATCAGTAGCACCCCAACCTAGAGCACTAACATCAGTCTGTAAGACTATGGAAGGTGGTTCAACCAAAACTTCCCTGGAACTACTTGAGACTTTCGTGATCCACCATTGTATTTCAGAAATGGCTTCAGCTGGTAATGTCATGGGCCTGTCAAAATGACCTGCATGTGTCCTCAGTGCCTGTTCTTTTGCTTGTTGCAATTGTTGATAATGCAGAGGTCCAAACTGCACAGCTGGAAAACCAGCCACCAACTTACCAATCAAACTGGCCACCAGTCTAATTGAAGGTCGTTGTTCCCCAAGGAGCTTGATACAACCTTCAATTAACTGCTGCCTTTTATCACTGGGCAGAGTCACTAACATGTGATCTGAGTTAATGGTGAAGCCCAAGTAATCAATAATTTTGACTGGTGTTAATTTGGATTTACCTGGATGAATGATGAACCCCAGTTGCTCAAAAGTGAGTTTAACAACTGAAACAGATGATTCAGCTGCCTCCCGAGTCTTTCCTACAATTAAGATATCATCTAAATAGACCATTACAACATGACCCTGAGCTCGGAGTAGCCCTAGAACTGGTTTTAACAATTTGATAAACAATCTAGCTGAGGTTAATCCATTAGGCAGTACTTTGAATTGCCATAACTGACTCATCCAGCTAAACTTCAATTATCTCCTATCATCGCAATGAACAGATACTGTGTAATATGCATCTTTAAGATCTATGCTTGCCATATAACACCCTTTGGAAATCAGCTGTATAGCCGTAAGAAAAGTCTCCATTTTGAAGTGTCTATACTGTACAAAAGGGTTAAGGCTCGTCAGGTCCAGAATGATTCTACATCCTCCATCCTTTTTAAACCTAGGAAATATATTTGACACAAGCTGGTGGAGTTGACGAACCGACTTCTCAATCACCCCTTTACTGCACAATACCTCAAGTTTTGCCTGTATCTGCATATTCTCTTCATGTGAGAAAACGAGTGTCCGACTTGGAACATGCTGAGTGGGTGGACACAAATTAGGGTAGAATTCAATTCGAAACCTTTCTATACTGCACAGCACAAACGGATCTGATGTTATCTCTTGCCATTCTTTTAGGAACAAGTGTAACCTGCCCCCAACTTGAACATATTTCCCACTTAATTTGATTCTATCAGGAGCAAAACCACTGACCTGCATGTTGACCGATGGAACTTGCTGCCCCCTGTTCCTCGTGGGAAAATTCATCCTTCCCCATGTGGCTGTGGCAGGGTGCCAGCTTTGTATGTTCGGGAATGAACGGCTCGTCCCTTCACCAGCCCCAGTCATTGCACCCTGTCGATAGTGGAATTGCCTCCGACCCATTTTGCTGCTCGTCGGCACTTTTATTAACCCCACAGTTTTCGATTCATCATCAAGTTCTTTAACTCGCTTTGCGAGGTTCTCCCCAAACAGCAGATTAGGCAACTGTACATTGCTAGGCTTGCAGAGCGATGCAAACTTAGGGTGAATATTTGGGCGTATGGCATTCTTTCTTAAGCAGTTCACCTCAAAATGTGCACTGCACAGAAGGCCCAAAGCATCCTGATGTGCTTCTGATAGGTGCCCCTCGTCCACCGTTCTGGCGAACGCAGTAATACCTGCAGCAAGCAACTTCAGCACCCACTGGAGTTTAAGCTCTTGTGCCCGAACTGCAATCCCCATTTGTCCCCATATAACATGGTTTACCACCGGCACTTTCAATAAGGCACAGGCAACCGGGGTTTCATACTTCTTAATAGTGTCATCCAATACCAGCTCTTGGAGCTGATGGGAGTGCAAATAATTAATACTTGTGGATAACTGCTGCCCCAATGGCTCTCCTGCTTCTGCTGCTCACAGGCAACGTGGCTGCAGTCGCTAACCCCCCTGTTAACGATGATATAGGTGAGCTAGGCGGGCACACGCTACCCGCACTCCCGCGGTCTTCCAAGCTTTGACTAGCGGGTCGCCTCCCCTTCACCTTCGTAGCTTTCTGCATTTTTAGTACTAGCGCTGAGAAACCAAGCGTACCTACAGAAAGCAACGTTCAAACGAGGTTTAGCACTTACCTCAAGGTTTTTTTAACTTACCGCTGGAGGAGCTCTGCTACTCCAACCGTCGCTGCGCCATGCGTCTGACGTAATGACGTGCGCGCGGCTGGATGGGGTCTTCTTCACGTAGTCACTCACGTGACTCCAAAGTAAAACAGCATCTGCAGTTGCTTCATACACGATAGGGATGCATGATCCACACTGCAAAAGAAAATAGTCATAATTATTAATATAGGTTGCATGCAGTTTTTCACCAGAAAAAAAAGATAACAGCTTCTGTTAACTTTCCATCTTGTAATCAAAACTTTCTGATTTGGACATATTTTCATTGGTCTCGGTTGCATTTTTTATGGCACAATGTGAAAGGGAGATTGATGTAGGGAACAAATAGGATCCCTCAAGAGTAATACCTTGTCGACCTTGTCTAAGTGCCTCCTGGATGTGGTGCAAAGGCACGACATAATAGCCAAAGCTGAGAGAGCACAGTGATGGAAAATCAAGATAGTGTTGCATATAAAATTATGAGAGGCATAAATAAGGAAGATGTTCCCTCTTTCCCACAGTAGAAGCATCAAAGGCATAGCTTTAAGGTGAGAGTGGCAAAGTTTAAAGGAGATATGCGGGAAAGTTCTTCACAGAGTTGTGGAAGCCTGGGACGTTCTGCCAGAGGTGGTGGTAGATGCAGAGATGATTGTGGCAGTTAATAGGCTTTTCGATAGGAACAGGGATATGGATATGCATGGAATGGAGATATGGATAACATGCGGGTAAAGGAAATTGTTCAACTTGGCATCATGTTTGGCACGGACATTGTAGGCCTGTTCCTGTGCTGTTGGGTTGGTATTGGTAGTGGTTTATTATTATCACGTGTACTGAAAAACAGATGCTTTTGGAGGTACACTGGTAGGAGCGTTCTCTTTGTATTTTACTTTCTTTCAGATCAGGCTCACTTAGGGAAAGCTGACTTGTCCCATTTTAAGTTTGGCCTCTAATCTCCTACTTTCATTCGAGTTAGACCTGACTTACACTGATTTTTTTTTTCCCCTTTCTGTTTTTTTAATTCTGACCCATGGCAACAAGATTTCACTGGAAGGATACAAACACAGACCCTGCTGAGCTCCGAGAAATCAAGTGACTTTGACTGTAATGAATCTGAACAACTACAAGAATGTTCAAGCTGACTTTCATTCCCTGGAACATGGTAGGTATGCATCCAAAGTTAATTTTAACAGTCTTGCTGTCCAGTGAATATATTCATTTTACAGCTAAAACTAAGTCGAACAGTTACTCCCTCCAACAAATCCCACACACTGACCATGGTGGAATAGCTGGAAGTGAGAAGGTTAAAGTGGTCAGCGAGCAGAAGTTCCAGATGGCACAAGTCGACTGGAAAAGACACTTCACAAAGTAATTTCACGGCCCGCATGTGGTCACACCTGTGTGGTTAAGATGCATTGTGAGCATCAAATGCAGTATACTAAAGGATGAAGTGCAGGTGAGGGTATTACAAACCATCTAGTTAAATGAGAAGATGGAGGCACAAGAAACTTCAGAGGCTGGAATCGAGTAAAACACAAACAGCTGGAGGAACTTAGCAGGACAGACAACATCTGGGGGGGGGGGAATGGACAGATGACGTTTTGGGGTGGGACCCTTCTTCAGACTGATAGCTATGGGGGAAGAAAACTGGAAAAGAGATGTGAGTCCTACAATATTACCTATCAATGTTCTTCATAGATGCTGCCTGACCCGCTGAGCTACTCCAGCACTTTGTGGCTTTTCTTATCAACCAACATCTGCAGTTTTCTGTGTCTCCCCCAGCAAGTGATAGTTGGATACAAGTGAGGGGGATTGATTTAGCAGCTGGATGGAGTCGGTGACGAAGGAAATAAAAGGGTGTCAGATAAGGAGAGAATTGGAGTCCTTCTTGTATAGTCACCCCTGCCCCAGAAGAGATCTCAATGGTCCAAAAACGTAACCTCTGCATAAAAGGAAATGTGGGAGGGGAAGGGGGGAATGTGAGATGAGTGGAAGGAGGGGAAAGAAGCAGGAGGATTGGACAGCCATACATTCATCTGACCTATTCTCCAGATCGTACCCTCACCTGCACCTGGAGAAATCCAGAAATTACTACCCTTCAGGTAATAGAGGATGCTTCACTTTCAGACCAAGAGAACCATTTAGTTTAGAGATACAGCGCAGAAACAGGCCCACCGGGTCCGCGCCGACCAGCGATCCCTGCACATTAACACTATTCTACACCCACTGGGGACAATTTTTACATTTACACCAAGCCAACTAACCTACAAACCTGTATGTCTTTGGAGTGGGAGCAAACCGAAGATCTCGGAGAAAACCCACGCAGGTCACGGAGAGAACGTACAAACTCCGTACAGACATCAACCACAGTCAGGATCCGGCGCTGCATTCGCTGTAAGGTAGCAACTCTACCGCTGCGCAACCGAGACCGCAATGATATTAAAATTGTTGAAATATAATTGAAGGCATTCAACTCATTCAAATTTTTTGACAAAATGAAAGGAGCCTCGTCCCTTCACCAGCCCCAGTCATTGCACCCCGTCGATAGGGGAATTGCCTCCGACCCATTTTGCTGCTCGTCGGCACTTTTATTAACCCCACAGTTTTTGATTCATCATCAAGTTCTTTAACTCGCTTTGCGAGGTTCTCCCCAAACAGCAGATTAGGCAACTGTACATTGCTAGGCTTGCAGAGCGATGCAAACATAGGGTGAATATTTGGGCGTATGGCATTCTTTCTTAAGCAGTTCACCTCAAAATGTGCACTGCACAGAAGCCCCAAAGCATCCTGATGTGCTTCTGATAGGTGCCCCTCGGCCACCGTTCTGGCGAACGCAGTAATACCTGCAGCAAGCAACTTCAGCACCCGCTGGAGTTTAAGCTCTTGTGCCCGAACTGCAATCCCCATTTGTCCCCATATAACATGGTTTACCACCGGCACCTTCAATAAGGCACAGGCAACCGGGGTTTCATACTTCTTAATAGTGTCATCCAATACCAGCTCTTGGAGCTGATGGGAGAGCAAATAATTAATACTTGTGGATAACTGCTGCCCCAATGGCTCTCCTGCTTCTGTGGGAATGGCAAATTTTGCAGCCAAATCAGATATTGTAACCTCAGGCCCTTCACCCCCTGGGCTCTGTTCACCCACTGGCTCGGCGTCAGTATACCCCTGACCCGTCAAGCTCTCCTCCTCCACGTGGGAGCGATTAAGCAGCCCTATTTCAGGCGCTGCTGGCACAGGCTCTCCATCAGCCCGGCGGGGACACCACTCATACTCCCGGAGTGCATCCTTTGTGAGTATCCTCTCCAACAGGAACTCGATTTCATTTAGCCATTTAAAAACGGTCTCCCCTTGTGGAGGTGACTCCTCCTGTCCCGACTCTGAGTCAATGGGCCTAGCAGACTTGGAAGTAGCCTTACGCCCCATCGGTGCAGCGACGCTGCTCACAGGCAACGTGTCTGCGGTCGCTAACCCCCCTGTTAGCGATGATATAGGTGAGCTAGGCGGGCACACGCTACCCGCACTCCCGCGGTCTTCCAAGCTTTGACTAGCAGGTCGCCTCCCCTTCACCTTCGTAGCTTTCTTCATTTTTAGTACTAGCGCTGTGAAACCAAGCGTAACTACAGAAAACAACGTTCAAACGAGGTTTAGCACTTACCTCAAGGTTTTTTAAACTTACCGCTGGAGGAGCTCTGCTACTCCAACCGTCGCTGCGCCATGCGTCTGACGTAATGATGTGCGTGCGGCTGGATGGGGTCTTCTTCACGTAGTCACTCACGTGACTCCGAAGTAAAACAGCATCTGCAGTTGCTTCATACACGATAGGGATGCATGATCCACACTGCAAAAGAAAATAGTCATAATTATTAATATAGGTTGCATGCAGTTTTTCACCAGAAAAAAAAGATAACAGCTTCTGTTAACTTTCCATCTTGTAATCAAAACTTTCTGATTTGGACATATTTTCATTGGTCTCGGTTGCATTTTTTATGGCACAATGTGAAAGGGAGATTGATGTAGGGAACAAATAGGATCCCTCAAGAGTAATACCTTGTCGACCTTGTCTAAGTGCCTCCTGGATGTGGTGCAAAGGCACGACATAATAGCCAAAGCTGAGAGAGCACAGTGATGGAAAATCAAGATAGTGTTGCATATAAAATTATGAGAGGCATAAATAAGGAAGATGTTCCCTCTTTCCCACAGTAGAAGCATCAAAGGCATAGCTTTAAGGTGAGAGTGGCAAAGTTTAAAGGAGATATGCGGGAAAGTTCTTCACATAGAGTTGTGGAAGCCTGGGACGTTCTGCCAGAGGTGGTGGTAGATGCAGAGATGATTGTGGCAGTTAATAGGCTTTTAGATAGGAACAGGGATATGGATATGCAGGGAATGGAGATATGGATAACATGCGGGTAAAGGAAATTGTTCAACTTGGCATCATGTTTGCCACGGACATTGTAGGCCTGTTCCTGTGCTGTTGGGTTGGTATTGGTAGTGGTTTATTATTATCACGTGTACTGAAAAACAGATGCTTTTGGAGGTGCACTGGTAGGAGCGTTCTCTTTGTATTTTACTTTCTTTCAGATCAGGCTCACTTAGGGAAAGCTGACTTGTCCCATTTTAAGTTTGGCCTCTAATCTCCTACTTTCATTCGAGTTAGACCTGACTTACACTGATTTTTTTTTCCCCTTTCTGTTTTTTAAATTCTGGCCCATGGCAACAAGATTTCACTGGAAGGATACAAACACAGACCCTGCTGAGCTCCGAGAAATCAAGTGACTTTGACTGTAATGAATCTGAACAACTACAAGAATGTTCAAGCTGACTTTCATTCCCTGGAACATGGTAGATATGCATCCAAATTAATTTTAACAGGCTTGCTGTCCAGTGAATATATTCATTTTACAGCTAAAACTAAGTCGAACAGTTACTCCCTCCAACAAATCCCACACACTGACCATAGTGGAATAGCTGGAAGTGAGAAGGTTAAAGTGGTCAGCGAGCAGAAGTTCCAGCTGGCACAAGTCGACTGGAAAAGACACTTCACAAAGTAATTTCACGGCCTGCATGTGGTCACACCTGTGTGGTTAAGATGCATTGTGAGCATCAAATGCAGTACACTAAAGGATGAAGTGCAGGTGAGGGTATTACAAACCATCTAGTTGAATGAGAAGATGGAGGCACAAGAAACTGCAGAGGCTGGAATCGAGTAAAACACAAACAGCTGGAGGAACTTAGCAGGACAGACAACATCTGGGGGGGGGGGGGAATGGACAGATGACGTTTTGGGGTGGGACCCTTCTTCAGACTGATAGCTATGGGGGAAGAAAACTGGAAAAGAGATGTGAGTCCTACAATATTACCTATCAATGTTCTTCATAGATGCTGCCTGACCCGCTGAGCTACTCCAGCACTTTGTGGCTTTTCTTATCAACCAACATCTGCAGTTTTCTGTGTCTCCCCCAGCAAGTGATAGTTGGATACAAGTGAGGGGGATTGGTTTAGCAGCTGGATGGAGTCGGTGACGAAGGAAATAAAAGGGTGTCAGATAAGGAGAGAAGTGGAGTGGAGTCCTTCTTGTATAGTCACCCCTGCCCCAGAAGAGATCTCAATGGTCCAAAAATGTAACCTCTGCATAAAAGGAAATGTGGGAGGGGAAGGGGGGAATGTGAGATGAGTGGAAGGAGGGGAAAGAAGCAGGAGGATTGGACAGCCATACATTCATCTGACCTATTCTCCAGATCGTACCCTCACCTGCACCTGGAGAAGTCCAGAAATTACTACCCTTCAGGTAATAGAGGATGCTTCACTTTCAGACCAAGGGAACCATTTAGTTTAGAGATACAGCGCAGAAACAGGCCCACCGGGTCCGTGCCGACCAGCGATCCCTGCACATTAACACTATTCTACACCCACTGGGGACAATTTTTACATTTACACCAAGCCAACTAACCTACAAACCGTATGTCTTTGGAGTGGGAGAAAACCGAAGATCTCGGAGAAAACCCACGCAGGTCACGGAGAGAATGTACAAACTCCGTACAGACAGCACCCACAGTCAGGATCCGGCGCAACATTCGCTGTAAGGTAGCAACTCTACCGCTGCGCAACCGAGACCGCAATGATATTAAAATTGTTGAAATATAATTGAAGGCATTCAACTCATTCAAATTTTTTGACAAAATGAAAGAAGCTGTGTTATCACAAATTCAGAGTGGCACAGTGGCCCTGCGTTAAAGTTGCTGCCTTACAGCATCAGAGACCCGGGTTCAATCCTGACCACGGGTGCTGTCTGTACGGTTTGTACCTTCTCCCTGTGACCGCGTGGGTTTTATCCGGATGCCCAGGTTTCCTCTCACACTTCAAAGGCGTAGAGGTTTGTAGGTTATTTGACCTATAAAATTGTAAATCATCCCTAGTGTGTAGGATAGTGTTAGTGTACGGGGTGATCGCTGGTCGGTGTGGAGGGCCTATTTCCGCCCTGAATCTGTAAAGTCTAAGGTCCAATTTGGCAGGAAAATCAAACTGAAAGAAAATTTGCCAGATAACTCACACCTTGCTTCATCAAAGCCACTCACAATAACCCTTTAGTGCCCACATTTTAGCAGTCACATTTTGCTGAAATAAAGACTCGGACAATAGTAATGGAAAATTCTGGAAACATGCAACAGGTCAGGCAGCATACGTGGGAAGAGAAACAGTTTTAATATTTCAGAATGAAAATTCTTTATCAAAGCTGCTATCAGGCAACTGAACCATCCTACCAACAACTAGAGAGCAGTCCTGACCTACTATCTACCTCATTGGAGACCCTCGGACTATCTTTGATCGGACTTTATCTTGCACTAAACGTTATTCACGTTATTCCCCGTATCATGTATCTGTACACTGTGGATGGCTCAATTGTAATCATGTTGTCTTATGTTAACTAATCAATATTGTCTTTTCACTGACTGGTCAGCATGCAACAAAAGTTTTTCACTGTACCTCGGTATACCTGACAATGAACTAAACGCAAACTAAACTCAAATCTGACCATTGCATATACAGCAGGTCTCCGCACTTTACACGTGTCCTGAACAATACAGATCTGAGAGTATTGGCCATTGCCAGGTATGCCAAAACTGGTTAATTGCATTTGCTACGTTCTGGTCAATTAATTGACCTTGCTCTTGCACTTTATTGCTCTGGCCTGACTTGATTTGTGCGATGCTAAAAAGTATGAGATATAGTGACAGGGTTGCTTCAGCGTAAGCTTCCAATTAAACAATTAGACAGTTACTCACATGCATTAGCGGTATCATTGCTTGTCACACGCTTGTCACATCCTCCAGATGGGAATGAATATATGAACCTGCCAAATCACTTGCCAAAATAAGATCTTTCTGCAGGAGAACGTATGCTTGACAGTTACAGAACATCCGTTCAATTACGTATCCACCCCAATATACCTCATATGGTCTCCACTTGTTCTACATATGTCAGGAACAGAATTCTCACCGGGAAACGATCAAAATTGATGATACATATCAGTGGTGCAGGGGAATAAATTAAAGCTCAAGTGCAAATATTCAGGAATAAATACTTCATAGTGTCATAGCGTCAGACAGCACTGAAACAGGCCCTGCTGTCCAACACGCCCACACCGACCAAGATGTACTATCTAAGCTAGTCCCATTTGCCCGTCTTTGGCCCATATCCCTCTAAAGCTTTCCTATTAAGTTATCACGCTATTTTGAAGGCCAGGAGAATTAACTCCTGTGTCCTGATGGCAACGTGGCGCAGCGGTATTGCCGTCTTAAAGCGACCCGGGTTTGATCCTGACTACTGGTGCTTGTCTGTACGGAGTTTTTATGTTTTCCCCGTGACCTGCGTGGGTTTTCTCTGGGAGCTCTGGTTTCCTCCCACACTCCAAAGACGTACAGGTTTGTAGGCTAATTTGTTTCGTAAAATTGTAAATTGTCCCTAGTTTTGTAGGATAGTGTTAGTGTGCGTGGATCACTGGGCTGAAGGGCCTGTTTCTGCGCTGTATCTCTAAATAAACGAAACCAAAACTAATATTATTCTTTAATCAGCACTGCAGAGGACAGGTCGTTAGTTATCGTCATATTGCAGTTAGTTGGAGTATGCTATATCCAGACTTCTATCTTTCCAACATTATAGCATTACTTCAAGAAGTATTGATTGGCTGTAAAGTGTTTGAGACTTTGAAAGTAATGTAGATGTCAGCATATGAATCCAAGCCTTTCGGATCTTTTACTTTCAAATGGAGATAATTCATCAGCTATTCTGGGGCTTGATAGTGTCAGATGGTTTGAGTATGAACTGCTTCTTTGTTAACATTTAAAGAAGTTCCTGCACCATGCAGCTGTCTTTATTGGTGGGATAGGAGTGAAGAGAGTCCACAGCTTCACTGATGATCTGTCCAGGGCCCAGCCATTGATGCAATTAGAAAGAAAGGTCACCAACAGTTCTACTTCAACAGAGGTTTGCGGAGATTTGTCATGCCGCCGTATACTCTATCGAACTCCTATACGTGTATGGTTGAGAGCATACTGACTGATCGCATCATGACCTGGTTTGGTAATTCGAGCACCCAAGAATGAAGGAGGTTACAGAAAGTGGTGAAGATTGACCTTCCCACCAGTGAAAGGATGTACAGGAAGTGATACCTCATAGCAACAGCCAATGTCATCAAAGACCCACATCCCAACCTCTCATCTGCTCTCCTCACTGCTACAAATGGTACAGGAGCCTGAGAACTATTACCTCCAGCTTCAAGACCAACTTCATCTCATCAGTCGGTACACAAAAATGCTGGAGAAACTCAGCGGGTGCAGCAGCATCTATGGAGCGAAGGAAATAGGTAACGTTTCGGGCCGAAACCCTTCTTCAGACTGATAGGGGGTGGGGAGAAGAAAGGAAAGAAGGAAAAGGCGGAGGAGGAGCCCGAGGGCTGGGGAAGGGGAGGAGACAACCAGATGGCTGATGAAGGGGAGGGGACAGCCAGGGCTAGCAGAATTGGGAGAATTCAATGTTCATCTCATCAGTCATCAGGCTCTTGAACCACCCTGCACAACCCTAACCACAACCCTACCTCAGCAATGAACTAGTACGGACTTTGCACTACTATGGTTGCATTATGTACTTTGGCTTGCACTAGTACCTTGTATAACTGATCATTTATTTTATATTTAATAGCTGTGTTGATGCATTTAATGTGTCTGTAAAGCTGTGGCACGTAGGAATTTCACCAGTGCATATATATCAGTAAAACACAAAGATAGACACAAAGTGTGTAAGAAGGAACTGCAGATGCTGGTTTAAATCAAAGATAGACACAAAAAGCTGAAGTAGCTCAGCGGAACAGGCAGCATCTCTGGAGAGAAGGAATGTGTGACGTTTCTGGTCGAGACCCTTCTACAGACCCCCGCTGAGTTACTCCAGCTTTTTGTACCTATCTTCGATAGTGTTGGAGAAACTTAGTGGGTCAGGCAGCATCTCAGGAGAAAAATGATGGGTGACGTTTCGGGTCGGGATCCTTCTTCAGGGTGAAGAGGGGAGAGAACTGAAGGTAAGAAAAGGCCAGAACAAATCAGAGCTGCCAACAGATGAGCAATGAAGGGTGGAGCCCATAATGGCCCATTGTTGGCTGGGAAGAGGTGATAACAAAGGGATGTAAGGATGCGAATAGTGGAACTAATAGGATGACTAGTAGGACAATAAAACATCCTTAGAGTCATAGTGTGATACAGCGTGGAAACACGCCCTTGGGCCCAACATGCCCACACCGACCAACGTGTCTCAGCTACCCTAGTCCCACCTGCCTACATTTGGTCCATATCCCTCCAAACCTGTCCTATCCATGTACCTGTCTAACAGTTTCTTAAACATTGGGATAGTCCTTGCCTCAACTACCTCCTCTGGCAGCTTGTTCCATACACCCAACACCCTTTGTGTGAAAGTTTTACCCCAGATTCCTATTACATCTTTTCCCCTTCACCTTGAACCTATGCCCTATGGTCCTCGATTCCCCAACTCTGGGCAAGAGACTCTGTGCATCTACCTCTCATGATTTTATACACTTCTATAAGATCTCCCGTCTCATCCTCCTGCACTCCAAGGAATAGAGTCCCAGCCTACTCAACCTCTCCATATAGCTCAGGCTCTCTAGTCCTGGCAACATCCTCGTGAATCTTCTGTGAACCCTTTCCAGCTTGACAACATCTTTCCTATGACATGGTGACTAGAGCTGAACACAATACTCTAAATGCGGCCTCACTAACATCTTGTACAACTGCAACATGACCTCCCAACTTCTATAATCAATATTCTGACTGATGAAGGCCAATATGCCAAAAGCCCTTTTTGACCATCCTATCTACCTACGACTCCACCTTCAAGGACCACTGCCCAGAGCCCCACCATTCACTGTGTTGGTCCTGCCCATATTTGACTTCCCAAAATGCAACACCTCACATTTCTCTGCTTTAAATTCCATCAACCATTCCTGACTCTTAACTTGTCTGTTTGAAATAGTCAGGTCCTCCCAAACAACAAAATTAAATATTGATTCAGTTTCTAATATTGATGCTTTGTTTTGTTTATATTTAAATTTCTCACAATCATCTTTACTGTAATGCAATTAATTCCAAAGGTAGTGTCAAAGCAGGTTGTTGGGAAGTAGAGACTGAGCTTTAATCCACAGTCAGCCACACCTCACTGACACTACAGCTGTCAGCATTGGAAGTCAAAAGCATAGTTTTCTTCAGCAACTTGATTAACTGAACAGAAACAGAACCAGTTCTGCCTGTAAAATAATGAAGAGTAACAAATCTCTAAAAGCAGTCAATCATTCCCAGGCAGATTGTAGTAATAAGCAAGAATGTTTGATAGCTATATAATTTAAAAGTTCGATACTGGCTGTGATGCCTGGACATACAGTGCAAGAATATTCTGACTGGCAATAGAAGTAAAGTAATCAAAAAGGATTCAATTTCCTTTCAGGAGAATGCAGAATGCACCTAAACTGGGAATATAAATGCTAAAAAAATGCATCACAATATTTCAACCATTAGTTAGGCTGTTTAGCCGATTATGTGAGCCTTGTCATTATTCAGTCATACACTTACAGCATGGAAGCAGGCCCTTAGGCCCAAGTTGCCCACACATGTCCCATCAACGTTACTCCCACTTACCTGGTTTGGCCCATATTCCTTTAAACCTGTCCTATCCATGCACCTGTCTAAATCTTTCTTAAACGTTGCGATAGTACCTGCCTCAACTACCTCCTCTCGCGCTGACCTCTACCCGCCTGGCGCGCTGACCTCTACCGGTCTGAGACCAGGCGTCAACTCTCAGACACCTCCTCCTACTTATCCTTGGACCATGACCCCACAGACGAGCACCAGGCCTTAATCTCAAGCACCATCACTGACTTCATCACTTCCAGCTACCTGCCCTCTAAAGCTTCCAACCTCATCGTTCCCCACCCCCGCACGGCACGATTTTATTTTCTCCCCAATATCCACAAACATAACTGTCCTGGCAGACCCCTTGTTTCTGCTTGTTCACTAATTTCCACATACCTCTACTCCATCCTATCCCCCCTGGTTCAATCCCTCCCAACCATGTCCACCTCACACGCTCTTCGTCTCCTTCATGACTTCTGTTTTCCAGGCCCCCATTCCCTCATCATCACTATGGATGCCCAGTCACTCTACACCTCCATCCCCCACCAGGAGGGTCTTAAAGCTCTCCGTTTCTTCCTCGACTGCAGACCCAGCCAATTTCCATCTATTAACACTCTCCTCCGCCTAGCAGAGCTGGTCCTTTACCCTCAACAACTTCTCCTTTGACTCCTCCCATTTCCTCCAAATTCAAGGCGTAGCTATGGGCACTTGCATGGGCCCCAGCTGTGCCTGCCTCTTTGTTGGGTACGTCAAACAATCACTGTTCCAGGCGTAGGTACACAAAAATGCTGGAGAAACTCAGCGGGTGCAGCAGCATCTATGGAGCGAAGGAAATAGGTAACGTTTCGGGCCGAAACCCTTCTTCAGGGTTTCGGCCCGAAACCCTTCCCTGAAGAAGGGTTTCGGCCCGAAACGTTACCTATTTCCTTCGCTCCATAGATGCTGCTGCACCCGCTGAGTTTCGCCAGCATTTTTGTGTACCTTCGATTTTCCAGCATCTGCAGTTCCTTCTTTAACACTGTTCCAGGCGTACACTGGCCCTATCCCCAAACTCTACCTCCGCTACATTGACGACTGCATTGGGGCTACCTCCTGCACCCATGCAGAACTCACTGACTTCATCCACTTCACCACTAATTTCCATCCGGTATTCAAATTCACCTGGACCATTTCCGGCATCTCCCTACCGTTGCTAGATCTCACCATCTCCATCGCAGGCAACAGACTACTGACTGACATCTAGTACAAACCCACTGATTCCCATAGCTATCTTGACTACACTTCTTCCCACCCTGCTTCCTGTAAAGACTATCCCCTGCTCCCAATTCCACCATCTACGCAGCTTCTGCGCCCAGGATGAGGTGTTCCATACTAGGGCATCGGAGATATCCTCATTCTTTAGGGAACGGGGGTTCCCCTCTTCCATTATAAATGAAGCTCTCACCAGGGTCTCCACTATATCCCGCAGCTCCGCTCTTACTCCCCCTCCCCTATTCGTAACAACAACGAGTCCCCCTTGTCGTCACCTTCCACCCCATCATCCGTTGCTTACAACATATAATCCTCCAACAATTTTGCCACCTCCAACAGGATCCCACTACTGGCCACATCTTCCCATCTCCTCTCCTTTCCACAGAAACCATTCCCTCCATACCTCCCTGGTCAATTTGTCCCTTCCCACCCAAACAACCCGCTCCCCGGGTACTTTCCCCTGCAAACCGCAGGAAATGCAAGACTTGTCCCTTTACCTCCCCGCTCGGCTCCATCCAAGGACCAAATCAGTCTTTCCAGGTGAGGCAGAGGTTCACCTGCACCTCCTCCAATCTCATCTACTGCATCCGCTGTTCCAGGTGTCAACTTCTCTACATGAGAGGTGAGACCAAGCGCAGGCTCAGCGCTCGCTTCGCTGAACTCCTCCACTCAGTCTGTCTTCACCAACCTGATCGGCCAGTTGCTCAGCACTTCAACACCCCCTCCCATTCTCACTCTGACCTTTCAGTCCTGAGCCTCCTCCATTGCCAGAGTGAGGCCCAGCGCAAATTGGAGGAACAGCACCTCATATTTCGCTTGGGTAGTTTACACTCCAGTGGTATGAACATTGGCTTCTCTAATTTTAGATAACCCTTGCTTTCTCCTTCCTTCCCCTCCCCTTCCCAGTTCTCCAACGTCCTACTGTCTCCCTCCGCCTACTTCCTTTCTTCCCCCCCCCCCGACATCAGTCTGAAGAAGGGTCTCGACCCGAAACGTCGCCAATTCCTTCTCTCCTTAGATGCTGCCTCACCTGCTGAGTTTCTCCAGCATTTTTTGTCTACTTTCGATTTTTCCAGCATCTGCAGTTCTTTCTTAAACAATACCTCCCCTGGCAGCTCGTTCCATAAACCTACCACCCTTTGTGTGAAAAGGTTACCTCTCAGATTCATATTAAATCTTTCCCCCTTCACGTTATCAACAAACATTTCTATGATTTCTCCTCTTCACCATTTCTTAGCAATTTTGGTTTGGAGGTTTCAAATATAACTCCAAACACACTGTAACCATTACTACCCAGACTCCTTTCAGGCATATATTAATTAAATCAATAAATGTTACCCTTTATAGTTCTTAAATTATGTGCAGTGTATTAATTAATGTCATCTTTCTTTAGAGATTGAGGTGGAATATAAATAATTTTTCAATCACTTTTTCATAGTGGATTGCAGCATTTATTTTGTAGTCCTATTGACCTGCAGAAACATGAAGATAAAAATTATCTTTAAAAAAGGAGTGGTACCGTGGCTCAGTTGGTCTGCTGCCAGCAACCTGGGTTCGATCCTGAGTACGGGTGCTGTCAGTACAGAGTTTGTACATTCTCCAAGTGACCATGTGGGATTTTTCCGGGCGCTCTGGTTTCCTCCTGCATTCCAAACACGTGCAGATTTGTAGGTTAATTGGCTTGTAAATTGCCCCTAGTGTCTAGGATGCGAAAATGGGATAACGTCAAACTAGTGTATGGGTGATCAATGTTCGGCGTGGACTACAGTAGGTGACCCGAAGGGCCTGTTTCCACGCTGTATCTCTAATCTCTCTTGACAATTTGAGGTTGAATTCTATGGAATGAATCTCTCTGTTATGATGATTTCCTTGGATGGTCCAGACATAAAACTATTATGCGTTTCAATCCTATAGCTTTCTTTGCACATTATATTTCCTCTTCCAGCCACCTGTGGAATATTTATTTAGAACTGATGCCACTAACAGCCCATCACTTTCCCTACATGAATATTGAGAGTGCTCTTTTTGTGCGGTTCCATGGCATAAAACTCTGACATGATATAGTCCTGAAGGGGGATATTTGACCGACTGTACCCCTCGTGATTCTTTGCTGGAACAAATCAATTATTCGTACTTGGCTGCTCTTTCCCTACAGTCATCAAATTAAATACCATTTGTACAAAATCATGAGAGGAATAGATCAGCTAGACGCACAGAGTGTCTTGCCCAGATTACGGGAATCGAGAACCAGAGGACATAGGTTTAAGATGTGGGAAAGATTTAATAGGAACTTGAGGGGTAACTTTTCACACAAACGGTGGTGGGTGTATGGAACAAGCTGCCGGAGGAGGTAGTTGGGACAGGTACCATCGCAACGTTTAAGATTCATTTAGACAGGTACATGGATAGGACCGTTTTAGAGGGATATGGGCCAAAACACAGGCAAGTGGACTAGTGTAGATGCAACATGATGGCCGGTGTGAGCAAGTTGAGCCGAAGGGCCTGCTTCCACACTGCATAACTCTATGACGCTATGACGACTGAGGTCCTTTAGCTTATCGAGTCCGTGCTAACCGGCAAGCACCAATTAATAATAATGGATTTTATTTACGGGCGCCTTATACCGAGGTCTCAAGGACACCATACAGAGATTTATAGAAAACATATAATCAGAATTTTAAAAAAAATAGGTTATAAAGACCAATACATAAATCAGGGACAGAATTCCTTCCAAAAACACAAAAAAAAGAAAATCAGAAGCACAATTTGACACTAATCTTCCAGTAAATCCATCAATAGTATATTCTTCCCAGATTTCCTTCACTAACCACAAATTCTATCACTTATGTACACTGTAAATTGTGGCAATTTACAAAGGCCAATTAACCTATCAACTTACACCTCTATGGGATGTGCGAGGAAACTCACCCAGTCACAGGGAGAACTCCACACAGACAGCACCTCAGGTCAGGATTAAACCAAGTTGCTGGAGATTTTATCTGTTTAATCTATTCAGGTAACGATTAGTGACAATGCATAAAAAGCAGTCTAAAAGTTCACAAGAGTAAATAAAGTCAAATTGTTTATTTGTTTTCTATTAGAAATAGTAAAATGCAGCAAAGTTTGAGTGGCATAGCTATTAGAGCTGCTGCCTCACAGCTACAGTGGCCAAAGTTCACTCCTACTGTCTGTGGAGTTTTCACGTTCTTCCTGTGCCAGTGTGGGTTTCCTCTGGTCACTTCTTCTTCTTGCGTATGGCGTGCAGAGCCTAAAGTTGCAGGACAACTTGTTCTATTTGATCTTATTTGATTGTGCACGCCAGGTTGATTGCATTTGTTTAAACAGGGTGGACCACGTGAAGGTTGCAATCTCCCACCCCCTCTGGTCGCTCTGGTGTTGTCTCAAGGTTAACTGCCGACTGTAATATACCCCGAGTGTATGTGAGTGGCAAAATCTAGAGGGAGTTAATGGGAGGAATAAAATAGGATTGGTGTAGGATCGGTGTGGATAGATGCCTTGTGGCCAGTGGTGACTCGATGGGCCAAAGGGTCTGTTTCTGTGCTGTGTGAATATCATAACACAGCTGTTTTATTCATCCTCACTGACAACAACCAAGGTGTAGTGCCTGGGCAGAGGCTGTGAAATAATCATCAATATCCATACCAGCATCCACATGTCCACACTGGGGTAGACCCAAAATGCTGGAGTAACTCAACGGGTCAGACAGTATCTGTTGGAAATTAGGAATAGATGATGTTTCGGGTCAGAACCCCTCTTCATACCCATTCTGACCCAAAATGTCGCCTATTCTTTTTCTCCAAGAGAGGCTGCCTGACTGGCTGAGTTACCCCAGCATTTTGTGTCCACCTTCGGTATCAACTAGCATCTGCAGTTCCTTCTTACACATTTTCTCCACACGGGGCCTGTGCTGAGTGAGTCTTGTGAAGACTGGCTATGAGCACGTACAAGCAACCTCAAGAGCTTTCTGTCTCTGGCTTTTTGTGCAGAGGCTGAGTGCATAGACAAGTGCACATCCTGAGACCTTGGCAAGACCTGCAATATCATCTATATAACTAAAACTCTCATCTTGACCACTTCCTGTCTGCGCTGTATATTGATTTTAGAAAAACGCTACCCTATATCGCTATGATTTTTGGCCATCTTACTCACAGTCCTCCTCCGCTGAGGCAGCCCAGAGGATTTTTCCTGATCGATAAAAAAGAAAAAAGTTATGAGTGTTTAAAAAATCTTGAGATCAGCTGATTGGCCCTCTCGCCTGTCAATCACCATGATGAAGGCAACGCCCCTTCTGGAGGGGGGGCAGGACTATAAAACCCCGGATGCCTGGACATGAGTCAGTCACTCTGGAAGATCGCGAGGGAGGGGCCCACAACTGTGATTCTAAGCTGTGAATCAACTGAACTGTGAGTCTACAATGTACTTGCAGTAAATGACTTGTTAGCCCTTAATGACAATGCCATGAGTTGTTTGGCTTGCCCTGTGCTTGAGACTGCAATGCAAAATGGAAATGAAATGACAATGCCATGAGTTGTTTGGCCTGCCCTGTGCTTGAGACTGCAATGCAAAATCGAAATATAATGACAATGCCATGAGTTGTTTGGCCTGCCCTGTGCTTGAGACTGCAATGCAAAATGCAAATGAAATGACAATGCCATGAGTTATTTGGCCTGCCCTGTGCTTGAGACTGCAATGCAAAATGGAAATAAAATGACAATGCCATGAGTTGTTTGGCCTGCCCTGTGCTTGAAACGGCAATGGCAAAAGGGCTAGTTTCCATATGGGAATGAAACGAAATGAGTTGTTTGACCTGCCCTGTGCTTGAAATGGAAATGCAAAATGAAATGGAAATGATATGAAATGAGTTGTTTGGTCTGCCC
>CM075977.1:298965009-299005816 GCA_038087875.1 Malacoraja senta | reverse complement strand
AACTTTTCACTTCCATTAAATATTAATCATCAACTTTGATGCATAAGGTCAAATATCAGCAGCAGAATCCCATGCTGGACTAAATGGTTGAAAGGGTATGATGACTGTCAAGTTTAAATTGAAGTCAATTCACATAGTCAAAGCTCCACGAAAAATGATATTTTGCTGAACAAATACTTTATTGTTTTCACTAATAATTTTTCTTGAAGGGATTTGTAATTAGCCAGAAAAAATGATTGATGGTGAAAGCTCAAGTTCCCTGTTGCTTCAATCACATGTAACCTGCAGGAACAACTGTGGATTTAAACCATATTCACAGAAGCCATTGAACATTACATTCAAATGGAATTCTTGGGTTCATAAAAGACCAAATGATTATTTTAAACATTAAAAACAAAACTGGAAATGCTCAAAAATAGGCTATGCAGTTGATGTAAGGGTGATAAAAATACAGTAAGGCTTTTTATTAACATTTTTTTCTGACCTAAGTAGAATTACATAATTAGTTAATTTAGAGCTTGAAAGGTGTGAATTAAATGCATTGTTTCCACAATGGGGCAGATTTAGCTGTAAAACTGGTAAACATAATTTATGAAACCATCCTGCTTATTTTGCATTTGTTGCTAAGACTTATTGATACAGAAAAAATATTTTCTCCCCAGAAGTTCAATTTCCACTCCATTACTGTATACGAGCTATCCGCCAACTGAGTTCTATTGTCACACTGTCGATTTTCTGCAATTTTTTAAATCATACAAACTGAAGTAAAGCTACACTTACTCTGGTCTTCAAATATAATGAACGATACTGAAGCTACAAAGAGCTCTTTAATCCCGGGCATGTTTTTCCTATTTTGCATTGTTTTCTTCTTAGCACGGTTCAAAATAATGTTTTGCTTGATTTCTCCATCTGGATATTACATCAGATTATGCATGAGAGGTGGTCACAATGTAATGATGGAAGCTTTGGTGATGTTCGCTGTAAGAATATATTTTTGCATGTGTTTCATTTCTTCTGTATACAAGAATCAGTTTTCACAACCTTCTGTAAAAATCCCTGCAGCTGTCTGACAACGTCAGTGTCCACAGACTCCATCAAATTCTGGAAGCCTTGCTCTCCAAGTAATTCTTGCAGTGCTTTCAGTTTCTCGAAGACAAACTGCTGTAGTGACACACTGTGTACTGGGTCTTTCAGTGCAAGCCTGCAGGAGTTAGAAGAAAACAATAAATAACAGCAACATATTTTTCCTTGTTAGCACTTTACAGTTTGCTGGTAGATCTAGTTTATTTTCAGTTTCATTAATAATGCTGTTTTCTGGTTGCTTGCAACACTCAAAGTAATTTTAACCTGGCAGAGCATTTGTATTTGTAGGAAAAATCTCAAGATTGTGTATTGTGATCAGAAGGTATTGTTCCCAAAATTAATATTAAAAACCTCTTACTTTTTAAATAAGTACCACCTACACAATACTGGGAGGTCAAAAGATGTCCCCGTTTGTTTTGTGCCCTTATCCTTAAAATTTCACCTGAAATCTGACACCGCTTTTTAGATGGTGGGAGAAAAATCAATGTAAACATCTGTAATTTCAACATCCATGCTGCTTTTTGATCATGCTGCTATCGACAATTTTTCTCAGTCTACAGAGACCAATTGAAAGCAGCCCATTCAGGTGTTTCTCATTTACTTTTATTGAATGTACCACAGAGCACACAGCAAATAAAGTCGAGTTCAGCTACGATATAACAGAATAAAAGGCTTGTGGTTCCTTCAAACTGGTGCGCTGATCAAGTAAGCACATCTGCTTGGGTAGCTTACAAACCAACAGTATGGACATTGGTTTCTCCAATTTCAAGCAACACTGCCATACCCACCCTCTCATTCCCATGATCCATCCCCATCCCAGTGTGCACACATTTTCTTACACCATCTTTCAGCCAACGTCCTCCTTTCCCCCCCCCCTCTTCTATTCCAGAGTCACCGATTTCTCTTTTATCCCCCCTTACCCCTCGCTCCAGTCCCCTTCCACCCATATCTCTCCCACCAGCTTTACATTTTACTCTTCCTATTCTCTCCTTGTCTGACATCCTTTGGTCTCCTTTTCACCGCTAGCCTTTGTCACGTATTCCACTCTTCTACTAATCAAACCCCTCTCACCTCAGTAATAGGAATCAAGAACCAGAGGACAGAGGTTTAAGGTGAGAGGAGAAAGATTAAATGGGAACCTGAGGGGCAACTTTTTTACACAGAGGGTGGTGGGTTAATGGAACGAGCTGCAAGAAGACAGTTGAGACAGGTACTATAACAACGTTTCAAAAACATTTGACAGGTACGTGTAACCAAAAGGTTTAGAGGGATATGGGACAAACACAGGCAGGTGGAACTAGTGTAGATGGGGCACCATGATCGGCATGGGCAAGTCGGGCTGAAGGGCCTGTTTCGCACTGTATGATTCTACGACTCTATCTGCCAGATTGTAGCCACATCTTTGTAAAGATAATGAAACTATCTCTTTTAATCCCAAACATGCTCTGAGTACTCACCACAAAGAACATACATCTTAATGGACTAAAAGTCATGGCGACCCACAGGCTGTTGAGTGCTATCTGGAGCATAACTATTCTGTCATAAATTACATCAATAATTATCACCAGTATTTCTTCAACTAATTTTTATATTATCAGTAAGTGTAAGTTTGTCATGTTAAATAGAAATTTTGTAGGTATTTGTTTGTGCCTAGTGATCATTATTTAATTAAAAATGAGGAGCTTTACTAAACAAATAGAATATTAATGAAAATGCATCCTTTGTGATATTCTTCTACATATTAACTTTTAACGACCTTTAGTTTCAATTAGAAAGTGGAATTAGGAGAGGAAAACAAAAACAATACGTATAATTGGCTGTCTCTAGCTTTAATTATGTAACAATGTTAATGGTGTGTGAAATTAAGGTTCCAGTCAATCTTCTGATAAAAGTAACCTTGAGTCACACAGTGGCAGTAAATATGAACTCCAAGACACTGACACTAATGGGAACTTTGCAAAAACTCCTTCCCTGATCTTCCTGTGACTCAAGGGCCATCAACTGGAGCTAATATATCTAGCTGTAAACAACCACACATTTGAATATCTGTAAGAAGCAGGAGAAACATAATGAAATCTCAGGGAGCAAACCGTATATGATTCCTTCAGTGATAACCTTTTCTAGTGTTCAAATTTCATTGTGTTCTGCGAATGCCTCAACTGGTCAAGATTAACTGATGCAGCAGGCATCCTGACTATCCCAGTTCAGGAATGATGCATAAACCAAGGAAATTGAGTCATAGCATCATACAGCGTGGAAACAGGCCCTTTTTAGCCCAATTCGTCCTTGCTGATCCTGGCGCCCCATCTAAGCTAATCCCATTTGCCTGCGTTTGGCCCATATTTCACATCAAAATTTATTTTAAATGTTGTTACATTATCTGCCTCAACTACCTCCTCTGGCAGCTTGTTCCATAAACCCACCATTTTCTGTGTGAAAATGTTGCCCCTCAGATTCCTACTAAATCTTCTCCCTCTCACCTTTAACCTATGCCCTCTCGTTCTTGATTCCCATCCTCTCGGAAAAAGACAGTGTGCTTTCACCCTATCTATTTACCCTCATGATTTAAAAGCAACTTTTTCCACACAGTGAGCTGCCTGAGGAGGTGGTGGAGGCAGAAACAATTTCAACGTTTAAATGGCATTCGGACAGGCACTTGGAAAGGAAGTTATCAAAGGGATACAGGACCAATGGGATTGGCCTTGAAAGGCACAAGCAACCTGGATATGTTGGGCCAAAGGTCCTATTCTAATTCTGTAAAACACCAGGACCATATATATATCCCTAAATTTGAACTAGAAACTTGTGCATCAGAAAACAACAACACACAATCTTTATAAGCGAATTTCTATTAATAATTTTCCAAACATTTTGACGTATGACGTAACAAGCCGCATGAGAAGGCTGCGAAAGGGTTCAGATTGTGACGGCTAAAGAAAGACTGGAAATCCTGAATGTTTAAGAAGGAACTGCAGATGCTGGAAAATCGAAGGTAAACAAAAATGCTGGAGAAACTCAGCGGGTGAGGCAGCATCTATGGAGCGAAGGAAATAGGCAACGTTCAGTTGAAGAAGGGTCTTGACCCGAAACGTTGCCTATTTCCTTCGCTCCATAGATGCTGCCTTACCCGCTGAGTTTCTCCAGCATTTTTGTCTACCCTGGAAATCCTGAAGGTTGGTGGAAGAGTCCCTTAAGAAGAGCGTGAATTAAGCGACTGGTGCAAAATGACTGGTCGGCAATAATGGACTTGTCATCCATATCTTTATGTGATTGCTGCCACAGTATTGGAAGGGTTCTGGTACGTGTGCAAGAAAGTCACTGAGATGTCAAATAACACGAACTGACTGAACAAAAGTACAAACACACACATAACGTTGAAATGAGCAGTTATAGGTTAAGGTTTAGTGTTATTATTGTCATGTGAACTGAGGTACAGTGAAAAGGTTTGTTTTGCATACTATCCAATCAGATCAGATAATACAATACATAAATACAGTAGTATATAAATACAGTAGTAGGTAGGGCACAGGGGAAGGTGCAGTATATAGTTTGCAGTGCTTCAGCATGGTCACAGAGTCATACAGCGTTCAAACAGGCCTTCAGCCCAACATGCCCATGCTGCCAAATGTCCCATCTACACTAGTCCCACCTGCCTGCATTTGGCTCATATCTCTCAAAACTTATCCTAACCATGTACCTGTTCAAACATTTCTTAAATGTTGTGATAGTACCTGCCTCAACTCCCACCTGCGGCAACTCTTTCCCCATACCTACCATCCTTTGTGTAAAAAAGTTGCCCCTCAGGTTCCTATTAAATGTTCCCCTCACTTTAAATCTATGTCCTCTGGTTCTTGAATCCCCTACTCTGGGTGCATTATCCCAATCAACGTCGCAGTTTGATATTAATTAGCCCAACCGACTTTGTTTTCAAAATTATGAAATGATGCTGCATTTTTACATTCACTCTACATCCCATCCACCTTTCCTGCTGCATGTAGCTTCCCCTTGCCAAGACTCAAGAGATTTATGCAGGACCAGTCATCTCTTTTTCCTTCAGTCTTTCTCCCAACCAGTCCTCTATTAGAATTGGTTTATGGGATGCAAGGCTGGTAATTCTTCCATGTATTCTTGGATTTTTCTCCTCCATCACATTCCCTCATGAAGTTGCCCTGTTTGCGTGACTGATAAAAAAAAGTAAGTGCCACAGAAAGTGATTGTCATACAGCGCGGAAACAGGACCTTTGGCCCAACTTACCCACGATGACCAAGATGCCCCATCTACACTAGTCCCAGCCCATATCCCTCTAAACGTTTCCTATCCATGTACCGGTCCAACTGCCATTTAACTGTTGTTTTACTTCGGAGTCACGTGAGTGACTACGTGAAGACCCGTCAGGGCGCATGCGCGTCATTACGTCTGACGCATTGGCGCCCGGCAGCAGGAAGAGGAGCTCCTCCTGCAGGTGAGTAGTTTAAAAGCTCCACCAAAGTCGGGGAGACTTTGGAGGAGTTAGTAGAAAGAGAAAATTGTTGCTGTGTTTTGTCCCCAGGATACAGGAACAATGGAAAAATCAACGAGGTGCAGGCGGTAGCGGTGTGGCGACAGACTTGGCACTCCCAAGTGCCCAGCCGGGTACACAGCCAACGCCAGTCGGGTGGAAGGCAAAAGCCAAGTCTGTCAGGCCCATTGACTCCGCAGAGTCGGGCCAGGAAGAGTCCCGTCCGGGACAGGATACCGTGACCCAGCGGTTATCCACAATGGAGCAGCTCATACAGGGGATGCTCCACAAAGCCACACTCCAGCAGGAGTTGTGTGGGCGGGAGGCCGTGAGGAAGGCTCCGCCGGCAGTGCCTGGTAGAGGCCTGCTTGAAAGCACCCTCTTTCAAGAGGTTAGTGCAGAAGGGCAGATAAGCTCTGACCCTGATTCCGACGACGACTTCGAAAGGGAGGACAGGCAGCTGCCAGAGCTGACACCGTGTGCAGCACGGTTTGCCATGTCGTCGGAAGCTGGTGAGCCTCTGGGTGAGGAACTTGCCACCAGTATAAATTACCTAGTCTCACACCAGCTACAGGAGCTGACAATTGATGAGACAGTATGGAAGCATGAAGCCCCAATCAACTGTGGCCTGTTAAAAGTTCCTGTTGTGAACAGGATGATTTGGGGCCAGATGGGCATACAAATGAGGGCCCAGGAGGTGAAGCTCCAGCATATTTTAAAGTTGCTGGGATCTGGCATAACTAGCTTTGCCAGGATGGTGGATGGAGAGGACATGACAAAATTACAACAAGAGGTGCTGGCGCTATTGTGTAGTGCCCACTTTGAGATCAACTGCCTCCGCAAAACTGCGATTAGACCAACCATCAATCCTAAATATGCTTCACTCTGCCAGCCTGGCACAGTGCAACCGGCAAATCTACTGTTTGGCGAGGATTTCACAAAGCAGGTGAAGGAGCTGGAGGAGGAGGCCAAGACGGTGGGCTTGATTAAGCAGCCAGCAGCCACATATCCACCGAAGCGGAAGTATCCCTATAAGCGAGGAGACTGGTCTGGGCAAGGGACGAGTCGAGCTACGATGCAGCGCAGTTGGCGTTCGGCTGTAGCAGCGCCAGGGAAGGTGAGATATCCAGCTCGAGGCCGGGGAACGATGCCAGGTGGTAAGGAGGTATGTGGGTCTGGTTCCCATGTAGACAGGTCTAATGTAATACAATTAAAAGTTGGAGGAAGATTACATCTGTTCTTAGAGGAATGGAAACAAATTACCTCAGATATGTTTATACTGAATGTTATTGAAGGGTTTCGAATAGAGTTTAATGCAAATTCTGATTTACCCATGCAACATGTTCCAATAATAATAATAATAATAGATTTTATTTATATAGCGCTTTTCAGGACTCAAAAGGAGTTTTGACTTCAGTATCACAGAACAATTGGAAGTTCAGGTGGAACTTGAAAGCTTATGTAATAAAGGTGTAATTGCTAAGGCAGTTTACCAAAGCCAACAGTTTGTGTCCAATATCTTTCCCAGACCAAAAAAGGATGGGGGATGCAGAATTATACTGGACCTGACTAGTCTTAACCCTTTTGTACAGTATAGACATTTTAAGATGGAAACGTTTGTGACGGCTAAGCAACTTGTTTCCAGAGGATGCTATATGGCAACTATAGATCTTAAAGATGCGTATTATTCAGTGTCTGTCCATTTGCAGGATAGAAGATATTTAAAATTCAGCTGGATGGGGCAATTATGGCAATACAATGCACTGCCTAATGGTTTGTCTTCAGCTCCTAGAGTGTTTACAAAGTTGTTAAAACCTATTCTAGGCATGATGAGAAGTCAAGGGCATGTGCTCATGGCTTAACTAGATGATATCTTGATTGTAGGACAATCAAAGGAAACAGCTGAAGCATCAGTGGCAGTTGTTAAAGCCACTTTTCAAAGATTGGGCTTCATAAACCACCCAGAGAAATCTAAATTAACACCTGTGACACAAATTGACTATTTGGGTTTCACAATAGACTCAATCAACATGATTGTGACCTTGCCCAGGCAAAAAAGGGTAGAGCTAATTGAGAGCTGTATCAAGTTAATTGCTGACACAGAGCCTTCAATTAGACAGGTGGCGAGTCTGCTTGGGAAATTGGTGGCAGCATTTCCAGCAGTTCAATACGGGCCACTTCATTATCAACAATTACAAAGGTCAAAGGAACAAGCACTGAGGATACATTTGGGTCATTATAATAGGCCTATGCGTCTATCAGTAGAGGCTGTTGCTGATGCACAATGGTGGATTCAGCATGTGTCCACTAGTAGTTCCAAAGTGTTATTGGACCAAGCTTCCATGATTTTGCAGACAGATGTCAGTGCACTTGGGTGGGGTGCTACTGATACGAGATCCAGCTGTGGAGGCAGTTGGACTGAGCAAGAGTCATTGCTTCTGCAAACATGGGGAATTAACTATTTAGAGCTTTTAGGAGTATTTTATGGACTCAAGGGTTATTGCACTAACAAAACTAGCTTGCATGTGCAGTGTCAAATAGACAACACTACAGCAGTTGCTTATATTAATCACATGGTTGGAATCAAATCGTTATCATGTGACAGGATGGCAAATCAAATTTGGACCTGGTGTATGGATAGAGATATTTGGATTTCAGCTATCTATCTGCCAGGAAAACTCAATGTAGTAGCAGATGCCAGGTCACGAAAATTCCGTGATAATACAGAGTGGATGTTGAACCAGGATGTGTTCAAGAACATAGTTGGCCAACTCAACCATGGTTCCCTTTGATGTTACAGATAGCGATCCAACCTCCTTTGCTGATTCCAAAGAGTAGGAATTTGCTGGAGCATCCGGTAACGCGTGAAGTTCATCCGTTATGTGATCGTATTGATCTGTTAATTTGCAGGTTTTAAGAAGGCCTTACATAGGTCGAGGACTTTCTAGGTGAACGGTGGATATGCTCACTGCAGCCTGGAGAAAGAGTACTCAAAAGCAGTATATGACTTATGTAAAAAAATGGGAACAATATTGTGTTGAAAAGAATATTCAATATGATACTGTAGTTATTGAAAATGTGTTAGAGTTTTTATCCACACTTTATTATGATGAGGGTCTTAGCTATAGTGCTATCAATACAGCTAGAAGTGCTTTGTCCGCATATCTTGCAATAGGTACACGGACACAAAGTATAGGTTCTCACCCTCGCATATCTAGGTTGATGAAAGGAATCTTTAATTCCAAACCGCCTAAGCCTAGGTATATGGTTATCTGGGATGAAAGTGTTCTTAACATGCTTCGTCATTGGGTCCCTGTCACGTCTATGACTTTGTCAAAATTAACCATGAAATTGGCTATGCTAATGGCATTGGTTTCAGCACAGA
Source organism: Malacoraja senta (assembly GCA_038087875.1). NCBI lineage: Eukaryota > Metazoa > Chordata > Chondrichthyes > Rajiformes > Rajidae > Malacoraja > Malacoraja senta. The sequence goes on along the minus strand of CM075977.1, from coordinate 298,996,849 downwards.
GAGTGCAGACTTTGCAAAAACTTCAGTTAGATAGAATGGAAGTGACTACAGAGAATGTTATGTTTTATATTTATGACCTGCTCAAACAAAGCAGGCCAGGTGTGACAGGATTTAAGATTGTGTTCTCAGCATATCCTACAGATCCATGTTTATGTGTAAGGACACATTTGTTACATTACATTGAAGACATGAAGAAACAGGATTATTTGTCAGTTACAAGAAGCCACATAAAAGAGTGGCAGTTCAGACTATCTCAAGGTGGTTAAAGCAAGTGTTGGTTCAGGCAGGAATTAACACTGATGTGTTTACATCTCATTCCACTAGGGCAGCAGCAACATCGGTGGCCAGGGCGATGGACGTTCCCATCGACCATATATTAAAAGCTGCAGGGTGGCAAAATGAACTTGTGTTTCAGCAATACTACCATCGGCCAATTGCCGATGGAGGGCTGTTTGCCAACTCAATATTGAGTGCTGTTGCTATTGTTTAAATTCTGTTTCCAATACTGTTTAATTCTGTTTCGTTAGTTGCCCTAAATTAAGAGGGTTTATTATTTGTTTTATGACCAAAAATAAAACTATTTTTTTGCATGATATTCAGTGTCATGTTTACAGCATTATTGATTATACTCAGAGTCAATCGATGCAGTGAGAAGCCGGGATTTTGATCTGCGGCATAAAATCACAGAGCTTTGAAATCTTCACGTAGTCACTCACGTGACTCCGAAGTAAAATAGTAAGATTAAACGAGAACTTACCAGTTTGAAGTTTGATCTTTATTTTATGAGGAGTTACGTTGGTCATTACGTGCCCGCCACGCCCAACATTCTCTCATAGAAAAAAGGTCATAATGGTAGTTCTCATGTTCCTCATCTTAATATGTTACTTCAATTATTGTGTTTGTCTGTGATTTCATACCGCTGCTTTGAAGATTGACGCGCATGCGCCCTGACGGGTCTTCTTCACGTAATCACCAACGTAACTCCTCATAAAATAAAGATCAAACTTCAAACTGGTAAGTTCTCATTTAATCTTACTATTATAGTACTTGCCTCAACTACCTCCTTTGGCAGCTCGCTCCATAAACCCACCACTTACTGATGAAAGTTGTTAATTCATTTCAGGTCCATTTATCTTTTAAGGTAGTTAAATCCTAATTGGAGACGGTGAATTTCTCTGGCACTGAAAATTACCTTGCATATTTATGGAGTCCGATAATGACGATTTAATTATCATTGGAGGGGGATTTTATAAAATAAGTAAAATTAGTGTTTGTTTTAAATAACACAGCAGTGCCTCCTCTGTGGTTGACAATTACAACAAATACAGTATTAAAGCAAGCTTGTTAAAGCAAGCAAGGAGGCTCTGGTCACACATCACAGGGAGAGAAGATGAAATACTTGTATTCATTGGAATTAGCATGGAGCTGCTAAAATCAAATGAATACTTCAAAGCATTGTATTATGAGAGCTGACATGGGGTCTTAGCAGTGTTACTGCATTGTGAAATGCATTGACTGCAAGAGCAACAGCCTACATTTCACTTCAAATGATCCTCATCTCCTTCTTCTTAGGCCCACTTCGGTCATGGCTGACCATGGGTGTCTCCAAGGTTGGAGGACGCCAGTGCGTGACTTTGTTTAATGTGGGGAGACTGGTGCACAGACAGCCACCACATGGTCCTTGACAGATCTGGGTCAGGATCAGTGGCATGGCGTCCAAGACAACCGGAGACCTTTTTCTTCTGCAGCCTTCATCCGCCTTCCCAGCCGTTGTGACCCTCCACTAAGGTCAGCCATCATCCTCCGCCTGTTCCACCGTTGAGGTCTTGGTTTGATTGCTCTTTGTCAGAGCAATCTCCACTTTGTCATTTCCACTTCGACTATAAACCCATTGACTTCTCAGGCAGAGAGAAACAAGGAACTGCAGATGCTGGTTCACAAAAAAAGAGACACAAATTGCTGGAGTAACTCAGCGAGTACGGCAGCATCTCTGGAGAACACAAATAGGTAACATTTTGGGTCAGGACCCTTCTTCAGACTGATTGTGGTGGACTACATCTCCTTCCACCTTGCCTCTTGCAAAGACACCATCACTTACTCTCAATTACTCCCTATCTACCCCATCTGTCCCTAAGATGAGGCTTTCCACTCTAGGACATCCTAGATCTTCTCTTTCTTTAGTAAATGTAGCTCCTCCACTGTTGCAGCGAATGGATCCCACATTCTTGTCTCATCTGTGTCCAGTCATTCTGCTCCCACTCCCCTTTCCCCCAGACCGAACACGGATCGAGTTCCCCTGGTCCTTAGATTTCACCCCAGCAATCCCACATCCACCACATAATTTGCCAACATTTCCGCCATCTTCTATACGATCCCATCACCAGTCACATCTTCTCAACCCCATGTCTTTCCGTTGTCAGCAGAAACAACTCCCTACACAACTCCTTGGTTCGTTCATCCCTTCCCACCCAAACCACCCCCTCAACTCCAATCTACTTTGTAGTTTTGGTCTCCTTGTTTAAGAACGGGTGAAAGATACTTGAATGAAAGTGCTGTCTCACAAGGAAAGATTAATTCACAACAGAGATTTGAAAAATGAGAGACGACCTTATTGAAACAGAAAAGATTCAGTGGAGGCTTAACAACGTATTGGCCACAAGGCTGTAGGGAATCAAGACCTAGTTTCAAAATAAAGGTTCACATAATTAAAGTGAGGAGGAGGAGGATTTTTTTCTTTCAGAATCAATAAACAATATGTGCAGAAGTAGGCCATTCGGCCCTTCGAGCCAGGACCGCCATTCACTTTGATCACGGCTGATCATCCCCAATCAGTACCCCGTTCCTGCCTTCTCCCCATATCCCTATATCCCTTGACCGCTATCTTTAAGAGCTCTATCTAACTCTCTCTTGAAGGCATCTGGAGAATCAGCCTCCACTGCCTTCTGAGGCAGAGAATTCCACAGATCCACAACTCTCTGGGTGAAAACGTTTTTCCTCATCTCCGTTCTTAATGGCCTACCCGTTATTCTTAAACGGTGGCCCCTGGTTCTGCACTCCCCCAACATCAGGAACATGTCTTAATAATAATATGTTTCAATAAGATCCCCCTCATCCTTCTAAATTCCAGTGTATACAAGCCCAGTTGCTCCAGTCTTTCAACATATGACAGTCCCGCCATCCTGGGAATTAACATCGTGAACCTACACTGCACCCCCTCAATAGTAAGAATGTCCTTCCTCAAACTTGGAGACCAAAATGGCACAAAAAACTCCAGGTGTGGTCTCACCAGGGCCCTGTACAACTACAGAAGGACCTCTTTGCTCCTATTCTCAACTCCTACATAGAAACATAGAAAATAGGTGCAGGAGTAGGCCATTCGGCCCTTCGAGCCTGCACCACCATTCAATATGATCATGGCTGATCATCCAACTCAGTATCCCGTGCCTGCCTTCTCTCCATACCCCTTGATCCCCTTAGCCACAAGGGCCACATCTAACTCCCTCTTAAATATAGCCAATGAACTGGCCTCTACTACCTTCTGTGGCAGAGAATTCCAGAGATTCACCACTCTCTGTGTGAAAAATGTTTTTCTCTTGTTATGAAGGCCAACATGACATTCGTTTTCTTCACTGCCTGCTGTACCTGCATGCTTACTTTCAGTGACTGATGAACAAGGATCCCCAGAACTCGTTGTACTTCCCCTTTTCCCAACTTGACACCATTTAGATAATAATCTGCCTTCCTGTTTTTGCTACAAAGTGGATAACCTCACATTTATCCACATTAAACTGCATCTGCCATGCATCTGCCCACTCACCCAACCTGTCCAAATCACCCTGCATCCTCCTCACGGTCCACACTGCCACCCAGCTTTGTGTCATTTGCAAATTTGCTAATGTTACATTTAATCCCTTCATCTAAATCATGTATATTGTAAATAGCTGCGGTCCCAGCACCAAGCCTAGCGGTACCCCATTAGTCACTGCCTGCCATTCTGAAAGGGACCCGTTAATCCCTACTCTTTGTTTCCTGTCGCCAACCAATTTTCTATCCATGTCAGTACCCTACCCCCAATACCATGTGCTCTAATTTTGCCCACTAATCTCATATGTGGGTCCTTATCAAAAGTTTTCTGAAAGTCCAGGTACACTACATCCACTGACTCTCCTTTGTCCATTTTCCTAGTTACATCATCAAAAAATTCCAGAAGAATCATTGAATATTTCTACCCAGAAAGCTTTCGAGATTTAGTCACTGAAAATATCAAAGGGTGAGGTGGACAGAATTTTGATCTACCGTGGGTTCAAGACCGGAAAGTAGAGTTGAGGCCAAGGTCACATCAGCTAAGATTTTAATGAATCGCTCAGCAAAACTTGAGCACTTTGTGGACTACTGGTGTTGCTATTGATTATATTCATATATTTGTTAAAAATGATAAATGCATATTTAAAGTGAGATCTTGCTGCTCCTCTCAACAATCCCTAAACCAAATGAATTTATTTTTTTACATTTCCCCTAAAAAGAAGCAATATTATGTCTATGATACTATCTTACCATCATTATGAGCCCACCCATTCTTTTCAAGACACACTTTGACGTTGAATATTGTTGCAAGCAACATTTTGTGGACACAGTTAGAAGTAATTTCAAATTCACCTTGTTGTGTTGGTTAATAGATAAAGTAACGATGAAGAAGTTAGTGCTTTCAAATTCAATATGTTCTCAACTCAAATACAGTGTACTGTTGAGGACTGCCAACAGAATCTCCTGAGAGCAGCACAGTGGCGCAGCAGTAGAGTTACTGCTTTACAACGCCAGAGACCCTGTTTCGATCCTGAATATGGGTGCTGTCTGAACGGAGTTTGTACGTTCTCCCTGTGACTGCATGGGTTTTCTCAGGTTGCTCCGGTTTCCTCCCACACTCCAAAGACGTGCAGGTTTGTAGGTCACATGGCTTTGGTACAATTGTAATTTGTCCCGAGTGTGGGAAATGTGGTTATTTGCAGCGGTTTGAGAAGAAAGCTCAGCACAACCTTCTCAAAAGCAACAAGACCGCAGCGGCAGACGCCTTCCGGAGGTGCCGTTGAGAAGCTGAGGCTGGAACCCGGGACTCGCGGGCCGGAGCCTTGCGAGTCGACGAAGCACGCGGCCAACGGCATCTGGGTCTGCGGAGCCCACGGCTGGAGCCTTGGTCGGCGTCATGGAAGCGTCCAGAGAGGACCTGACGGCGGCAGTCGATGATGGCGCCGACCGATGGACGAGGACAGACCACGTGGAGTAAGGACGCGGCTGCCGGGGGAACAAAGGAGGACCTGCCGTGGGAGGACCTCCATGAGGGTGGGGAAAGAACAATGGGGACCCAGCGTGGGGGGAGAACAAAGGGGGACTGGGCGCAGGGGTACTGTTTAACTTTGTAAGCACCCTTAAAGGGGGACTATTTGCATACCGTGGGTATGCAAGCAAAAAATTGCACTGTGACTTGTCACATGTGACAATGAAGTATTCAATACAATTCAATAGAGAATAAATGCCCACCTCGGCAACTGGAGCCCCTATCCTGTAACTGGATTAAAAAATTGTAGCTGTATTTCACTTTCAGAATGTAGGGACATTGGAGTAAATATCTGAGCACATCTAATTAACATTTTTATAGAATGCACTTTGAAGCAGAAAATATTTGTGCATTAGCTTTTTCAGAGATAAGTTAATGTTGCAACATTCAATCAGGTCAATTAACCAAAGAATACAAGGCAAGCAATGAATTACTTCAGCTAGTTAGTGCACATACTTATTATAAACACATTATAAATTCACTGGACACTTCCAAAAGCCACTTACAGTAGCATTTAGGTTCAAGGTCCCTTGAAAAAACAGCCGTTATCTCAGTTTTCAAATATTCAACTCAATTAACAGTAATAGGCTTTTAGGAGAATAGTTGCACGATGGCATGACTATCAAGAAATGCTCCCTAACCACCTTTGCATGACCTAGTTCTAACATTGTTATGAATAAAACACTCTAATGGCAATACCCCAAGCATGAATCTGAAGGCAGCAAGTCAGAAATAAGCTTGTTCAGTCTTGTGCATCAGTTAAGTTTTAGGCTATAATTGTGCATTAGGAGCCACTATCTACAGGGTAGGTCTCATCCTTATATTAAAAGCTCATATCTCCAATAGAATATTGTTCATTATTATTTGTGAGGTTCGCTGGTTGACAATAATGAATGGAATATTCAATGCATTCTCAAGTTACTCTATTGTTTCACTGCTAGCAATATTTTTATTAACATGAAAAACAAGAAATTGTTAAGTTTAGTTTAGAGATACAGCGTGGAAACCCGCCTTTTGTCCCACCGAGTCCGCACCGACCAGCGATCCCCGCACATTAACACTATTTTACACACTGGGGACAATTTACATTAATACCAAGCCAATTAACCTATACGTCTTTGGAGTGTGGGAAGACACCAAATATCTCGGAGAAAGCCCACGTGGTCATGGGGAGAACGTACCAACTGCGTACAGACAAGCACCCATAGTCAGGATCGAACCCGCCTCTCTGACATTGAAAGCGCTCTAAGGCAGCAACTCTACCGCCATTTCATGAAAACTTTAGTTTCATTCACTATTTATTCACGTTGAGTAGGAATTGTTGCACTGTAACTTTATAAGCTGTTTAAGATTTCTCCTTTAACATTTTATGCTAACTTTTTGCACCAAATACTTCAGAAAAAAAGTATGCTTGCACAAAACTAAATCATTATGAAGTCTTCATTCAGGATTGTAATGTTGTACAAATATAAAAACAAATATATAGGGCAGCACAGTGGCACAGCAGTAGAGTTGCTGCCTTGCAGGTGCGGTCTGTACAGAGTTTGGATGTTCTCCCCGCGACCGCGTGGGTTGTCTCTGAGAACTTCAGTTTCCTCCCACACTCCAAAGACATACAGTTACGTGTTAATTGGCTTGGTATAAGTGAAAATTGTCCCTGATGTGTGTAGGATAGTGTTAATGTGCGGGGATCGCTGGTCGGTGCAGACTCAAAGGGCCTGTTTCCACGTTGTATCTCTAAACTAAACTAAACTAAATACTTTTCAATAATACTTTTAACCAGGCATATAATTTAAATGTTATTATTCATAAAATTATTGCAGCATTTGCCAATCAGTGGGTCAACAAAATTATTCTTAATATCATAGTTATTTTGTTTCTGGATCTGGATTCCAGAACAAGTGAGTGCACTACGAGATTTTATTTGAAATAAGAAAAACAGATTTTATGAAACAATTTGGTGTATTCTCACAAACAACTGGACTGGTGCAACCTTTTATCCTTTGCATTTGGCTACATTTAGTTGAAGGCAGATTATTTAAGAAGCCAAGTAAAGTGAAGAAAGGACATGAATTGTTTTTTTTAAACTTCTTTCACCATCTTCATTTGGACAGAACCATCATAACTTGTGCCATTTAACACCTTCTGATTGCCATCTATCATATAACCTCTTTTTCTTTCTCTCCTTTCTACCTGTCCTAAAAAATACTGGAAATGCTGGACATCTGATACAAACCCATCAACCTGAAAATTAACTTGTTTTCCTTGTCTATAGATGATAACTGACTTGCTGTTTTTCCAACATTTTCTATCTTATACCATTATATATCACTGACACGATTTTGATGCACGTAGGACAACATCATCCCACAAAAACCTACATAAGAAATTAACCCATAGAATAAAAAAAACACATTTTATCAATTTGCATTTCTATTTACCTACTGCATAATTACCTACATACCTACAATTTGTCCTCATTGATTAGTTTTATTAAGGTAATAGTCATACCACATCCAAGCACTTCACTTGTTGATGTGATGTGGTACTAGAGGAAGACATCAATACCACTCTTTCAAATCAATTGCTTTCCAGTAAGAGAAAGGAAACCAAATTAGTGATTCTCTCCCAACAACATTATATAATGCAAAAATGACTAGTAGTATGTAGATCTTCTATAGGTTTGATGGTATTATGCGATAAAAGAGAATTACTTAAAAGACTGGCAGCATTAAAATTAAAAAAATTATCCAGCTCAGACGAAATGCAAACTACATTGCTCTGAGAGGCAAGCGTGGAATTTTCTGCAAGTCTGATCAAAATCTTCCACCCCTCTCCTAGTAAAGTGAGAAGTGGAAGATTATTGGAAGGTCGGGGGGGGGGAAATCATGAAAATGGAGGATAAATATTAGGTGCGTTAGTCTCCCATTGTTAATGGTGAAAGAATTCAGATTAAACTAGAGCAACACTCGGAAAGGTAAGAATTAATGAATTCCTCTTTTTTCATGATTTCCCACTCCCCCCACTTTTTCCATTACAAATTAATAAATGAAAGCCAGTGAAGCAATTTTCGTTAAAGTATTGAGTTATCTCATCTAGTGGCACAGAAGGTCGTCGAGGAAAATATAGTTGATATTATGTATGAGGAGTTTCAAATGTTGTTTAAAAAACTTCCACATTATAGGCTTGCTACAGTGCATTCAGAAAGTATTCAGACTCCTTCACTTTTTTCATATTTTGTTACATTACAGCCTTATTTTAAAATGGATACATTTAAAAAAAAATCATCAATCTACACACAATACCCCCAGAATAAAGAAGTGAGAACAGGTGTTTAGAAATTTTTGCAAAATAATGTTTTGAAGGTCACTATGACGGAGCTCCAGAGTTCCTCTGTGGAGATGGGAGGACCTTCCAGAAGGACAACTATATCTGCAGCACTCCACCAATCAGGCCTTTATGGTAGAGTGGCCAGACGGAAGCCACTCCTTAGTAAAAGGCACATGACAGCTCACTTGGAGTTTGCCGAAACGCATGAGAAACAAGATTCTCTGGTCTGATGAAACCAAGATTGAACTCTTTGGCCTGAATGCCAAGCGCCACGTCTGGAGGAAACCAGGCACCGCTCATCACCTGGCCAATACCATACCTACGGTGAAGCATGGTGGTGGCAGCATCATGCTGTGGGGATGTTTTTCAGCGGCAGGAACTGGGAGACTAGTCAGGATCGAGGGAAAGATGAACGGAGCAAAGTACAGAGAGATCCTTGATGAAAACCTGCTCCAGAGCGTTCTGGACCTCAGACTGGGGCGGAGGTTCACCTTCCAACAGGACAACGACCCTAAGCACACAGCCAAGACAACGCAGGAGTGGCTTCGTGACAAGTCTGTGAATGTCCTTGAGTGGCCCAGCCAGAGCCCGGATTTGAACCCGATCGAACATCTCTGGAGGGACCTGAAAATAGCTGTGCATCGACGCTCCCCATCCAACCTGGCAGAGCTTGAGAGGATCTGCAGAGAAGAATGGGAGAAATTACCCAAATACAGGTGTGCCAAGCTTGTAGCGTCATACCCAAGAAGACTTGAGGCTGTAATCGCTGCCAAAGGTGCCTCAACAAAGTACTGAGTAAAGGGTCTGAATACTTATTGTAAATGTGATATTTCAGTTATTTCTTTTTAATTACTTTGCAAACATTTATAAACACCTGTTTTCGTTGTTTTATTATGGGGTATTGTGTGTAGATTGATGAAAAAATAATAATTTAATCCATTTTAGAATAAGGCTGTAACGTAACAAAATGTGAAAAAAGTGAAGGTGTCTGAATACATTCTGAATGCACTGAATATAAATGTTATGGTCAGAACAATTCCGCCAGCCTGATTCTGAACAATGGAGCTCCTCAGGATTATATTTTGAGCTTCTTTCTCCCTTCCCCGTGTGTTCCTGACTATGTGGCCAAGTACAACCCCAACTCCATCTTTTAAATTGGCTGTAGTTGGCTGTATCAACAAAGCGACAAGATGGAGCACAGAAAAGAGATCAAGAACCTTGTGTCAACTAAGGACAACTACCTAACCTTTAATGTCGGCAAGACAAATGATTTGCTTTTAGATCTAAGCGGGTGGGATGTGACACAACCCTCTCCTCATCAATGGAACTGCTGTAGAGATGGTCGATAGATTCAGTTTTCTTGGCAACCATATCACCAGCAACCTATACAAGTCTTCACACGGTTGCAGTGATCAAGAAAGTGCATCATTTACTTGCTACGGCATGCAAGAAGATTCGGCATGTCCACGAGGATTCTCCTGACTTTCTACAAATGCATGGTAGAATGTATTTTGATGGGTTTCATCTCAGTCTGGTATGCAACTGCATACCAGACTGAGATGAAACCATTTAAACCTGCAGAGAGGGGTAAACATCACCCAGTCCATCACAGGCTCGTCACTTCCTTCCATCTTCATCGTGCACTGTATCAGGAAGGCTAGAAGTATCGTCAAGGATGCCTGCCACACTGGTCACTCCCATTTCTTTCTTTTACCTTCAAGGGGAAGGTACAGGATCTTGAAAGCCGAGGCATCCAGTCTTAAGAACAGCTTCCTCCCCATGGCTATTAGACTTCTCCACCAATCATCTCTTTCACACTCCCTTCCCACATGATACTGTCACATAATCTCACACTTAACTCCATCACTTTAGGTTATTCTGTTTTTTCATTTTAATCCTTTTTTTTGTGCTATTCAGATTGAACTACTTTATTTGCACCGTTCTGTTGTTTTGCATTCGTCATTCTAATTATTGTTGCATCTACTGTTTACTCTATGGGCTTTATATGGACTAAGAATTTCATTGCACCACAGTGTATATGACATAGTAAATACAATATCATAATAATATGAACCTGACCTCCGTTAGCCAGATATAAGAACAAGGAGATTATGGTACAACTATATATATATATATATATAATATATATATATATATATATATATACACACACACACACATATATATATATATATATATATATATATTATATAAAACTCTGTCGCTGCCATCCGTCCATCCGTCCGTCCGTCCGTCCGCCTGCTTGACTTGTGCCACCCAGCCCCTTTGATACCGCCCTACGCCCACACAGCACGCGGAAACGCCGATATTTTAAAACATTTCCAAACAGATTACATTTATCTTTACGAATAGACACTCCTGATTAAATTTGGTCGTGTTTATGTACACTTTTAAAATAAAATACTTCTCCCCCCCACCACCAAACATTACAACATGTTTTAAAAAACAGCTCAGCAATAGAATGTTAGTAAAGATTCCGTTGTGTGATGTCACAATGCCCAATGCTCACAGATGTCCAATCGGAATAAATCAATTTACATATGCCTTGGCAGCAGCCCCAGCACCAGCCCCTCCCCCACAACCCCACAGCCTGTGTCGAAGGGCGTCGTCCGCAATAGAATGTTAATGAAGGTTCCGTTTTGTGATGTCACAATGCCCAATGCACACAGATGACAAATCGGAATGGATCCATTTACATATGCCTTTGCAGCAGCCCCAGCCCCAGCCCCTCCCCCCCCACCCCCGCAGCCTGTGTCGAAGGGTGTCGTCACGTGTGTGGGAATAGAGAAAGAGGATTGGGGGTGCAGCGTCACGTGTGTGGGAATAGATAAAGAGGATTGGGGTTAATAGGGAATGGGGAACATATGGACTGTCCCTACCCCTCCTACTTCCACTCTCCCTCCCCCCACCTCCCCTCTCCCCCTCCCTCCCCTTCCTCTCTTCCCCCTACTCCTCTCCCCTTCCCTCATCCCCTCTCTACACCTCTAACATCCCCTCCCCCCCTCTCCCCCCTTCCTGCCCTCCACGCTCTCCTACCACTCCCCACTCTCCTCCCCTTCCCTCTCCCCCACCCTGCTCTCTTCTCACTCACCAATCTCTCCCCTTTCCTCCTCCCCCTCTCCCCCTCTCCTCTTCTCTCCCCACCCTGTCTCCCTCTCCCCCTCTTCTCTCCCTACCCCTCCTACTTCCACTCTCCCTCCCCCACTCTTCCCCCTCTCTCCTCTCCCCCTCCCTCCCCTCCCATCCCCTCTCTTACCCCTCCACCACCCCTCTTCACCCCCATCTCCCCCCCACCTCCTTCCCCTCTCTCTTGCACCACTCCCCGCAACCCCTCACTCCCAACTCTTCCACTCTCCCTCCCCTACCTCTCTCCCTCTCTTCCACCTACTCCTCTCCCCTTCCCCTCATCACCCCTCTCCACCCCCCCCTCTCCCCCCTTCCTGCCCTCCCCGCTCTCCTCCCACTCACCACTCTCCCCCCCTCCCTCTCCTCCACCCTACTCTCTTCAACCTCACCAATCTCTCCCATTTCCTCCTCCCCCTCTACCCTCCCTCCTCCTCTCCTCTTCTCTCCACACCCCGTCTTCCTCTCCCCCCCTCCCGCCGAGTGTGTTTGGGGGAGGTTAGTGTGCGTGATGCCGCAGCCCCCCCCCTACCGCAAGCGCGCGTTGGGAAAACAGCCCAACATTGAGATGTCACAATGCCCAATGCTCACAGATGACAAATCGGAATGGATCCATTTACATATGCCTTTGCAGCAGCCCCAGCCCCAGCCCCTCCCCCCCACCCTCGCAGCCTGTGTCGAAGGGCGTCGTCACGTGTGTGGGAATAGAAAAAGAGGATTGGGGGTGATAGGGAATGGGGAACATATGGACTGTCCCTACCCCTCCTACTTCCACTCTCCCTCCCCACTCTTCCCCCTCTCTCCTCTCCCCCTCCCTCCAACACCCTCTCTTCCCCCTCCACCACCCCTCTTCACCCCCATCTCCCCACCACCCCCCTTCCCCGCTCACTTGAACCACTCCCCGCTACCCCTCTGCCTCTCAATCCCCACTCTCCCCCTCTCCCTTCCCCCTCCCTCACACCCTCTCTTCCCCCTACTCCTCTCCCTTTCCCCTCATCACCTCTCCACCTCTAACATCCCCTCCCCCCTCTCCTCCCCTTCCTGCCCTCCCCACTCTCCTCCCACTCCCAACTCTCCACCCCCTCCCTCTCCCCCACCCCTGCTCTCTTCTCCCTCACCCAATCTCTCCCCTTTCCTCATCCCCCTCTCCCTCCCTCCCCCCTCCTCTTCTCTCCCCACCCCCGTCTCCTTCTCCCCCCTTCTTCTCCCTCACCCACCCCGTCTTCCGCTCCCCCTCTCCCCCCGAGTGTGTTTGGGGGGTGGTTTGTGTGAGTTTGGGGGGTGGTTAGTGTGAGTGTGATGCCGCAGCCCCCCCCCTCCCGCAAACGCGCGTTGGGAAAACAGCCCACAAACAGTCTCTCTGTCTTTAAGACGGAACTGCAGATGCTGGAAAATCAAGGTACACAGAAAAAAACTGTATATCCTCAGCGGGTGCAGCAGCATCTATGGATCGAAGGAAATAGGCAACGTTTCGGTAGAAAACGAGTCTGAGGATGGGCTTCGGCCCAAAGCGTTGCCTATTTCCTTCGCTCCATAGATGCTGCTGCACCCGCTGTGTTTCTCCAGCTTTTTTTTGTGTACCAGTCTCTCTGTCTCTCCCTCACTCTCCTTTCTCTCTCTGCCCTTCTCTCTTCACAGCCCGTGGCTCAACTCATGCACGCCCCGCTCCAACCCCCCCCTTCACCTCTCTCCCCATCCTCTCTTCCTCTCTCCACCCCTCTCCTCTCTCCCCCTTCCTCTTCACCCTCCTCCTCCCCCGCTTCAAATTTTTTTTTCTCTAAAATTAAATTTTCCCTCTGCCCCAACCCCTCTAGACGCATCTGAGAGGTGAGGGCTATTCGTCAGTGGATAGGGTGGAGATGGGATAAAAGAAGCAAATTAAAAAATTAAAATAATATCAAGGGGTGTGATGAGTGTGTGTGTTTGTGGGTGCCGGATTCCGTGCTTTGGAGGAAAGGGGGTGATTAGTGTGACGCCACAGCCTCCCACCCCCCCCCCCCCCGCAAACGCACGTTCGGTGTCCAGACCCAACGGGGCTGCACTTGGCCTAGTATACTATTAAAACTCTGTGGCTGCCATCCGTCTGCCCCGTCTGCCTGTCCGGCCGGCGTCAAAATTCCCCTTTGATACCGCTCCTGGCCCACACAGCGCGCGGAAAGGCCCAAATTTTTTACCATTTCAAAAGAGATTACATTTATCTTTACGAATAGCCACTCCTGATTAAATTTGGTCCTGTTTATGTACACGTTTTTAAAATAAAATCCATCCCCCCTCCCCCACTAACCGATTTTCTCCAATTTTCTCCGAAAACGACGCCATCTTTTTTCGCCGATTTACTCCGAAAACGACGCCATCTTTTTTCGCCGATTTTCTCCGATTTTTCCCGAAAACGATGCCATCTTTTTTCCCCCGATTTTCACCCCCGGGGTCTGAAGCACGTTCGGGAATAACACCCCGGGGTGTCAAACACTTTCGGGGACCAGACCCAACGGGTCTGCACTTGGTCTAGTATATACTAAAACTCTCATCTTGTCCTCTTCCGGTTTGCGTTGTTTTTTTAATTTGAGCTAAAACGATCGCCCATCGCTACGATTTTTCGCCACCTTACTCACCATTTTCCTCTGCTGCAAGTCAAATAAGTTTTGCTCCGATCGGTGAAATTGTACAAAAGTTATGAAGGTTTAAAAATCGTAAAAACCGCCCCTTCCGGCACCCACTGTCAATAACGGCGGCGGGGAGAATAAAAAGTTGAAGGGGCAGAGTGTGTTGAGCAGCTTGCGGCGAGTGAGCAGCATGCAGGCTGCTTTTGCGGCGACCAGCACGACGAGTTGAATCGGAAGCCTCTGAGTGAGGCCGGAGTGGGACCGGGATCTGCTGCGTGAGGCCGAAAGCTGATGGTGCGGGATGAGCAGAGTGCGAGCTACGTCTGCTGCGACCACCCCCCCTCCCCCACACCATCCCTCCCCCACAAACCCCCTCCCCCCACACTCCCCCTCCCCCACACCCCCTCCCCAGAGTGGTGGAATATTGCTTTGGGGGAACGGGTTGCGTTGGGGGAACAGGTGAGTGGTGGAATATTGCGTTGGGGAATGGGTTGCGTTGGGGGGACCAGTCCTCCCGTGTGACTGGGACCCAACGAGTCCCACTTAGTCTAGCATAATACTAAAAGTCTTCGTCTTGTTTGTGGCTGTGAGTGTGTCAATATCTGGTTAATTCCTATTTTCTTGCAAACGCTAGGCCACAGCCTTCCCATTTTTACATATTCTACTCACATTGTTCACGTCGAGGTGATAAACATCTTCCCATCGCATTCCCACCTATTGTAAGTTTTAAAAACAGCCTGAAAACTCACCCATTTCGGAAAAAAAAAAGAGTGACGTCACAATGCACTTTCAAGGAAGGACGGGACACTCCAGCGCTCGTGGTGAACGAGGGCGGCTGCCGGCGCCCGATGCCCGACACCTGGTGGGGATGGTGGTGCTGGAGCTGGAGTGAGGGCCGAGCCCGGGGCTTGGGATGGGGCCGTGGCCGGGGCCGAGAAAGAAGCCGCCGCTGGACCAAGGACGAGCCTGGGTACGGGGTCAGGGACGAGCCTGGAGATGAAGTCGGGGACTGGACTGGAGCCCAGGCGGCGGCTGAGCTGAGGTGGGGAGTGGGGAGGTGGGAGGTAGAGGGAGATGGGGGGCGGGGGGTGGAGGAGGGAGATGCCCTCTCCCTATCTACCCTCATTCCCACCCTCTCTACCCCCCTACCTCTCTACCCCTTCCCTCTCTACCACCTCCCTCTTTACCCCCCTCTCCCTCCCTCGCCCTCTCTACTCTCCCTCCCCCCCGCTCTACCCCTCTCCCTCTCTATCCTCCTCCCACTCTCTCTACCCTCCCTCTATACCCCTCCCCCTCCCTCTCTGCCCCCCTCCCTCTCTGCCCCCCTCCCTCTCTGCCCCCTCCTCTCTGGCCCCCTCCTCTCTACCCCCCCTCCCTCTCTGCCCCCCGTCCCTCTCTACCACCCCTCCCTCTCTACCCCCTCCCTCTCTAGCGGTTGATGAGGGAGGATGAAGAGGAGGAGGAGGGAGTGTTGGGGGATGAGGAGAAATGAGCCACGCCTGCGCAGTTGAGGCTCTGCGTGAGTGGTGCAATATTGCGTTGGGGGAACGGCTTGTGTTGGGGTAACGGTTGAGTGGTGGAATCTTGTGTTGGGAGAGCAACAGGTCTGCACTTGGTCTGGTATATGTATTTATTACTTAGGACACAAGGAAAGTACATGTGTACAGTTCTGGTTGCCATACAATAACAAGGATGTTTGATTGCAGAGGTTGCAAATAAGGTTTGCCAGGATATTGCTTGGGATGGAACATTTCAGAAATGAGGTGAGACTGGATAGTCTAGGTTTATTTTCCTTGGAGTGGAGAAGGCTGGGAGAAGTGGAGTGGAACTTGACTGCAGTACATAAAATAATGAACGACACAGATAGGGAGAAATATTTCCCCTAGGTTGAAGTGTCTACAGCCAGTGGGCATTTGTTTAATAAAGAATATTTGCATGGAATTTGGGAAAGAGTTTTAAAATCCACAATGTGATTGAATTCTGTAATGCATTACTTGAGCTTTGTTTGCATATTATCCAGGCAAATCATACCATACATACATACATCAGGTAGTGCAAGTGGGGGGGGGAAAACATAATTTAGAATATAGTGTTCTAGCTATAGAGAAGGTGCAGATTAAAAGAATGTGAAAAGACCGCAATGAGGTAGATGGGAGATTCAGGAATTGAACCTTAGCATAAGAGAGGTCCATTCAAAATTCTGATAACAGTGGAAAGAAGCTGGTCTTGAATCTGGTGGGACGTACTTTTGAACATTTGTATCCTTTGCCAGACTGGAGAGGGAAGAAGAGAAAATGACCACGTTGTGTGTCCTTGGTTATGTAGCCGATTTCCCCAGGCAGCACAAAGTGTAGATGGAGTCAATGATGGGAAGCTAATTTGTGTGATGGACTGTTTGTTCACACACTACGCTATTTCTTGCAACCTTGGGCTGAGCTACTGCCAAACCAAGCTGTGATGTATCCGTTAGTTTTGACAGCGAATCTATAGAAAGCAGCAGGTTCTGGACGCCATAGTTTGGGAAGAACTTCAAGGGTGCAGAGCAGATGTACTATCATTTAATAGGATGAAGCACAAATAAATTTGAATTATTTTCATTTATGGCTGTGAGCAAACATGATTATGGTGACAAAATTGGAAAGATTTTGATGGGGAAAATCTTTTCTGTGATAACTGTGTCCATAACCAATGGTAACAGAATTAAGTCAACTGACCAAAAGACGAGAGTTGTCATGACTAAACCAAATGCTATGTACAAATTTCTGTGATATGAAGTACACTGCCCAAAAGTGATTGAAGAATTGACAGTAATAAAGGAGGAATACTTTGAGGAAATGTATTTAAAGGGAAAGGGATGGGCGCAGGGAAGTAGGACAAATTGAACAGCTCTTTTGAAGAGGCAGCATGACAATGGCCTAAATGTTTGGTTCCATGATTCATGGAAGATATACACATTCTGGACTCTGCTCAGCAATTAATCCTGTTAGTATATATAAAATTCAGTGTGCATCATGAGGAGAAATACAGGTTCAGAATCAAATTCTGTAACGATGTATGATGGGACTCTGGGACATCTGCGAACTGCACGGGGGGTGAGGGATATTTAAGAAATATGTTTCCACTGAAATTCAAAGAAAAATAGCATTGCAGTCCAACAGCACCCGTCATTGAAAAATGAATGGCAGCTGGTGTGCAGTAGTTACGCTATTTGGCTTGTTGAAATTGATTTACACATCCCTACTGACAGATTTTGCAGTTCAAAGGTATTGATATTGCAAGTGTGGCAGCAAATTTGCAGGCAATGTGAATTTTCATTAAAATGAAAAAAAGATTAGATGTGGGTACATGCAACTTTCTCACCTAGGATTCAATAAGCTGCAAGCATTTAATTATTATTTATTTCAACAGTGAAAAGAATGATAAACACAATTGTGGAAAAAGACACCAGAACCGATGGTTTAGTTTATTCAGTTTAGTTTTGCTTAGATACAGCATGGATACAGGCCTTTCGGCCCACTGTGTCCGTGCCGATCCAATGACCACCCGTACACTAGTTTTCTGCAACACACTGGGGACAATTTTACAGAAGCCAATTAACCTACAAACCCACACCTCTTTGTAATGTGGGAGGAAGCTGCGCACCCGGAGAAAACCCACGTGGTCACACGGAGAACGCGCAAACTTCGTACAGTCAGCATATGCAGTCAGAATTGAACCCGGGTCTGGCACTGTATAGCCGCAACTCTACCGCTGCGCCATTATGCCGCCCGTAATAAATGATGCTAATCAAGTTAAGAATATGTTGGCATTAACAAGACCATTCTTCAATTTTATTATGCTTAATTACTCATTAGTTGGCTATATCTTTCTTGGTCTAAAAAGCTTCTGAGTGAATTAAATCTTCAATTGTAAAAATGCTTCAAAGGTGCTTTACTTTATCAGCACTTGTCTGTGAAGGAATGCAACAGCACAGCTCACATCAATTTGTGCTCAGTGATGAAATTGCATTTCTTTATTCTCTAGAGAGCCAGTTTCATATTTCAGCCTCATATTTTATAATATACTAGACCAAGAGGGACCCGTTGGGTCATGTCCCATCAACGCGCGGGGGGGGGGGGGGGCCTTAGGCGTCTCACACACACACTAACCCCCCCCCTTGATATAATATTAATATTATTCATTCGCTCCTTTTACCCCATCCCCCGCCCTATCCACTCACGCATAACCCCCAACTGCGCAGGCACGGCTAGAGAGGTTAGAAGAATGAGGCGATCTCTTAAAAGGCACCATGTTCTTACAGTGATTACAAAAGCAAATGCAGGGATGATAATTCCCATGACAGGGGTGACTAGAACCAAGGATCGCAGTCCCAAAATAAGGAATTGATCACTTAAAGAGTGATAGGAAGACATTTCTTCATCCAGAGAGTAATGAATCTTTGGGATTCTCTACCCAAGAGGACTGTGGAGTCTCAGTAGCTAAGTATATTCAAGTAAAGACTGCTAGATTTGTAGATATCTATTAACGTGCCATTAAAGAACTAAACTCAAATAGATTACACTGCCGGCAACACAACACTATGCGTGGGGTTATATAATGCGCAATATATATATATTTTTTTAATATTTCTATTATCTATTCATTAATTTTATTTTATTAATTTCATTTACTGATCTTACTGAGAGTCAATGGTTGTTTGTGTTTTTGTTCTTTTAATCTTTATCTTGTGTCTTCTATGTATACCACTGAAGAAGATGCAATGGAATTCCGTTGTACAGTTGTTGTGCAATGACAATAAACGTATTTGATTGATTTGATATTAAGGGAGTCAAAGGGTATGGGATCAGTGGAGGAACTTGGTGCTGAGGTAAAACCTCAGCCACGATCTTAGTGCACGACAAAGTAGACACAAGGAGTTGAATGGCCTGCTCTTCTTCTATTTCCTGTTAAGTTCCTGAAAGGGTTAAACATTCACAGAATCTATTTGAATAAAAACAAAGCTGTAGAAGATGCAGAATAAATTAAGACATGAAGAAAATTAGATTGTGTCAGAAGTGAAATTGAAGAGTTTGTTGGTCACAATGAATAATTTAAAAAAAAATTAAAAACTTTTGCCAATCCTATGCACGAGGTGATTCTAAAAACTGTCTTTCGTGACAAAGTACACCAATTAGTAGCAAGAACTTAATCTACTGTTGAAAGAAAAATTAAAAAGCATGTGATCAAGATTAATTAGGTGTGCAGTGCAGGATCTTCAGTTCCAGAGCTTATTTAAACTCCATGTGAACTCACACCCTTTAATTACAAAGCACATCCCATAGCTATTTACAGAGCAGATTTGAGGAGGCACATGAAGAATACAAATTAGAGTTATGGTGAACAGTATTGTGAATGCTTTGATAAAACTTCCAGACAGAAGAGGGATCTTATCATCTCATTCACTGAGTGGAAGTGCTTTTAAGAAATGAAATCAATTCCTCCCCAATGAGGTTGCAGATTTTCAAACATAATAAGGAAAATAACATATGATGAGGACAGCCTGTGACATTATAACTATTAGCAGAATCACAAAGGCGGTGATATACATTTGAAAATGGTCAAAGAATTCAATTTAAATTTATTCTATTTCATTAGCAAATGCAAGGCTCAAGCGGAAAAGCAATTGCATTTGAATATTCCAAATGTATGGTGAAGGAAAATATGGGAAGTGGGGTGATAGCATTTGAAGATTAGCTAAATAAAATTGGAGAATTCAACATTCATACCATTGGGTTGTAAACTACCCAAGCGGAATATGAGGTGCTGTTCCCCCAGTTTGCGTATGGCCTCACTGACAATGGGGGAGGCCTAGGACAGAATGGTCAGTATGGGTAAGGGAAGGGGAGTTAAAATGGTTGGCAATCAGGAGATCCAGCAGCCTTGGTGGACCGAGCGCAAGTGTTCAGCGTAATGGTCGTCTACTCCACGCTTGGTGTTGCCGACTTAAAGATGACCACAGTGGGAGCATCAAATACAACAAATGAGGTTAGAAGAGGTGCATGTGAACCTTTGTCTCACCTGAAAGGACTAGTGAGGTTCCTGGATGGATGGAGGAGGTGTAGGGACAGGTGTTGCATCTCCTGCGGTTGCATGGGAAAGTACCTGGGGAGGGAGTGGTTTGGGTTGGAAGGGACGAGTGAACCAAGGAGTTGTGGAGGGAGCAGTCTCTGTTGAAAGGGAAATGGGGTGGAGATAGACAATAGGTGCAGGAGTAGGCCATTCGCCCCTTCGAGCCACCACCGCCATTTAATTTGATCATGGCTGATCATCTGCAATCAGTACCCCGTTCCTAGCTTCTCTCCATATCCCTTAACTCCACTATCCCTAAGAGCCCTATCTAGCTCTCTCTTGAAAGCATCCAGAGAACCAGCCTCCACTGCCCTCTGAGGCAGAGAATTCTACATACTCACAACTCTCTGTGTGAAAAAGTTTTTCCTCATCTCCGTTCTAAATGGCTTACCCCTTATTCTTAAACGATGGCCCCTGGTTCTGGATTCCCACAACATTGGGAACATGTTTCCTACCTCTAGGGTGTCCAAACCCTTAATAATCTTATACGTTTCAATAAGATTCCCTCTCATCCTTCTAAATTCCAGAGTATACAAGCCCATCCGTTCCAAACTATCAACATATGACAGTCCCGCCATCTCGGGAATTAACCTCTTGAACTTACGCTGCACTCCCTCAATAGCAAGAATGTCCTTCCTCAAGTTGAGACCAAAACTGCTCTCTTTGCTCCTCTACTCAACTCCTCTTGTTATGGCCAACATGCCATTCGCTTTCTTCACTACCTGCTGTGCCTGCATGCTTACTTTCAGTGATTGATGAACAAGGACCCCCCAGATTCCGTTCTACTTCCCGTTTACCCAACTTGACACCATTTAGATAATAATCTGCCTTCCTGTTTTTGCCACCAAAGTGGATAACCTCAAATTTATCCACATTAAACTGCATCTGCCCACTCACCCAACCTGTCCAAATCACCCTGCATCCTCATAGCAATCTCCTTACAGTTCACACTGCCACCCAGCTTTGTGTCATCTGGGGATGGGGAGATGTTTAATTGGTGGCGGGATCATGTTGAAGGTGAAGGTGGTGGAATTGTCGGAGAATAAAGTGGTGAATGCACAGGGTGGTGGGGTGAAAGGGGTGATAGTCTACCCTTTTTCTGACTGGGGGGCGGGAGTGGAGCGAGAGCAGAAATACGGGACACAGAGGAGCCACATGTGAAGTAGTAATGGACTAGCAATACATCAAGGAGATGTAAAAACCTAATCCACCTTGTATTTAACAGAATCCCTTGCTGGGGATCACCAGTGTTGGAGCTCCGTCCAGCGGGGCCTGTGGTCTCAGAAGCCGCCGGTAAGAAGTGGCCGATTCGGGAACTCCAAGCCGCAGAGTGTGTTCCTCCGTCCCGATGTCGGAGCTCCGATCATCCCGGCGAGAGGGCCTGTACATCGGGCCGTCCATAGCCGCAACTGCGGAGGGTTCAACGGCCCCGACCACGGGTGAACAAAGAGGAAGATGACTGAACTTTATTGCTTTCCATCACAGTGAGAAATGTTGATTCCACTGTGGTGGATATTTATGTTAAACTCTGTTGTGTATCGTGTTCATTTTATTCGTATGGCTGTATGGTAACTCAAACTTCACTGTACCAATTGGTGCATGTGACAATAAATGTGAACTTGAACTTGAATCATCTAAAATTATTGTGCAGAAGTGTCCTGTCAATGGAGAGTCACCCATGCTTGCCTTTTGCATAGAATAAAACATCTCGACTGGATATTTTACACGTTTTCCAGTCTCAGTTTTCTGTATCAGCTTTAACCTCAAACAGCAAGGCTATGTTTATGTAAAGAAGTAAATATGGAGCATAATGAGATCAGTGGGGAATATATTAATATGTCAAGGCATTTTAAGATCAAGGAGGAAGTGGTGTCATGTCTCTTGAAGAGAGTTAGTGGATAAATCCCCAGGGCCTGATAGGATCTATTCCACGTTATTGAGAAAGGTAAGAGAGATTTCTGGGGCCTTGACAAAGATCTTTGTATCCTCTCTACCCCAAAATGAAGTCCCAGATGACTGGGATCTGTCCAATGTTGTTACTTTGTTTAAGAAACGTCAGCACTGTGCCGCAGCGGTAGAGTTGCTGCCATACCGTGCCAGAGACCTGGGTTCAATCCTGACTACGGGTGCTGTCTGTATGGAGTTGGTACCTTCTCTCCATGACCATGTGGGTTTCCCCCGGGTGTTCGGGTTTCCTCCCACACTCCGAAGATGTACAGGTTTATAGGTTAATTTGGCTTCGGTAAAAATTGTAAATTGTCCCTAGAGTGTAGCATAGTTCTAGTGTACGGGGATCGCTGGTCAGTATTGACTCGGTGGGCCGAAAGGCCCGTTTCCGTGCTGTATCTTTAAACTATACTAAAGGAAAATAGGGATAATCAAGGAAATTACAGGCTGATGGGTCTCACATCAGTGGTAGGGATGTTATTGGAGAGCATTCTTCAGGATAGCATTCATTAGCATTTGGAAGACATAGTCAAATTAGGGACAGTCAGCATGGTTTCGGAAAGGACAGATCATGTCTTAAGGGCCTGTCCCACTTACGTGTCCTTGGCACGCAAATTACGCGACCTCGTGGTCGCATACGGACATCGTATGGCTGCACGGGGCCGGTCCCACTGAGAAACGCGGATGTGGATGTAGTTGCGCGTGACATCGCGCGGGGCTCAGAAATTTTTGTAGTGAACGAAATCTTCGCGCGCCAACGGCCTGTCGCAGAACTGACGGCCAAAGTGGGACAGGCCCAAGACCCTGGCGCGACGCAACGTCTCACCTTCAACAACAGCAGAAGCAGGCAAACGATCGCCGAACTCGGCCTGGGGCTCACGGCCGTTGCAGTCCGGATCCGCCCCCACTTCTACTCCCAGAGCGGGGCCAAGAAAATTGAAGATAGACACAAAATGCTGGAGTAACTCAGCGGGACCGGCAGCATCTCTAGAGAGAAGGAATGGGTGACGTTTCTGGTCAAGACCCTTCTTTTCAGACTGAAGAAGAGTCTCCACACGAAACATCACCCATTGCTTCTCTCCAGAGATGCTGCCGGTCCGCTGAGTTACTCCAGCATTTTGTGTCCATCTTCAAATGATGTCATGCGCTCCAGACGGCTGTGCATACGCATGTAATCGCGCCCGACCTTCGCGGGACCGTCGCGGCTCAACGCGACCACGAGGTTGCGTAATTTGCGTGCCAAGGACATGTAAGTGGGACAGGCCCTTTACACTTTGATTGAGTGTTTGATGAGGTGACAAAGATGATCGATAAGGTTTGGGGTCATGCATGTTGTCTACATAGACTTTCGTTAGGCATTTCACAAGGTCCCCCGTGGTCAGTCGATCCAGAAGATGAAGATGCCACAGTGATTTGGTAGTTTAGATTAAGGATTGCCTTACCCATAGAAGACAGGGTGTAGTGGTGAAAGGGTGTTATTTCTGCCTGGAGGTCATGCCTTTTCTAGCTGGTGCATGGCCATTTTGACCTCTTGTCAGTCAGGATTATCAACAAGCCTGGACTAAATACGCTGCTATGGATTGGAATCAAGGTGCTGTCAGTGGGAAACAATTATGGTTGAGGAGATCTTCAAATATTCGTTCCAGCATGGAAAGACAATAATAGGAAAAGACAGATTTATTTACCATCAAGACTTTCCTCACATTAGGCAAACAGCAAAATCTCTATATCTATACACATGCAATAGGAAAATTAAGAAAAAGCTTTATAAAGATTTTTATTTCCAGATTAATATAAGGGTACAATGTTATAAAGCATTTTTATATACGTCTGCAGAAAATGTCACTTTACTTTAACAAGCCAGTTAAATGAACAATGTCTTTATGTCAGATGCTCTGGGAAACGTTCCAATGTTCCTCCTGAGTGGGATTTTATCCTTTTCTTTCCCTATAAACCCATGTGAATGGTTCCTAAAGGAGAAGCTACTTTGTGTACCTCACCCAGTATCTGTATAAATTGAAAAATAATAGTAAGATTAAACGAGAACTTACCAGTTTGAAGTTTGATCTTTATTTTATGAGGAGTTACGTTGGTGATTACGTGAAGAAGTCCCGTCAGGGCGCCTGTGCGTCAATCTTCAAAGCAGCGATGTGAAATCACAAACAACAAGAACGAAGTAATATAGTAACATAGTAAAAACGAGTAAATTTAGAACTTTCATCTGACCTTTATGAAAGAGGGTTGGGCGTGGTGGGCACGTAATCACCAACGTAACTCCTCATAAAATAAAGATCAAACTTCAAACTGGTAAGTTCTCGTTTAATCTTACTATTTTACTTCGGAGTCACGTGAGTGACTACGTGAAGATTTTAAATCGAATGGGATGTAAAAACATCACTGTTCACACCTGCAGCAACCAAGACTTGTTTTAACCATCTTGAAATAGTCCGAACTGACATTATCTTGTATGGTTTTTCGTGAATGATAAACAATCTTGTTTTCATATTTCATAAGACCTTTGTAGCCTCAATGTATTGCAACAAATATGTCTTAACACATAGACATGGATCCATGGAATATGCTAATAAAACACTCTTGAATCCCGTCACACCTAACCCTACTTCATTTGAGTAGGTCATAAAATGTAAAACATAACATAATCCTGAGGTACTTCCATCCTGTGTATCTGTAACTTTTGTAATGTCTGCACTCTCTGTGCTTGTTACAAGTGCCATAAGCATGACTACCTTCATGCTGAACTTGGCCAAATCAAAATCGTACCAAGAGTCCATTGATGAAGTAGCTTAAAACCACTCTATATTCCAGATTCCCATACCTAGGTTTAGAAGGTCTGGAATTAAAATTCCTTTCATTAATCTGGAAATGAAAGAACGAGACTCAACAGGATGTCTTTCCGACCTCATCAATAAAAAAACGAGGACAATGTACTTCTGGCTGAATAAATCGCACTATAACTCAACCCCTCAAATAGAGTGTTGAGAAAACCTAAGACATTTGAGACATGTGCCATACAACATTCCATATTCTTTTGTACACAGAAAATTTTCCCCATTCTTTACATAATGGGAAAGCAACATTTACAGTCACAACCTCAGATTCGCAAATGTATTGCTTTTGAGTGCGCTTCCGCCAGACTGCTGTACGCATGTCCACAGTATGCCCAGACATTTTAAAAACCTGCTAATCAACAGATCCATACAGGCATATAACGGATGTTACTCTCCAATTATCGGATACACCAGTAAATCCCTTCTTTTGGGAACCTTTATCAGAAACTGTGTCATTAATTCCAATATCAAAGGGAACCATGGCTGCGTAGACCAGTCCGGTACCACCAGTACTCCAGAGGCAGCATCCTGCTTCATTTTAAGCAGACACCGGTTTATGAGACAGAATGATGGAAAATGCATATAAAAACATACCACCCTAATGTAGCGAGAAAACATCAATCGCTACTGTCTCCCGATGTAGTTCCCATAACACATATCTCTGTAACTGGTGATTGAGTCTGGATGGAAACAAGTCGTATCTGGCTTCCCAAATCTGACTACTATATCATTATCTTAAGATTCAACATCCATTCTTTGTTATCATGGAAATTCCCGTAACCTGGTGTCTGCTACTATATTGAATCTACCTGGTAGATAAATAGCTGAAACCAAATATTTGTCAACACACCAAGTGTTAGATTTGATTAGCCAATTTGTCACATGACACCAACTTAACTCCACCCATACAATTAATACATGCCATTGCTGTAGTATTGTTAATTTGAAGCTGAACATGCAGATTAGTTGTATTAACAACAAGCTTGGAGCTCATAAGCCTTCCAATAGCTGTAAAACGTCGATTCTCCATGTCTGCAAAAATAATGCTTCTTCCATATTCCATCTGTCCACAGATGGATACCATCTCAGTGGCACCAATCCTAGTACACTGACATCAGTCTGTAAGACCATGGAAGCTGTTCAATCAGTATCTTGCTTGAACTACTGGAGACATGTTAAATCCACCACTGCAAATCAGAAGCAGCATTTGTTGTTTAACTGCATGGCCTATCAAAAATGGCCACCATGCATCTTAGTGCCTTTTCTTTTTCCCGTCTGTAGCTGCTGGTAGTACAATGGCCCATATTGTATTGCTGGAAATAACACTAATTTTCCTAGCAAGCTGGCCACCTGTCTTAATTGAATATTGTTGCTTTTTCAACAGCTTAATGCAACCATCAATCAGCTCTACCCTTTACCCTGGGTAAAATTACTACCATGTCAATTGAATCAATTGTGAAATTAAAATAATCAATTGTTGTAAGTGGCGTTAACCTTGATTTCTCTGGATGAATTAAACCCAAAACTTTCAAAAGTGGATTGAACAATTGAGAGAGATAACACACTAATTCTCTTGTTCGTCTTAATTAGGACATCATCCAGTTAAGCCATCAACATCTGTCCTTGGACTCTAATTAACCCCAAAATTTGGTTTTACCAATTTAGTGAAATTCTAGGAGCTGAAGTTAACCCATTAGACAGAACTTTGAATTGCCATAATTGTTCATTCAGATAAATTTCAAATATTTTTATCTTTACAAATGAACAGACACTAAGTAATATACATCTTTCAGATCTATAGGTGCCATATATCATCTTTTGAAATAATTTGTTTGGCAGTCTCAAAGTCTCCATTTTGAAGTGTCTATACTTCACAAAATGTTAAAGACTTGTCAGATCTAAAATACTCCTCACCTTTTTAGGTCGAGAAAATTTAAACACAATTTGGTGGTTTTGATAAACCAACTTTTCAATTACTTGTTTATAGACAAGTTTTCAAATTCAGCTTGAACCTCCATCACTTCTTTTTGTGAAATTGGAGTGTTCTGCTGGGAACATGCTGGATGGCAAATCACTATTTGGATCGAATCAATTCGAAACCTTTGAATAATACTCAGATAAATAAATCTGAAGTAATTTGCTTCCAATATTTGGCTGTTTTTGCCTTAATATGTTCCCATGAGAACCAGGTCCACCTACCTCCTTTGTCACCTGCGTGACCTGTGGTCCCTGGCTCCTGGCAGGAAAAACCCACGCTTTTTCGTGTTCCCGCTGCAGGACACCAACTGCGCCCCTGCTTCAATGGTCGACTTGTTCCTGGTGTAGACCCAGGATTTTGTATGATGTCTGAAAGGATACCTCCTCTTCACAGACTTGCCGACCATTGATGTTTTGATCAACCTTGCTGTTTTTGCCTCATCATTCAACTCTTTCCCATGTTTCGTGAGTTTTTTTCTCTGAAGAGTAAGTTGAATGACTGCACATTGCTGGGCTTTACAGAGTTGCTGCAACTTGGGGTTGATGGTGGGCCGAATGGCATACTTCCTGAAACAATTTATCTCGAAGTGGGAGCTACATAGCAACCCTAATGCCACTTGATGCATCTCCATCCCTGGCCTCCATCCATTGTTCTTGCAAAAATGCAGTTGTTCCTCAACCCAGCAGCTTCAATATTCTCTGCAGTTTACTTTTCTTAGGCTCACATGCCCTCGCCCATCTGACCCCTTATATCTTGGTTCACTGCTAGTACTTTCAGCAATACGCAATTCCTTGGGGTCTCGTGCTTTTTTGGCATTTTCACCCATCGTAAACTACTGGAGCTGATGGAAGACACAATAGTTGACCGTAGAGGCCACTTCCTCTCCCAGTGGCTCTCCTGACTCTGACGGGGCAGCGAATCGTACTGCCAGGAGTAGAACATCTGGCAGCTGCCGTCTTCGCTTGTATCGGCCTCACCGTCAGACTCAGGGTCAGAACTCTCACAGAGCAGCGAATCGTACTGCCAGAAATAGAACATCTGGCAGCTGCCGTCTTTGCTTGTATCGGAAAACTCTGCTGACCCTGTGCACGCGCCTCATCAATGAGGGTGCTCTCAAACAGCCCTTTGCTAGGTGCTGCTGACCTGGCTTCTGGAGCCTGGCTTTAGCTACACTCTTCCCTGAGTGTGCTTTGCTTGAGTAACCTGTGTAACAGGCTCTCCATTTGAAAAATCCGCTCAACAGCGGTATCCAGCCCTGGAGTCGAATCTTCCTGATCGAACTCCTCCTCCGTGGGCCTGACGGACTTGAACTTAGCCTTGCGCCCCACTGGCGCTGACTGTATTCTTTTAAGACCCAAGTCCACAGTCGCTACGCTCCCAGCCGGCGACTGTACAGGGGTCTGAGGCAGCTGTTCGCCGACCGCAATCTTGCGACTTTCCACCGGCTTTGCCGCTCGCCTCTACCCCTTGCCCGTTTTTTCCATGGTGCCTGTGGAAAAAATCCCCACAGACCCACAGCAAACGGACCCGGATACTTCTGAAAAAATGTTCTTACCTTGTAGTTCACAACTACATTTCCACTAGAGGAGCGCTGCTCCTCACGTCCGTTCGCGCCAATGCGTCTGACGTAATGATGCGTAGGCGCCCTGACGGGTCTTCTTCACTTAGTCACTCACGTGACTCCAAAGTAAAATAAGCTTTATGCAACTATTTTAAGTATTTATTTGCATCAGGAACTAGCTGCTGAACGGAAATGTTAAGATTGTGCACCCAGACAAGACATTTATAAGTGTTGGTGAAATCACCTGACATTCCTCTCCCTATAGCCCCAATCTGATCCAGAATTCCTGGCGGCAAGGTGGCAATGCGGTAGAGTTGCTGCCTCACAGCACCAGAGAGCCGGGTTCAATCCTGACTACAGGTGCTTGTCTGTATGGAGTTTGTACATTCTTCCCGTGACCTGCGTGCGGTTTCCCCGTGATCTCCGTTCCTCCTACACTCCAGGTCTGTAGGCTAATTGGCTTGGTGTAATTATAAATTGTCCCTAGTGTATGTAGGATAGTGTTAGTGTGCGGGGATTGCTGGTCGGCGCGAAAGCGGAAGAGCCTGTTTCCACGCTGTATCTCTAAACTAAACTAAACTAAAATTGCAATTGTCAATAGTCACGCGGTATGAATATTGACTTCTCTAACTTCAAGTATCCCTTGCTTTCCCTCTCTCTCCATCCCTCCCCCTTCCTAGTTCCGACCAGTCTGACTGTCCCAATGATTACATTTTATCTGTTTGCTTCGTTGTCACCTTCTCCTAGCTAACAATTCAACGTTTTCCTTGATATGCGTCCCCGTTGATGTCTCATTTTCACATCTTACCCTTCCTTATCTCTGTGTCTCCCTCTCCTCTGACTCTCAATCTGAAGGGTATCGATCCGAAACGTCTATTCCTTCTAACCAGAGATGCTGCCTGTCCCACTGTTACTCCAGCATTTTATGTCTATCTTCAACATATTAAGGATAATGCATGAGTGACTGTAAGAGCAGTGACCTAAGGGTTAAATATAGCTGCACAAATATCCTTAGTTTTACAAAAATCGGAGTCATATGAGTCATATGTATTTCTGCAATACATTTGAACATTTTCAAAGATAGTATCAGATTAACTGGGAATATTATTGACAATGACCTGAAAATGTCATGTTTCCTTATTTAGTTTACAGAAAAAGCAGGTTTGATTACAATGTACAGCTCACTGCTAATATTCTGACTGCATCAACTGCACATTGAAATATTACAAAGAAATCCAGTTTTTCCTCTTTCCATTTACCCACTGTTTGTTGCTTGTCATTACAATTGTCCTGTGATCAAATAAGTTTCAAGTTTGGTGAATGATAATGATAAATGAATGACATTTTCATGCCACTGCAACATAAGATTAATGAAAGCCTTGTAAAACAGTATATTTGAACCATATTGTACTTTGGAAAACAGTGCAATCATTCTAAATCTGACCTTCCCATTTTATGTTCTGTCTGCTGTGCATTTTGTGTGTCCAACAGCTGTTGGTTATGGGTCAGTTAATAATTTATTTTGGAACAATAGGGAACAACAGTGGCATGGTGGCGCAGCGGTAGAGTTGCCGCCTTATAACGCCAGGAACCATGGTTCGATCCTGACTACGGGTACTGTCGGTACGGAGTTTGTACGTTCTCCCTGTGACCTGCGTGGGTTTTCTGAGATCTCTGGTTTCCTCTCACACTCCAAAGACATATAGATTTATTGGTTAATTGGCTTGGTATAATTGTAAATTGTCCCTAGTGTGTGTAGGATAGTGTTAGTGTACGGCGATGGCTGGTCGACGCAGACCCGGTGGGTTGAAGGGCCTGTTTCTGTGCTGTATTTCTAAACTAAACTAAACCAAACAAATTAAAGGCACCAACCAAAAAGCATTCACATCTATTATCCTTTTCCCCGATATTATATTGACACTGGGCAGGTAAAGTTAACCAATGGCAATACACTTTCAAAATGCAGCGCGAGTTTTGTAATTTCACTTTGCACCTGGAATGGTCATTTTCGTTCTGCACCATTCTTCCATCGCGCAACCTAAAGCTGAGATAATGCATTTCACCCAACAGCCTACCAGGGGCACATCTGCTGTGATATCCTGCAGCTGGAATGATTGATATCCAACAGCCATGGCAACTTCTCTTTGTGTGACATCCTTCTCCTCTAAGATTGATTGATACTTTATTTCCACATGTGACATGTCACAGTGAAATTCTTTGTTCTGCATACCATACAGAAAGTATGCAGAGTCGCCACGTATAGGGCACCAATAAAGTTACAGTGTTCAATGTAGTCCTCAATGGTCTCTCTTTGTTCTCGGCAACTCCCCCCCCCCCCCCACCCTGCCCCCCCTCCCATGCAGGTTGCTTAGCACTGTCTATTGAATGCTGTTTCTTGAGTTGTATCAGATAAAAAGGAAATCAACTTCTACTTACAGTTCCCTAAACAGCTCCAAAAGAATGGATCGACTGGGCTTATATTCACTGGAATTTAGGATGAGAGGGGATCTTATAGAAACATATAAAATCCTAAAGGGATTGGACAGGCTAGATGCAGGAAAAATGTTCCCGATGTTAGGAGAGTCCAGAACCAGGGGTCACAGTTTAAGAATAAGGGGTAGGCCATTTAGGACTGAGATGAGGAAAAACGTTTTCACCCAGAGAGTTGTGAATCTGTGGAATTCTCTGCCACAGAAGGCAGTGGAGGCCAATTCACTGGATGTATTCAAGAGAGTTAAATATAGCTCTTAGGGCTAATAGAATCAAGGGATATGGGGGGAAAAGCAGGAACAGGGTACTGATTGTGGATGATCAACCTTGATCATATTGAATGGCGGTGCTGGCTCGAAGGGCTGAATGGCCTACTCCTGCACCTACTTTCTATGTTTCTAAATGCCAGCAAGTTCAGGATGTTGATACATAATGTTGTAAGCGTATCATAAACATACTGACAGATTTTTATCGGCTGGAGTCCAGTGGCAGAGCACA
>CM075977.1:298774025-298964809 GCA_038087875.1 Malacoraja senta | reverse complement strand
ACAGCCATACAATAAAAATAAAGAACACGACACACGATAGAGTTCAACATAAAAACATCCCCACACAGCAGAATCAAGTTTCCCACTGTGAGGGAAGGCACCAAAGTCAGTCCTCGTCCTCTAATGTTCCCCAATGTTCACCCGTGGTCGGGGCCTCCCGAGCCCTCCGCAGTCGCCGCTACGGGCGGCCCGATGTTCAGGCCCTCTAGCCGGGGTGATGTAAGTCCGACGTCGGGGCTGGGGGACCTCCTCAGCGGCCTGGACATCAGTGTCGGCCACCTCCTACCGGAGGCCGCGGCTCCCAAAGTCCGCAGATGCAATGCTGGCGGCCCTCGGCAAAGGGCCCCAGGACTCCGCGATGACGGTCAGCGCCGCCCGCGTTGGAAGCTCTCCCAAACCGCAGCTCCACGATGTTGGAGCAGCAGCCCAACGCTCCGGAGCTCCAAACGGCGATCCAGGTAGGCATCGCCCGCTCCGCGGTGAATTCAGCGCTGCGCCGCTGCTGTTGTAGCTCTGGTCCGGTTTCCGGTCCCCGGCAGGAAAGGCTGCTCCGATCCAGGTGGTAGGCCGCGAGGAGGGGGGCAAGGACGCGACTCGGAGAAATAGTCACGTCCCCGCCAGGAAGCGACTGGGAAACAGTTTCCCCCTTACCCTGCCCCCCTCCCCCACATAGAAAAGTCAAAGATTCCCCCCAAAACAGACTTTAAACTAACTAAAAATAAATTAAAAGATTGAAAAGACAAACAGGCTGTAGGCAGAGGCTGCCATCAATGCGGCGCCCCTAGTGGTGCAGAAATACTGGGCAATTTCAACAAGTTTGTGCTCTGCCACCGGACTCCAGCCGATAAGAATCTGTCAGTACGTTTAGGATACGTCTACAACATTTATGCATCAACATCCTGGACTTGCTGGCATTTACCAAGGAATAACAAACATATCCCAGCAAAGTTGCAGACATCATGTTGTGATGCACCAACCCATAAAATCTAGGCACATGGCCACATTTACTGAAACAATGAAATTTGTCAATCAACCAGTTGGTTAAATACGTCAAGTCACATATCCATCTTGAAATGGCAGACTGCTCCCCTGATGCACAATTTTATTGCATAACGTGACATGGTAAAAATATTGATGTGAAGGGAATTGATAGGTCACATAAAGTGCATTCAAGTTTCAATGAAGTATAATGAAAATCAGCAAATGTGGACCAACCAAATACTACTTGATATAACACTAAACATCAGATATTCTATTTGTACTTTGCTCTACTCGTTGTTTCATATCACAAGTTGGAAAACAATTTTCATGACAAGCGCCTGTAAATTCCCAGAAGGAATAATTTGTTGTATTCCTCTTCAAATGCCTATTTCAAATCAGTAGCAGCCTAAAATGTTAATAGCTTTTGCAATTGTAGCACTTTGAGAAAATCTCAAGTTTTTCCCATTGTAGTTATTTGTCAGTCACCAGCTATCCTTTTATCACTTCTCCTAAACATTAATGTGCAGATGTAAACAATTAATATCCATTCAACTGAGAAGCAATACATTGAAAGAATTAGATGTGTTGCTAGGAGTGGTTGTCCATTTTCCAGAAGGCTTGATCATTTCACTATCAAGTACTTAATTAAATGACAGTCACCTCATTGCCCCTTTTTAATTGAATATCTTTATCCACTCAGGACAAAAGCCAGTTAGAGTTATTGTACTCAGAGGTTGCAATGCGAATGTTGGGGATAGGAAATAAGGGAGCCCAGCAGTCCTTCTAGGTGAGACAGGGGTTCACATGCAGCTCCTCAAACCTTATCTACAACATCCAGTGTTACCAATGTGACCTCCTGCAGGCAGGATCAAACGTACACTCGGCGACCCGTTTGCCGAACATTGGCACTCGGTCCTCCAAGGCCTAATGGATTTCACAGTTGCTAAGCATTTTAAGTCCTCTTCCTATTCCCATATTGGCTTTTCTGTATTGGACCTCCACCATTGCCAGGGTGAAGCCACACGCAAACTGGTGGAACAGGTTTCATATTCTGCTTGGGTATCTTACAACCCAATAATTCCCTTCTCTAGCTTTTGCAACAATTTGCAACCCTTCAATCCTTTTGTCTCATAGCTTCAGTCTTTTCATCTATTGCCATTGTCCAACCATTTGCCTATCAGAACCCCACTCACCTGTATCCACCTATTATCTGCCAGGCTTTGTCCTGCCTTTCCTCTTTCAGCTTTCTTTGCCCCACCCCTGGCCCACCTCCCGCTATTAGTCTGAAGAAGGGGTCCCAGGTCCCAAAATATCACATCCATGTTCTCCAGAGATGCGTGCCTGACCCAATGAATTACTCCAGCACTTTGTGTCTCTTTTAGATTCTAGTTATTGAAATAGATAACTTAACATAAATTATATGTCTTTGGTGCTGACAGGCAACATACTTGAGCTTCTAATTACATTTGATGGCTTTATACTGTTTTTATTGCAAGTTAGCAATACTGACCCAGATTTATTGCTAGCAGTGAGTGAATGGTGCAGATAGTACATTCACCCTTGGTTATATACGTACCATGGAACTGTAATGATCCTGATCCAATCATCCTGATTTTAATGAAGGCAATACTGCAACCAATTCAAGCAAAACGTAGCATCCATAAATTATTTAATTTCCCCCATAACTGCATTCCATGTGGATTTGGGGTGGTAACTTTTGATGTAATTACTTACTTTGTTGAAAACCTTATAATTTATAAGGCTGTGAATTGTTTTCCAGAATCAGTATGACCCAGCAAATGCAATTAGTTTCCTTTGTTCTTTTGCCCTAATCTGCTGGTATTAGAATGGTCTGCGACCAGGAGTAGTGATATCCTGCAGGTTCTTACACGTATTCAGTGTTGAACATTAAAGTAGAGAGCCCTGGTTGCAAATGGGGGCCTGATGTTAAATACGCCATTGTTGCATGTGTTTCTCAATGGTTGCGAAATCTGGAGATGAAAGAGGAAGAAGTTGCTGGTTCTCCAAGGTTAATGAGGGTGTTTTTCAAAATTGCAGCCAAGAATTACACTGGTACAGATCGCAGCCTATAAAGAAAACTCATATCTTAGTCTTCCATTTCTTAACCATATCCCCAGTTAAATCAGGTCTCTTTCTCCTCCAGGTGCCAACATTGTCACATTTATCAATCTCAACCTCTTCTCTCACACTCTGATTGCCAACCTTTGCCCTCCGCAAGTCTGATGATTTGACAATCATTCACACTCTCCTCTGCGCTATCTCCAGTTCCTTGTGAATATTGAATAGTACGACTGCTTAAAGCTAGCTGAATAATTTCACTAGTAAGCAACGGCTAAACAGGCTACTTTTGTTCACTGGGTGAGCAGCATAAGGTGCATTTGTCAACTGCAATGTCTGCTTGTTCATACCAAACCCCTCCAACAATACTGTGTTCAGTCTACCATCGCTAAATTTAAAAAAAATGCTATCCTCAATGTGAAAACTAGAAAAGGATGGTTGACACTGAAGCTCTGAAATAAAGAAAAATAATACAGTTGGTGTGTCGTTTTAGATTGAACAAATTTGCTGTGTTATATAGTTGCAATAATTGAATTTGACGTTTCCCCAGGTTGAATGCAAAATGCTCTGTTGAAATCACAGTTTTGAATGAATAAGTCCTATAGGTAGAATATTACATTTTAAGTGTAACAGAGGGATTAGTAGCTCAAGTATTTTGCCTGACAGCACCAAATGTTAAACAATAAAAGGAATGAAAAATGATCAAGATACTTAAAGACATTTCACCTTTTTTCATTACTGAATAAGATGTATATTGCACCAAGATATGTCTGCATGAAAAGTAAATATACTGGTGGAGTCCTTTGTTTTCTATAATTAAGATTTTACATTAAGAATTTTCCAGTTTATTACATTCCTTGTTGAAGATGACATTTAATAATGGTCTTGCTGGAATTTAAAATAAAATGAAGCTAATATTCTGGGTATGGGAAGTTAGTTGCATGAATGTTATGGTAAATAAATAAAGCAGTGTGTAAATATTACTATAATTTGCTTATACAGAGAGTTCTGCAATAATAATAATAATAATAATGGATGGGATTTATATAGCGCCTTTCTAATACTCAAGGCGCTTTACATCGCATTATTCATTCACTCCTCAGTCACACTCGGTGGTGGTGAGCTACTTCTGTAGCCACAGCTGCCCTGGGGCAGACTGACGGAAGCGTGGCTGCTAATCTGCGCCTACGGCCCCTCCGACCACCACCAATCACTCACACACATTCACACACATTCACACACAGGCAAAGGTGGGTGAAGTGTCTTGCCCAAGGACACAACGACAGTATGCACTCCAAGCGGGATTCGAACCGGCTACCTTCCGGTTGCCAGCCGAACACTTAGCCCATTGCGCCATGCAATAGTGATGGTTGCATTCCTAAGAAACCTTGTGTTATAGAAACTTAAACAAAACCTGGTGCTAAAGACAATTGTGTCAATGGGGAAATGGAGTTAGGGACTAGAGAGATTTCAGGCTCATAATAACAAAGTTATGGCAGAACTACCTGTGCAGATGATGAATCCAGAGATGCTGCCTAGCCCGCCGAGTTACTCCAGCATTTTGTGTCTTTCTACGTGTACAGATATTTTTGGTATCAATAGCCTTCAACATAATGTGTGGGACCAAGACCCATCATCTATTTATTTGCCTCTGTACTCCACAATTTGAGATTTGTAATAGAAAAAAAAATCACATGTGGTTAAAGTGCACATTGTCAGATTTTAATAAAGGCCATTTTTATACATTTTGGTTTCACCATGTAGAAATTACAGCAGTGGTTATACATAGTCCCCCCATTTCAGGGCACCATAATGTTTGGGACACATGGCTTCGCATGTGTTTGTAATTGCTCAGGTGTGTTTAATTGCCTCCTTAATACAGGTATAAGAGAGCTCTCAGCACCTCCAGTCTTTCCATCACCTTTGGAAACTTTTATTGCTGTTTATCAACATGAGGACCAAAGTTGTGCCAATGAAAGTCAAAGAAGCCATTATGAGAATGAGAAACAAGAATAATACTGTTAGAGACATCAGCCAAACCTTAGACTTACCAAAATCAACTGTTTGGAACATCATTAAGAAGAAATAGAGCACTGGTGAACTTACGAATCGCAAAGGGACTGGCAGGCCAAGGAAGACCTCCACAGCTTTTATGTGGAGTAGGTGGTCGAGTCTTTACAGGAAACAGGGTAGGAAGAAGTGCAGTCTAGATAGCAGTGGGAGCCAGCGGGTTTATAACAGACTAGACCAAGTGGGACCCGTCGGGTCCCGTCCCCCAACACGGGGGGGGGGGGGGGGGGGGCGCAGCGCCACAGCTGGTCCCCGAACGCAATATTCCACCACTTACCCATAGGTCCCAATACTCACCACGCCCTAGAGATGGAGGGAGGGGCTGAGAGGGAGGGAGGGGGGGGGGCTGAGAGGGAGGGGAGGGGGGCTGAGTAGGAGGGGTGGTAGAGAGGGAGGGAGGGAGTACAGGAGGGGGATAGAGAGGGATGGGGAGGGGGTAGAGAGGGAGAGGGGCAGAGAAGGAGGTTGAGACCCTACCCCATCTCCCTCCTCCTTATTTCCCTCATCCTCCTCCCCTCACTCCCATTCCCTGCCCCAAGACCTACCCGGGTCATAGAGCAGTGCCAGGGTCTGGAACTCGGCCTGGTTCTCGTTCTCGACCCGGCCCTGGCTGTAGACCCAGGCTCGTCCTTGGTTCCAAAAAGTTCAGAAATATAGGTGGGAATGCGACGGGAAGATGCTTATCACCTCCAGGGGAAAATTGTGAGTAGGATGTGTGAAAATGGGAAGCCTAGCATTTGGAAGAAAATAGGAATTAACGAGATTGTGACTGACTGACTGACTGACTGACTGACTGACTGACTGACTGACTGACTCACGCGCGCGCGCGCGCACACACACACACACACACACACACACACACACACACACACAAGAGAAGAGTTTTAGTAATATTGATGTCAGTTGATAGTCTGTCTCCTGTGATAGAGACGGCGAGATCAAGTCAGTTTGATTTTTTTTGTCCGTATTATCTGTCAAATTCATCTTCACATTTTATAGTTATCTACGACAATTTTCCCCGATTCCAACTCCACCTTTAGGATGAACATATTATTTTACTACAACACTTGAGACCTTTAAAATACTGATGTTAGAGTACTTGAGCACAAATTACCAATCCACTCTTTATCTTCTATGGAACTTATGCCAATTAGCATCCCATGAATCTTGTGATAGAGCCACACTTGATTGTTTCAAAACAAAACTCATTGATTGTGAAAAATCAAAATGCATCTACTATCAAAATTCATCACTAAAAATGTCACATACTTAAAAACCTCAAAGTCATATGAAAAATTAGTTTAGAAACAAGGTGACCTGGACAGGTTGGGGAAATGGGCAGATGCATGGCAGATGCAGTTTAATGTAGATAAATGTGAGGTTATCCACTTTGGTAACAAAAACAGGAAGGCAGATTATTATCTAAATGGTGTCAAGTTGGGAAAAGTGGAAGTACAACGGGATCTGGGGGGGGGGGGGCCTTGTTCATCAGTCAATGAAAGTAAGCATGCAGGTACAGCAGGCAGTGAAGAAAGCGAATGGCATGTTGGCCTTTATAACAAGAGGAGTTAAGTATAGGAGCAAAGAGGTCCTTCTGCAGTTGTACAGGGCCCTAGTGAGAACACACCTGGAGTATTGTGTGCAGTTTTGGTCCCCTAATTTGAGGAAGGACATTCTTGCTATTGAGGGAGTGCAGCGTAGGTTCACAAGGTTAATTCCTGGGATGGCGGGACTGTCATATGCTGAGAGAATGGAGCGGCTGGGCTTGTATACTCTGGAATTAAGAAGGATGAGAGGGGATCTTATTGAAACATATAAGATTATTAAGGGTTTGGACACGCTAGAGG
This sequence comes from Malacoraja senta, assembly GCA_038087875.1. Lineage (NCBI taxonomy): Eukaryota > Metazoa > Chordata > Chondrichthyes > Rajiformes > Rajidae > Malacoraja > Malacoraja senta. The sequence goes on along the minus strand of CM075977.1, from coordinate 298,957,832 downwards.
CTGGAAACATGTTCTCGATGTTGGGGGAGTCCAGAACCAGGGGCCACAGTTTAAGAATAAGAGGTAAGGCATTTAGAACGGAGATGAGGAAACACTTTTTCACACAGAGGGTTGTGAGTCTGTGGAATTCTCTGCCTCAGAGGGTAGTGGAGGCCGGTTCTATGGATACTTTCAAGAGAGAGCTTGATAGGGCTCTTAAAGATAGCAGTCAGGGAATATGGAGAAAAGGCAGGAACGGGGGTGGATGATCAGCCATGATCACATTGAATGGCGGTGCTGGCTCGAAGGGCCGAATGACCTACTCCTGCACCTATTGTCTATTGTCTAAAACATTATTGACAAAGTCCCAGTGCTTCCCTTTGGGTAAGGAACCAAATTTTACATGCAGTACAGAGCACAGCATAACAGAAAGTGATACAGATGAAAGTTAATCTCCCTTGACAAGTGAACAGTATGATTAACACTCAGTAAATATATTATACAGCCCTCCAGTTGTCAGCATAAGGATAAGTTAGTTAAAGTTGTGGAGTTAATAATTGTTGAGGCTCCCGCACAGAACAATGCTTTTAAATTCAGTAAAACAGATTTGGTATACAATCTAAGATATTTCAATTGAATGAATTCTAAATGTAGGTTGGAAAGAGGCAGGTAAATATCAAATATCAAACTATTATTTCTAATTTAAAAAAAACATGATTTTTTAAGGAATAAAGAGCAGAGATGCAACTAAATGTGCCTTAATTAGTGTGCAAAGTGAGAAACCATACAAAGGATGTTTTTAATTTCAAGATATGTACATTCCCATCGACAAATCACATATCATTTCAGGTTTTAGAGGCAGGAAAGGTATGGTATAAGGAGAACACAACAGGGTGGTGCTGTGGAAGAGAGCTTATCGCGTAACCACCTAATGAACACTGCTCTCTGTTGCTTGATTGCTGTACTCATTGATACACCCAGCAGGGAAATCAAGAGAAACTCATTTGCACAAAGAGTTGTAAGACATGGAGCGAACTACACAGACAAATCCAACAACTGCATTTGAAGAGAAATTAGATAAATTTAGGGGAGAGAAAGGAATAGAAGAATTGGTAATTGGAACATCATGATTTCATATGCGCTGGTGTAGCCTAAGTGAGGGACTGCTGAGTGAAACAGTTAATAGCAAGGATTTCTGAAACCACAAGAATAAAGGCCATCTTTCTACGGTAATGCATCATAAATGAAAATAAAATCTTGTAATATTAAGTTAAATGAAAATCCATCAACCCTAATTTAGAGACTATGAAGAATATAGGATTAAAATTTGTCTGTGCATTGCTACTGCTGCCAACTTGCCTCAAACATGATGAATGTGAATATTTGTAGCATGTCATGTTGATGTACCGGGAAAGGTGTTAGTAAATGTGAACCTGCTGGAAATAAGCAGGATAGACAGATCGTGACATCAATCAATGCGTAACACTGATTGAATAACAGTCATCACAATGGATCTAAATAACAAAGCTAATTCACTATGTTCTACGAACACAGTTGAGAAAATGGGCATAGGGGATGCAATTTACTACATATTCTAACCACAGTCCAATACAAGAGCAGTGAGAAGATTGAATAATCAGTGGCTACTCAGTCTGTCTGTACGGAGTTTGTACGTTCTCCCCGTGACTGCGTGGGTTTTCTCTGAGATCTTTGGTTTCCACCCACACTCCAAAGACATCGAGATTTGTAGGTTAATTGGCTTGGTATAAGTGTAAATTGTCCCTAGTGTGTATGTAAGATGGTGTTAATGTGCGGGGATCGCTGGTCCTTGCGGACTCAGTGGGCCAAAGGACCTGTTTCCACACTGTATCTCTAAATTAAACATCATAAGTTCATCACTGTGCATACTCATTTACACTTGAAGCCTTTTAATACAAATTTCTATCCCTTTATCTTTTATTGAATCAAGTTGACATTAGTAACACATTTGGTCATAAGCAGAGAGCACTCAATCAAATTTGATGTTGGGTAGTGGATGTTGCGTAATCTCAGGGTCCAACTCAGTAGTTCTGGCCCCAGCTCACCACATTTCCAACACATGAAACATAGAAAACAGGTGCAGGTGTTGGCCATTCGGCCCTTTGAGCCAGCACCACCGCCATTCAATGTGGTCATGGCTGATCATCCTAAATCAGTACCCCTTTCCTGCTTTCTCCCCATATCCCTTGATTCCGTTAGGCCTGAGAGCTAAATCTAACTCTCTCTTGAAAGCCTCCAGTGAATTGCCTCCACTGCCTTCTGTAGCAAGAGAATTCCACCGATTCTCAACTCTCTGGGTGAACAAGATTTTCCCCGTCTTAGACCTAAACAGCCTACCCCTTATTCTTAAACTGTGACTCCCCTGGTTCTGAACTCCCCCGACATCGAGAATATTTTTCCTTCATCTAGCCTGTCCAATCCCTTAATAATGTTATATGTTTCTATGAATACCTCTCATCCTTCTAAATTCCAGTGAATAGAAGCCCAGTGAACCCATTCTTTCCTCATATGTCAGTGCCGCCATCCTGGGAATTAACCAGGTGAACCTACGCTGCACCCCCTCAATAGCAACAATGTCCTTCCTCATCTCAGTCCTAAATGGCCTACCCCTTATTCTTAAGCTGTGACCCCTGGTTCTGGACTCCCCCCCTCCCCCCCCAACATCGGGACCATTTCTCCTGCATCTACCCTGTCCAATCCCTTAAGGATTCCATCCCATTCCATACCGGGCTGACCGCAGCCAGAAAAACGGAAGACTCAGGGATTCGCACCCCCTCTTGATTTCCCCAGTGCCGCCAATGCGCCTACTCACGCGCGCAGACTGAAAATAACCCATCCTAACACCAGCAAAATATTCGAAATCCAGGTCAAAACTGGGACAAAAAAAAAGTAGGTAAAAAAAACCCCAAGGATCTCACTGCTAATGTAAGCAGAAACTAATTTTAAAATAACACTAAATGACTTATTTGAGTTGACAGATAAATTGAATAGTGGAGCAGGACAAGACTATTGGAGATGGTGCTCAGTCTTAATTTAATTTAAAGATTCAGCGCTGAAACGGGCCTTCGGCCCACCGGGTCCGCACCGACCAGCGATCCCCGCACATTAACACTATCCAACACACACTAAGGACAACTTTTACACTCATACGAAGACAATTAACCCGCAAACTTGCACGTCTTTGGAGTGTGGGAGGAAACCAAAGCTTTCGTAGAAAAACCCACGCAGGTCACGGGGAGAACGTGCAAACTCCATACAGACAGCACCCGTAGTCGGGATCGAACCTGGGTCTCTGGCGCTGTGAGCACTGTAAGGCAACAACTCTACCGCTGCGCCACTATCTTGACATAGAAGACAGGACAGCACAAGGAAATGGGAGAAGCAGATACAGGAACAATGTTTAAAGGTCATTTGGATAGCTTCAAGGTGAGGAAAGGTTCAACACAGCACAGGAACAGAACCTTCAGCCCCCAATGTCTGCACCAAACAGCTGGAGTATTTCAGCGGGTCAGGCAGCATTTCTGGCATGGTGGCGCAGCGGTAGAGTTGCTGCCTCACAACGCCAGAGACCCGGGTTCGATCCCGACCACAGGCGCTTGTCTGTACGGAGTTTGCACGTTCTCCCCGTGAACTGTGTGGGCCTTCTCTGAGATCTTTGGCTTCCTCCCACACTCCAATGACGTACAGGTTTGCAGGTCAATTGGCTTGGTATAAATGTAAATTGTTCTGTGTGTAGGACAGTGTTAATGTTAACATGAACTAGACTAAGTGGGACCTGTTGGGTCCCAGACACACGGGAGGCCTGGTCCCCCAACGCAACCCAGTCTCCAACGCAATATTCCACCACTCACCCATAGCCCCTAACTGCGCAGGTGTGGCTCATTACGCCTCATCCTCCAGCACTCCCATCCCCTCCTCTTCATGTGTGGGAGGGGAGGGAAGGGGAGGGAAGGGGGCATGGGATGGGAGGGGAAGAGGGGAGTGAGGGTGTGTGTGGGCAGGGGGGTGTAGGAGGGTTGGGTGGTGTGGCGTGGGAGGGTAGGTGTGTATGTGTTGCATCTCTTGTTGCTGTTTGCAGACGGGGGAGGGGGACGGTTTCAGGCGGGGGCTGTTGGGGGCCGGTGGGGGAGAAGGGAGCGCTGCCGTGGCCTATTGCTGTCTTGGCCTACCGCTGCCATTCCCCAACGGCTTCAGGCGGGGACCGGTGGGGAGCATCCTGCAGCTGTGGACAGGACGGCTTCAGGCGGGGGCCGGTGGGGGGGGGGGAGCTTCCTGCAGTGGGGGAGGGGGTAGGCTTCAGGAGGGGGCTGTTGGGGGCCAGTTTGGAAGCGTCCTACAACCGGGGGATGGGGTCGGCTTCAGGCGGGGGCTGTCGGGGGTGTGTGCAGGAGGGTGTTGGTGTGGGGGGAGGGGGGGTGTGTGTGGGGGGGAGGGAGGTGGGGATGGGGGAGGAGGGGTGTGTGTGGGAGGGGTGTGTGTGTGGGGGAGGGGGGTATGTGTGGGGGAGGGGGGTATGTGTGGGGGAGGGGGGTATGTGTGGGGGGTGTGTGGGGGAGGGGGGGTGGTGAAGGGGGGTGTTGAAAGGGGGCCGTAGGGGAGGGGGAGGGGGGGAGGAGAGGTGTGTGGGGGAGGGGGGTATGTGTGGGGGTGGTGTGGGGGAGGGGGTGGTGAAGGGGGTGTTGGAAGGGGGCCGTGGGGGGGAGGGGGTGTGGGGGAGGGGGAACTGGGGGGGTGGGGGAAGGGGTGGTGTGTGGAGGAGGGAGGTGTGGGGGAGGTGGTGGGGGAGGGAGGGTGTGGGGGATGGGGGTGTGTGTGGGGGAGGAGGGGGTGTGTGTGGCGGGGGGGTGGGCGGGGAGGGGGGGTGTGTGGGCGGGGGAAGGGTTTCTGGGCGGGGAGGAGGGTGTGTAGGGGAGGGGGTGTGTGTTGGGTAGGAGGGGGTGTGTGTGGGCGGGGGGGGGGGTTTGTGGGCAGGGTGGGGGGTATAGGAGAGGTGGTGTGGGCGGGGGGTGTGTGTGGGTGGGGGGGAGTATGTGGGCGGTTGTGGGGGGGAGAGAGCTCAGAGAAAAAACGGGGGTTGTGGGGGAGAGGGGGGTATCACTGGGAGTGGGGCAGGCGCCAGCGATGGGGACCTGAGGGGAAGGGGCTGGAGCTGACGTTGCGATGGGGAATCACAGCGGGCGCTGGTCGCTGGACGCTCTCCTCTGCTGGGATCAGAGTCTCCGCTTTCCGTTTGCCGACATCTCCGACTCCGGACTGGGCTGAGTCTCCGACGCTGGGCTGGGTCTCCGACGCTGGGCTGGGTCTCCGACGCTGGGCTGCTTCGAGTCGGGTCTCCGACCCAATCTCCCTCCGAAAATTGTGTCCGGTTGGAGACGTCTGCCGGCCATCCAGCACCTCCCTCAGCTCCAGTAAAGGGAGTAAAGAAGCGATGGTGCAGGAAGGGGCGGACCGTCCCGCAGAGTGACAGGAGAAAAGATCAATCCTCACTGCGCTGAACGACAGGAGAGGAGATCGATCTGCACACACGCGGTTTTGAAGATTTTTCAAACCTCACTAACTTTTACATTAGACCACTGATCGGAACAAAACTTGGTGCAATCGCAGCTCAGGAGAACGGTGAGTAAGCTGGTGAAAAATCGTAGCGCTATCGCGTACCGTTTTTGCGCAAATAGAATTACCACCCACACCGGAAGATAACAACATCAGAGCTTTAGTTATGCATAGATGATAGAAATATACTAGAGATGATTGCACGTGCACCGAAGGAAAGAAGATATACCAATAACCTCTAAACTACAGTAATTTATATTCCAACTGAGACCGTTTTATTCTAAATCTGAATTATATTTATATACCTTCTAATACTTTATTATTGGTCTCATCAAAACATATGGGTGCATTAATGCTCGTTGTTGACATTGTTTAATTCAGATGGGATTATGCAGTTATGTTGTTGTTATGCTCAAATTAATCAGTGCACTTCACATTGGTTAAATTAGTTAATCATACTGAACAATAAATATTATTTATACTGTTCTTTCTCGGTTCGAAAAAGGTAAATCAAAGTTTTTTAGATGTGCCAAGTCCAGAGTACAACAACTGATTGACCCAGGTTTAATTCTGATCCCTGGCGCTGAATGTGTGGAGTTTTCACATCTTCCCTGTGACTGCATGGGTCCCCTCCCATATCCTAAAGACATGCGGGTTTGGTTAATTGGTCACTGTAAATTACCCCTGAGTGTGGGGAGAATGGGGAATGGGGGGTATGATTTGGTGAGAATATGGTGAAAATAAGATGTTAAGGTAGTATGTGTAAAACTGGGTGTTTGGGGGTCAGCATAAACTCGGTGGGCCGAATGGCCTGTTCCTCTGCTGTATGACTCTCGGACTGTGATCCAACATTGCCTTAAATTATTAGAAGTCACATTTGCTTTCACCAATCTGGTTTTGTGGAACAAGATTCCACTGCTCTGATAACATGTGTTAAGGTTTAATTCACACTTTTGCCCCTGTAAAATTTACCAGCTAATATAAATGTTATTTTCTTCCATACATAGGATTTTAGTAATGGTCAGTATAGTGCAAAGAATAATTTACTTTATAGTTATTGTCAAATGAGGCAGCCTATACACGGGCCACTTATGCTCGAACCCTCGTCAGGAAGTACGAGGGCGGGCAAGTGACGTCATGGGCTAGAGGGAGTGTCCTGGTACTTAAGGTCATCTCACCTCGAGACCTTGAGGAGTTCAACCCGTAGCTGAGCCCGAGGGAACAACCTCGCTCAGCTACAGCAACACTGTTATGATAGTCAGCACCAACCTAACGTGTCAGCACTGAATAAACGACTCTTTGAACCGGCCTGACGTCTCACCTTTATTCAGCACGTTTGGTGCCGCTACAGTGCAAAGAATAATTTACTTTATAGTTATTGTCAAATGAGGCAGTTATGCACTATTTTTCATGAGCTGCAAAAGTATTTTGTGAGCTGCAAAGTATTACACACTATTCAAGAGTCCATAAAAAAAATGGAATTATTAAGCACTGAAGCAAATTTAACTGTCTGGGATGATTTTAGAATGGTAAATTGCCCTTGACCAGGCTTAATGATCTTTACAGGACTAAAGGAGAATAGAAACAAACGAAATTCAGTGGATATTCAAAGGGTAACTACTACCATCTGGATACATTTTAGGTGCCACATGGAACTTCTACATATTTGTTTCTGAAGAATATCTTGAGAAGATATTTTTATTTCAAGGATTGTAGCGGACGCGGAGTTGTCCGTTAAAGAACGAGGCAGACACGAAGTTTGTCCGAAATACTAATTCTACACTAATTCTCCACATTCATCAACATCATGCGAGCGCGATTAACCCTTAAATACTCCCCAGGGGCACCCATGACCAAACCGTGACTACCTACCTCTCGTCACCGGAACACGTGACCGCCCCAAGAGTCGAAGGTTATGCGTGGCCCATCACCCAGTGCCGCCACATTACCCCCCCCCCCCCCAGAACCGGAGGCACAAAAACGGACGGGTAGCCGAACGAGGCGGCCGGACCTCCTACGTACGTCCCCACGCAAAGGTTTGTTTTCTGGTAAGGACGAACTAAGTGGGACCCGAGATGGCGGATGCCCTCGACGGCGAGGCTGGGCCACCTTGACTGGCTCGCTCAGGTCCAAATGGGCCGGCTTCAAACGAGCCACCAAAACGGTCTCCCTCCGACCCCCCATGTCCAATTTAAAAGTCGTGGGCCCGTGCCGTAGCACCCGAAAAGGACCTGCATAAGGGCGCTGCAAGGGCGACCTGTGGGCGTCGTGGTGCAGGAAGAGAGTCCGCAAGAGCCAGCGGCATGTGAGATGGAGCGACACCATGCCGAGACGTTGGGACAGGAGACAGGGCGCCGACCCTCTCCCGCAGTTGGACCAACATGGATGATGGCGACTCCTGGGGGCTGCCAACGGTTGGGATAAACTCCCCGGGCACGGTCAGTGGAACGCCGTAAACCAACTCGGCTGATGAAGCCTGCAAGTCCTCCTTTGGGGCGGTGTGAATCCGCAGCAGGACCCACGGCAACTCATCCATCCAACCGGGATCGGTGAGGCGAGCCTTCAAAGCGTCCTTAAGCCAGCGGTGGAAACGTTCCACCAACCCATTCGACTGGGGGTGATAGGCCGTCGAGTGGTGGAGCTGAGCCCCCAACAGGCGAGCCATTGCTGACCACAGCTCCGACGTGAATTGGGCACCCCGGTTGGACGAGATGGCCAGCGGTACCCCAAAACGGGCAACCCAATAGGCCACCAGGGCACGCGCGCATGACATGGTCGAGGTGTGGACAAGCAAGATGGCCTCCGGCCACCGGGTGAAACGGTCCACCACCGTAAGCAAGTGTGGAATTCCACAGGATGGAGGCAATGGCCCCACGATAACCACGTGGACGTTGTCAAAACGTCAGCGAGGCACCGCGAAGTCTTGAACTGGCACCCGGACGTGCCGCTGAACCTTCGATGTTTGACAGGGAATGCACGTCCGGGCCCAATGACCGACCTGCTTCCACAATCCGTGCCATATGAATCTTGCAGCAACCAACGCCACCGTCGCCCGGATGGATGGGTGGGCCAAACCATGAATGGCGTTGAAAACCCGACGATGCCAGGCCACCGGAACAATAGGCCACGGCTGCCCCGTGGAGACGTCACACAGGACGGTGATGCCAGCAGAACCGAAAGGCACGTCCTCGAGCACCAGTCCTGTGATGGCAGTTCGGTACGCCCTCATCTCCTCGTCCGCTAGCTGTGCCGCTGCTAAAACGGAGTAATCGATTCCTGGGGACACGTTGAGAACGGCCATAACAGCCGGCAGGACAAGGCGTCCGCGACCAGATTATTTTTCCCGGCGATGTGGCGGATGTCCGTCGTGAACTCAGAAATAGCGGTGAGGTGGCGCTGCTGCCAAGCGGACCAAGGGTCGGCCACCTTGGCAAAGGCGAAAGTGAGGGGCTTATGGTCAGTAAATACAACAAATTCCTGGCCCTCCAGGAAATAACGGAAATGCCTCACCGCCAGGTATAAAGCGAGCAGTTCCTGGTCGAACGTGCTGTATTTATGCTCCTCCAGGTTGAGTTGGCGGCTGAAAAAGGCGAGAGGCCGCCAGTGACCTTCTACAAACTGTTCCAAAACACCACCAACCGCAGAGTCCGAGGCATCCACAGTTAGTACAGTAGGGGGCGTTGACCCGCGGATGTACCAGCATCGTCGCCTGAGCCAATGCCTCTTTTGCCCCTCGAAGGCGGCCACGGCGACGTCGGTCCACTGCACGTCCCGAATGTGATGTTGGACCCCATGCTTCAGGTTGATCAAGTCGAACTGAGGGGTCAGGATTGCCAGGTACTCTGCCAAAATTTGTGCGTAGATATTGTTCACCGCCGCCACCGGGTTGCGAATTGGCACAGCAGACGCAACAGGGTGCAAGGAGATTTCCTCGAGCGTAGCAGCGTGGACAAGTCGCTGTCTCCTCACATCCACCAGCAGAGATTGTGCCCGGAGAAAATCTGCACCCAACAATGGCTGGGTCACGTCTGCCACTGTACATGGCCAAGAAAAATGGCAGGCGCCAAATATCACAAATATGGTGCAGACCCCATACGTCCGTATGGGGCTGCCATTCGCAGCAGTCAACAAAGGCCCCACTTACCGGCACGCGTGTCCATCCTGGATGGGGGCACCACGCTGACCTCGGCCCCCGTATCAACCAAAAATCTTCGGCCTTCAGGCGTAAAGGCGATGAACTTTGCCGACCGCTGCGGTGATTACCGGCGGCCGGCCCCAGCGTTTCCCGGAAACGCTCAGGGTGGGCGGCATTGGCGGGCCGCCGAGCCCCAACGCTGGTGGTAAAAGCACCACTCCCTTTTAATGACTTCTCCTTTAAGGGCAGGCTCCAGATGCTCCATGGAGCCCCTGGTGGGCATGGCTCTAGGCCTCTGCGCCTTCCTGGGCACCGTGGACACTCGATCCAGCTGGCCACAGCTCGTCGGAACGCTCCGCTAGAGCACCGAGGTTTTTAAATCTTACCCCTGCGAGGAATGGGCGGATGCCGTCTGGAAGCTGTTGCAGGTAGGCATATTCAAAAAGCATGCAGTGGTGGTGGCCATCCATGAGCGAGAGCCATGGTTTTGGCGCGGCGCATTTTCTTCCAGAATATCTATTCTGGACGTCGGGGTCACCAACTGTAGCGGACACGGAGTTGTCCGTTAAAGAACGAGGCAGACACGAAGTTTGTCCGAAATACTAGTTCTTTATTCTACACTAATTCTCCTCACTCACCAACCCCGTGCACGCGCGATTAACCCTTAAATACTCCACAGGGGCACGCGTGACCAAACCGTGATCCCCTACCTCTCATCACCGGGACACGTGACCCCCCCCAAGAGCCGAAGGCTATGTACAGTGAGTGGCCCATCACCCAGTGCCGCCACTGGATCATCATTTAAGCCCTTATTCATTTATTTCAACATTGTGGTTGCAGTAAAGGGATACAAAAAGATTTACTTTTGTATTAGTATCGGTGACATTACAAATTCTGTTCAAGATCTACAGCATTGTGCTCCATTGAAAGGTCAAATGAGTTTACAAATCCAGTCACCATTCACCTGTTAACTGGATCCTTGACTTCCTGACCAACAGACCACAAGCAGTGAGGATAGGTAACAAATCATCCTCTACGGTAATCCTTAACACTGGTGCTCGGCAAGGATGCCTTCTCAGCTCCCATCTTTACCCCTTATTCATACATGACTGTGCAGCCAACTCAACTTACACCAATAACACTAGCGTAGTGAGCCGTATATCAAATGATGACGAGACGGAGTACAGGAAGGAGATTGAGAACCCTGCAACCCAATGTCAAGACAATAACCTTTCCCTCAATGTCAGGAAGATAAAAGGGATTGTGATCAAATTCAAAGCGGTGCACCTACCCTGTTATGCATCGACGGCACCAAAGTAGAGAAGGTTGAAAGCTTCACGTTCCTAGGAGTAAATATCACCAGCAACTTGTCCTGGACCAGGCATATTGAAGCAATGGCCAAGAAAGCACACCAATGCCTCTATTTCCTTAGAGGGCAGTTTGGCATGTCCCGAACTACTCTCATCTGCTCTCATGTGCCGTAGAAAGCATTTTATCGAGGTGCATCACAGCATGATTTGGGAACAGCTCCATCCAAGACTGCAAGAAATCGCAGAGAATTGTGGATGCAGCCTAGAACATCACGCAAACCAACCTCCCTTCTATTGACTCCATGTACACGTCACACTGCCTCGGCAAGGCCAGCAGTATAATCAAGGTCGGGTCTCATCCCAGACACTCCCTCCTCTCCCCTCTCCCATCAGGCAAGAGGTACAGAAGTGTGGAATCGCATACATCCAGATTCAGGGATAGTTTCTTCCCAGCTGTTACCATCTACCTCACTGGAGACCCTTGGACTATCTTTAATCGGACTTTACTGGAATTTATCTTGCAATATATGTTTAGTTTAGTTTAGAGATACAGCGCGGAAACAGGCCCTTCGGCCCACCGGGTCCACGCCGACCAGCGATCCCCGCACATTAACACTATCCTACACACACACTATTTCTTTTTACATTTACCAAGCCAATTACCCTACAAACCTGTACGTTTTTGGAGTGCTATTTCCTTTGCTCTGTATCTGTACACTTTTGATGGCTCAATTGTAATCATGTATAGTCTTTCCGCTAACTGGATAGCAGGCAACAAAAAAGCTTTTCACTGCCTGATCCGCTGGTTATTCCCGCATTTTTTTGTTCTATGTTCAAATTTTCAGCATCTGCAAGTTTAAGAAAACTATAACAACTTTTATTCAGTCCTTAAAAGTTCACATTCCAGATTGAGGTTGAGAGACTTTCAGATATTAAGGGAATCAGGGCAATGGGGTTCGGGTGAGAGGTGGGTACGGCACAAGATCAGAGGGACTGAGAAACCACATGACTTTCTCCTACTACTGATCTTACATTCTTCCGTCGTACGTACAGGTTCACATCAGTTATGGCAAATGCAGGTAGTTCTGCTTTAAAATATAGTCATTTTCTGAAGAAATGTCATGTTATAGAAACTCACATTTTATAAACAATTGTGCCAATGAGCAAAAGGGGATTAGGTAGCTCGAGTTTCAAACTTGCAATAACAAATATATTTTTCTTGAAGAATTTTACAAAAATAAAGGTTTTTAAAATAGCTATAAATTTATTTTTGTTACTGTAAACTAAAAATCCTGAAGGCTGTATGCTACATTGCTTAATAGAGTAATATCGCATGTCAATAAAAGTGATTGCTTGACAATTTCAAATGGACTCCTGCAATGAAAGTAGCAGCTGTGTTCTTAAGAGACAATGGTGTCCGGTTACTGTGGGGAGGTTACATGGAAACTAGATTTATTTAACAGAGGCAGATTTTTTTCTGCTTGCCAATATCCAAAATAATTTAACTAGTTCTCTAGTTCCCAGTCGAAATTGTCTAATAACCAATTCAGTTCAATTAGATAATTATAATTTTATTTTGGTGTTATATGAAAAAATATCAAGGCCCTATCCTTCATGTAGAGAAATAAATTGGAAATACATTAAATGTCTTTAAATATATTAAGCAGTTATCAACCTAGCAGAAAGTCCTTTGATATTCCTTCAACTGATTAATCAATCTTTATGTGCTTGAGGTACTGGTCCATTGCATGATATTTCATGTAATACAAATATTGTTCTCTAATTTGCGAATCGTGTTGTATCCAATTCCACATTAGACAATAGACAATAGACAATTGGTGCAGGAGTAGGCCATTCGGCCCTTCAAGCCAGCACCGCCATTCAATGTGATCATGGCTGATCATCCACATTCAGTACCCCATTCCTGCCTTCTCCCCATATCCCCTGACTCTGGTATTTTTAAGAGCTCTATCTAACTGATTGTGGAAACACGTGTTACAGCTGAACTACTTGTATTGCAAGGTCAACAAAATTAAAATTGTTGCCAAGAGAACACAATTACTGACAAATAAATCAATCTATTAATAGGCAAGCAAAAACGATTAACTATGACAACATCTACACTTCCAAAGAGGGAACATCCTTGTGGAACATGTACAGCAGCATAATTGAAAACTATGCCTGTCATCAGATGGAGAATGAACATAAATATGCCTGTCATCAAAACTGAAAAGAAAAGCAAACTTGATGGTACAGACCAATTATCTGAATAAACATCTCAGCGATATTATGCTCAAAATTGTGATTGATTGGAGAAGTCTCATTTCAGTACGAAAAATAATGAGATTTCAAGCAGTATTAATGGGTGTTTCATTCTAATTTATTTGGTGATAAAAAAATTGAAAGGACAAACTATCAACAATTGATGGGAGAATATCAGTAAATCCTGAATTGCAACCTAACTGGATATCAGTGAAACATTCCTCCAGCACTAAAAGATTAATTAATCAGTTGAAGGAATACCAAACGACTTTCTGCTAGCCTGACAACTGTTTAATACATTTAAAAACATTGCATGTACTTGCAATTTATTTCTATACATCAAGGATTGCATCTAGATTTTCCTTCATACAACTCCAAAATAAATTCCCAGTTCAGTACACAGAAAATTTACTTAACTAGAAATCGAGCAATATTGCTCAATTTCTAGATGTCTCAGCGCTCATTTGGAATCCGATTCCTGAATTTTTGGCAGGATTTTTGTTTACTCCACAATTCTGGTCTGGCATAAGACTCCCCAAATGATATAATAATATTGCAACTCATAAAATCTGTCTGCAGTGAGATTTTCAACCTTATCTTCCATGATCTTCTCAGTAAAAACAGATGTGAAATACTCATTTAATATCTCCCCCCATCTCTTGAGGTTCTACACAAAGACGGCTTTTATTCTTAATACACTTTTATTCTTAATACACTTCTTGATTTACATAAGGGTTAGGTTCCATGGTGATAGACATTAAAAAGGCAGCATCTCAGGAGAAAAGGAAAAGGTGAAGTTTCGGGTCAAGACTTCTTCAGACCGAGAGTCAGGGGAAAGGGAAACAAGAGATATAGAAGGTAAGTAGAACAAATGAATGAAAGATATGTAAAAAGCAACGATGATCAAGGAAAGGTAGAGCCCACAATGATCTATTGTTGGCTGTGGGGTAGGTGATAACGAGTTATACAGACAGTGAAACTCAACGGGACGACAGTGAAATTAGTACAACGACTAAGGTGGGGGAGGGACGGAGAGAGAGGGGGGATGCAAGGGTTACTTGAAGTTAGAGAAATCAATTCATACCGCTGGGTTGTAAGTTACCCAAGTGAAATATGAGGTGCTGTTTTCCTCCAATTTGCATTTGGTCTCACTCTGACAATGGAGGAAACCCAGGACAGAAAAGGTCAGTATGGGAGTGGGAGGGGGACATAGTGTTTGGCAACCAGGAGATCGTATAGGCCTAGGAGGACTGAGCAAAGGGTTCAGCGAAACGATCGCCCAGTCTGCACTTGGTCTCATTGATACAAAGGAGTCCACACCTAGAACAGCGGATACTGTAGATGAGGTTGGAGTAGGTGCAGGTGAACCTCTGCTTCACCTGAAAGGACTGTTGGGGTCTTTGGACAGAGTCGAGGGAGGAGATATAGGGACAGGTGTGGCATCTCCTGTGGTTGCAGGGGAAGGTACCTTGGAAGGGTATTTAGTCAGAGGGTGGTGAGTCTGTGGAATCTATTGCCTCAGAAGGCTGTGGAGGGCGTCAATTGATATATATACAGTGGAGAGTGACAGATTCTTGATTAGTAAGGGTGTCAGGGGTAATGGGGCAAAGGCAGAAGAATGGGGCTGAGGGAAAGATAGAAACACTGCATGCAATGGCAGTAGCGCATTGCTACCGTAACGTAGATTCTTGCACAACTTGGAAATTCAGCAGTGGGAATAAGGAATTGTTTACATGAGTGTGAGTTTACATAAATTGCATATTGCGTAAGGTTGGGAATATCTTTACCTGAAGACTCTCTTGGAATTTTCATTTACCTTGGGTGCCAGATCCACTTTTTATCCTGTTTTGCCGTCCTAATTGCCTTCTTAAATGTACTCCCACACTCTTATACTCAAGGAAGGATTATCTTGATTATGAATACTCTAGTTCTGAGTATTTTTATGGTGACATACCAAGTGCCTTGACATAAAACATATAATGTAATTATTGACAGCTCTTCAGCCAGTTATAACATGTTGTTATATGGGGGTGGGGGAGAAGTTCTCTACAGACTTCTGTAACAAAAGCACCTAATAAACTGTCTGGCTGGACAGCAAAGACAGTCCAAATATGGTTAGGGTTGCAGACACAATAAATGTTCCAAGTGATGATGGTCATTCAACAATGTTGATTGAACCATTTAGGTGACAGAGTTGCTCAATAACCTTCTTCGCACAGGGTGTGTTTGTCCTTTGGTGATACCAGCCTGTTTCTGAAGGCTCTTATCTATGGACATTCATTGGAGGGAACTCTTTAATTAAAGTTTAAAGCTGTAATAAGAGGGACTGTAATGGAATTATCTTTTTAATAAGGTTTCAAATATGGTGATGAGGCTATTTCACAGTATCTGTAACGTGTACACAATTGCATCTCTTCTAACAGAAGCATTTCTGGAAACAATTGTGCCCTGAAATTAATTCAGCTCCATGTATCCATCATTGTTAACATTGTGAAACAGCTTTATGCAGTACAAAATAAATTGCACAGTATTATATGAGGACCATTTTTATGAAAATGATTCACAAACAAGTCTTTGACAATATAAAGCTTAACGACTAAACTGAATTAAAAAACATATCACAATAATCGTTGTAGATTTTCACATGCTAAAGGGAAATGCAAGTGCTTTAGTACCTCTTTGTTAAAAAGTTCTAAAGCATATTTTTCTTCCTTAAAGTAAACTCTGTAGATCCTTGTATCAAATCAGTAATGTAATGAAATTATGTAAAGAATTATACTTCCTTACAGGTATGCACAATCAGAACAATATTAGCTTAATCAATGACCAATCTACCACAGAGAGGTTACTTGCACAATGATCAATTTCATTTGAAACTTCTCAACAAAGAAGGCAGCCCATGCCTGTACGCACCAACTCCCAGACATCATTCAAACTGACCTACAAGTTAAAATAAACTTCTTTATTATTCATATTTTTGGGATGTAGACATTGCTGGCATGGTCGGTGTTTAATGCCCATCCCAAAGTCCCTAAGAAGGTCATCTGAGTCACCTTCTTAAGCAGCTGCAGTCCCTCAGTGTTATGTCGCTGTGAGTTTCAGGCTCAGGACCCATCTACAATGAAGTTGATATAATTCCAAATTAAACTTGAAGGGGAATCTGCAGATGATGATAACTGCCACGGGTTTTAAGCTCTAGTTCTTCTTGGCGGTGGGGAAGTGGTAACTAAGAATTGTACTGCAAATGTGCCCTAACCATCTCCAATATAGAAGAATGTAACTAAATGCCTTTCACATGGGACTATCATCGAACCTCCGCTCTCAACATCCTGTGCGTCATCACTGATTAGAAACTCAATTGGACCAACCACGAAAAGTGTGGCTATAAGGAAATGTTACCAAGGCTGGAAATCCTGTGATAAGCGACTAAAGGGCCTGTCCCACGGGCATGCGACTCCATGCGGCAAGCGCGCCCTAACCGCAAGCGGGGGCCGCGCGGAGGTCGAGTGATCCCCATACAGGGCCGGTCCCACCAGCATGCGGCAAGCGCTACCAAATCGGAAGCGGGGGCCGCACGGAGGTCGAGTGACGTCAAGACTGTGCATATGGCGGCGAGGCGGTGCGCACGGCCATTGAGGCGGTGCGCACAGCCTCGATGCGGCTGCGTCCGGCGTCGAGGCGGTGCGCAAGGCCTCGAGGCGGCTGCATCCGGCGTCGAGGCGGAGCGCACGGCCGTCGATGCGGCAGGCCGTTGGCGCACGGAATTTTTGAACAGTGTCAGTTTTTCGGAGCCCCGCGCGATGTCGGGACCAGCTCCGCACAACTCCATACGGCTCCGGCGATCGAAGTGGGACCGGCCCCGTGACCTCCGCGCGGCCCCCGCTTGCGGTTAGGTCGCGCTTGCCGCATGGAGTCGCATGCCCGTGGGACAGGCCCTTAACTGTAGATATTCCAAAGCATTTCCAAGCAAGCACAAGAAGGGCGGGTGAGAGTACTCCCCAAATGCCTGGATGAATGCAGTTCCATCTGCTCTCAAAAAGCTCATAACTATACAGCATGGAAACAGGCTCTTTGACCCAACCTGTCCATGCCGATCAAGATGGTCTATCTAAGATGGTCCCATTTGCATATGTTTGGCCCATATCCCTTTCAATCTTTCCTATCCATGTACCTGTTCAAGTGTCTTTTAAATGCCATTATAGTACCTGCCTCAACTAGCACCTTTGGCAATTTGTTCTATACCCACTAACCTCTGAGTGAAAAAGTTGCCCCTCATGTTCCTATTAAATCTTGCCCCTCTCACCTTAAGTTGAGGAAAGTATGTAGAGAATAAAATTGGATAAGTGTGGAATAAGAATGAATGGGTGTATGACGGTCAGTATAGACTGGAGGGCTGAAGAGCCTGTTTCTGTGCTGTATGGTTAAGATCATTTATCCTGCATTTTTGGCACTCTATCCACAGTGCTATATGTTCATTCCTTCTCCCACCTATACAAAATGTTTACAAAATTTATTGCAGTTATTTGCTAAGGATACTTTGATATCAACTCCCAACCCCTCAATTCTAACCACCAAGAAGGAGACATCTTTAAAACGCACATGAATATCACAAACTGCAGGTTCCCCTCAAGTCGCACACTGGCTTTTAAATATATTGCTGACACTTCACTGCCAGTGGATCAAAATTGTGGAACATCCAGCATACAACATCATGGGAGCACCTTCATTTGAAGACTGCAGCCTTTTAAGAGGATGGCTCATAGCATCTTCCCGTGAGCAGTTTGGAATTGGCATTAAATACTGGATATCCTAGCCAGGCCCACGTTCCCAAAAAATCAATAAGTAAAAAAGGTATTTTTGTTCAGCTCAGAGAACAGTTTGGCTGATGAATGCCTATAAAGGATTTTTTGCATGGGAAAGAAACATTTTGAAGCCGTACATTATCTCGTGGAGTGCTTTTTGACAGGTTAGCCATGAAAGATGCTGCCATTAATTGGTTCAAATTGGACAGTACAGAAAAAAAATCTTGGAAACAATGGAGAAATCCAATCAGTATTGCGTGCATTTCAAACCATTAAAAATCAGGCTATTTATTTACAAAATGTGGCTATTTATTTACAGTCTAGTTTACTTTAAAGATACAGAATTGAAACAAGCCTTTCAGCCCACCAAGTCCATGCTGACCATCAATCACCTGTTCTTAATAGTTCTTTGTTACCCCACTTCTCATCCACTCCCTACACACTAGAGCCAATTTACAGAGGCCAATTAACCTACAAACCCGCATGTCTTCGAGATGTGGGACGAAACTGCAACACGAGCGGGAAACCCATGCGCTCACAGAGAGAATATTCAAACTCCACACAGTCGTACTAGGACTTCTGGCCCTTTGAGGCAGCAGATCTGCGAGATCAATTACAAATGTGATCTTTAATCTTACACAACAAATGTCCTGTTATAAAACAAAGATGATATGCCAAGCAACTACAGACCCATTTCTAAACTGCCTTTCCTCTCAAAAGCCATTGAAAAGGTAATTTTAAGACAACTTATGCCTTACCTTCATCAAAATACTATCTTGGAAACTTTCCAATCAGGTTTCAGGGCTCACCATAGCACAGAGTCTGCCTTGTTGAAGGTACATAATGACCTACTGCTCACCGTTGACTCCGGCGACTGTGCAATCCTGCTCCTTCTCGACCTCAGCGCAGCATTTGATACTGTCGACCACACCATCCTAATTGACTGTCTCCGGTACGGGGTTGGTATTGATGGCACTGCCCTGAGCTGGTTCATCTCCTACCTCAAAGGTAGGCGTTTCTCTACTAACATAGGCAACTCTTTCTCCTCCCCAGCTAGTCTCTGCTGTGGGGTTCCACAAGGTTCCATCCTTGGCCCCATTCTCTTCTCCCTGTATATGGTCCCCTAAGGCACGGCATTTCCTTCCATTGCTACACAGATGATACACAACTCTATCTCCCCCTGAAGCCCAAAAACCAATCAAATCTGCTTAACCTTACCCGCTGCCTCGAGGATAAAAAGTGTTGGATGGCCCAGAACTTCCTCCAACTAAATGAGAGTAAGTCTGAGGTCATCCTTCTCGGCCCCTCGGACTCAATCAAAATGATGGCAGGCTGCCTTGGTAACCTTACCCCACTACTCAAACCTCACGTCAAAAACCTTGGCGTGATATATTAGACTCAGCACTGAAATTTGACAAACAAGTCAATGCCGTGGTAAAAGCTAGCTTCTTTCAGCTTTGGACGATAGCTAAAATAAAACAATTCCTCCAGTTTGATGACCTGGAAAAGATCATCCACACATTCATCTCCTCCCGCCTAGATTACTGCAACTCCCTTTACACTGGCATCAGCCAATCTTCCCTGTCCCGCCTGCAACTGGTCCAAAACGCCGCAGCGAGCCTCCTGACGGGCACCCGAAAAAGGGACATCACCCCGATCCTGGCCTCTCTCCACTGGCTCCCTGTGCGGTTCCGTATAAATTTCAAGATCCTCCTCTATGTCTACAAAGCCCTCAATGGGCTTGCACCCACCTACATTTAAAGACTTCTCACCCACCACACCACCTCCAGGTCCCTCAGATCGGCCGACTTGGGGTTGCTGAATGTCCCGCGGTCTAGGCATAAGCTCAGAGGCGACCGCGCCTTTGCGGTTGCAGCTCCTAGACTGTGGAACAGCATCCCCCTTCCCATCAGAACTGTTCCCTCCATCAACTCTTTTAAGTCTAGACTAAAAACGTATCTGTACTCCCAAGCCTTTCCTGACGTCCTCTGAGCGAGGGCTATATGTATATATGTATGTAGTTTGCTTGTTTATACTATTCTTATAACAAATGTAAAGCACTTTGGCCAACGAGAGTTGTTTTTTAAATGTGCTATATAAATAAATGTGACTTGACTTGACATGTGACTCGATATAATCCAACATTTAAAAAATGATTTTCTGTAATATCTACTCGCAGCTCTTGAAGAGATTTTAGTCAAAATTGTCTGCAATAATAACATTGTAAAAACTGCATTTTAGCAAGAGAGGAAACAGGCAGAGTAAAATTGTCATTATTTGTTTTTTTTAGCCCTATTTAATCACTGATCACTGGAGTGAGTAGCTCACGTATTGCAACAATTTAGTGCAGCTGGTAGAGCTTATGCCTCACAGCGCCAATGACCGATATTCATTCCTGACCGTGTGTGGAATTTGAACATTCTCCCTGTCACCCTAGGCTCTATATAGGCTCTATAAGGTGCTGGTAAGGCCGCATTTGGAATATTGTGAGCAATTTTGGGCACCATATCCGAGGAAGGATGTGCTGGCTCTGGTGAGTCCTGAGGAGGTTTATAAGAATGATCCTGGGAAAGAGTAGGTTAACTTATGATGAGCGGTTGTCGGCACTGGGCCTGTACTTGCTGGAGTTTAGAAGAATGAGGGGGGACCTCATTGAAACATACAGAATAGTGAAAGGCTTGGATAGAGTGAATGTGGAGAAGATGTTTCCACTAGTGGGAGAGTCTAGGACTAGAGGTCATAACTTCAGAATTAAAGGACCTTCTTTTAGGAAGGCGATGAGGAGGAATTTCTTTGGAAGGTGGTGAATCTGTGGAATTCTTTGCCACAGAAGGCTCTGAAAGCAAAGTCAATCTATATAATTAAGACAACGTTAGATAGATTCCTGATTAGTACAGGTGTCAGAGGTTATGGGGAGAAGGCTGGAGAATGGGGTTAAGAGGGAGAGGTAGATCAGCCATGATTGAATGGCATAGACTTTCAATGGCCTAATTCTACTCCTATCACTTATGATGATCCCAGAGACATACTGGTTGGTATGTTAATTGGCCATGGTCCCAAATGTGTGGACAAGTAGGAGAATTTGGGAAGATTTCATGAGAAAGTAAGGGGAATTTAAAAACACATAAACCTCATTGATCATTTTAATAAATAACCCGATTTCAAATGGTGAGGAAGTACATACGGTATTTTTCTGCACCGTTCAAGCATTTTATGCCTGTGCCATCAAATTGTAAGCCCAGTTAAGGACATCATTTTGCATTGCCCATATGTCAAAAAACAAAATCAATGTACCATTGCTAAAGAGCACATTATGTGACCAAAATGGAACATAGCTCTCTTATTAAGATCTTGTTAAGATTTTATGCTGACTTTGCATAAACTCACTCCTAGAAATGTTTGCGACAGAAGTTATGATTCCTTTAAGGCAGCACAGTGGTAGAGTTGCTGCCTTACAGCGCCAGAGATCCGGGTTTGATCATACCTACGGAGTTTGTACATTGTTCTGTGTGGGTTTTCTCCGGGTGCTCCAGTTTCCTCCCACATTCCAAAGACGTGCAGATATGTAGGTTAATTGGTTTTGGTAAGTTATAAAATTGTCCCTAGTGTGTAGGATAGTATTAGTGTACTCACTATGGTGACTGTGATTACTGGTCGCGCGGACTCGGTGGGCCAAAGGGCCTGTATCTATAAAGTCTAAAGCTTTATTATTGCATAAGAAATGGTGCGGAAGTGGCGGCGCCTAACGGCAGCGGCTCGACTGCAGTCCGTCTGTCTTTTAAAAAAATGTTTGTCTAGTTAAATGTAGTTGTTTGTGTTTTTTTATATTGTTTTTGACTGTGTATATGTGGGGGGAGGGGGGGGGAGGGGGAAACTTTTAAAATCTTTTCCCTGTACGGGGGACCCGACCTTTCTCTGTCGGGTCTCCGTTGTCGTTGGGGCCTAGCACCGTGGAGAGGCCTCCAACCGGAACGACCTGGGGCTCCAGTCGCGGAGCCTGCGGACTACTCACCATCGTGGAGCTGGCCGAGTTCGGAGCGTGGAGAGCTGCGGTGACGCGCAGCTGTGACCCGACCCCGGAGATTCGGAGGCTCCAGCCGCAGGTCTGGTGGACGGTAACATCGGGAGCTCGTGGGTCCCTGGTGGGAGACCGCTTTTCGGGGCTTCCGCAACAGCAACTTCTCCCGCCCGAGTTGCGGGGTTGAAGATGACCTGGAGCTGGGTCTAACATCGCCCGGCGCGGCTTTAATGGCCGCGGGACTTGCTAGTGCTACCGGGGGCTCCAACATCCAGACCCGGAGGGCAGCCTTGCATCGCCCGGCGCGGCTTTAATGGCCGCGGGACTTATTTTCCATCGCCCGCCGGGGGCTCTGACTCTGACATCGGGAGGAGAATGGGGAGTGCAGGGGAGAGATAAGACTTTGCCTTCCATCACAGCGAGGAGGAGATTCGCTGTGATGGATGTTTGTGTAAATTGTGTTGTGTCTTGGTTCTTTTTACTTGTTTGTATGACTGCAGAAACCAAATTTCGTTTGAACCTCATTTGACGTTCAAATGACAATAAATGGTATTGTATTGTATTGTATTGTATTGTATTGTATTGTAAGAAGCCTGAAATAGGTTCCTTAGTTTTCAGCACTATTCTATTTTAACATTTGTGTAAAAGAGTTTTTATAAAATAACTAAATGGAAAACTTCTCATGTTGAATTCCAAATCCATTTTGTTAACAACATTCTTTTACAGCCTCCTTGCATCTTTGAAGTAAAATAAACTTAGAATAATTTGCAAATTTTATTATTCACATGCCAGGTTTGAGACCTTGATCTTCAAATACTCTTCCTCAATTGCCAAAAAGCAACACTGAAGATGATGAATAAATGTATCATCAATATCTGTCTTCATTGATAGCTGACTCACAAGATATGTAAGGTAGTCCCTGTTTAGCCACGGACCTCTATTCTTGGAAGGTGTTGGTATATAATGGGAACAGGTTGATAGAAGACTTTTGTTAGGTGTAATACCCATCCTTCATATGCTTTAGTGAGCAATTTAATGATGGCTTGGATTTCAGCATCTGAGTGCACACATGTATTGCCTTCACATTACAACTCAGTTAATTTTGGTGATTTTGATAAAGGGTGAATTTGGTTTTGAAATTTAGTCACCGGAGAAAATTGGTTTAGACTTGATGTGCAAAATTACTTCCTTTTATATCATAAATTCCCCTTTAATTCTGAAAGATTTCACATTTCCTTATGATATTAAAAGAGGCAATTTGACAAATCAATTGTATGAGAGTTTAAAGCCTTCCAATTAACACTTCTGTGGCTTATTCTCTCATTTATGAGAATAAATAACCCGTGATCCACTTTGTAACTATCGGGATAAGTTACAATAGGAAATTAACTGAATAACCAGCATATCTAAGAGACGTGTGAGGAAACCAGAGGACTTGCTCGACACCATTCAGATTAGCTTTGTTGTGTATCTGTTGGCTTGAATAGTAACTTGCAAGTCATCATAAATGTAGACAAATTAGTGTGGGCAGCCTGTTTTGAGGAAAGTACTTTGCAGCTACTCCTGGTTGATGGAGTCAAAGGCGTTAGAGAGGTTGAAAAATATCCTGTATAATGGATTTTTACTGCTTCAAGCATTTCTTTTAGAGAATGCTGCAGTAAATATCTTGTTCGCAGTTTCTCCAAAGGGACGTTATCCATGCTGCTCTTCAGATAACAGCTCTTTCAATATGTGGAGGAGGTGAAAAAGGAAAACCATGGTGAAGACTTCACTTGTGGCAGACAAAGAGGACACCCCTCCATAGTTACCACATCAGATGCATTTCTACAGTTCCTTGTTTGGACCACAATATAGTCTTACAGGTAGTGGAGGAAGGAACTGCAGATGCTTGTTTATACTCACTCATTCTCAAACCAGAAGCTTCATCGGACAAAAATATATTCCTCTTCCAATTTGCCCTTTCAGAAGAAATTATAACCACCATTTTGTTTAAGTGACCATAATAAATCACTGTTTATTCATCAGATAATTTAACACATCAAACAACTTCCTAATGTTCACTAACATTCTATTTCCTTAATTTGGCAGCACGGCGGTAGAGTTGCTGCCTTACAGCGCTTGAGACGCTCAATTCGGGTCGGGCTTGATCCTGACTACTGTTGCTGTCTTTACGGAGTTTGTACGTTCTCCCCGTGACCACGTGGGTTTTCCCTGGGCTCCAGTTTCCTCCCACAATCCAAAGATGTGCAGGTTTGTAGGTTAATTGGCTTCAGTAAAGATTGTAATTTTCCCTAGTAAGAAGGATAGTGCCAGTGTATGGGGATCACTGGTCGGCACGGACTCAGTAGGCCGAAGGGCCTGTGTCCGCGCTGTATCTCTAAACTAAACTACTAAGTATGTTATTTTTTCAAAGTCTTTTGTTAAAGGTCACACTGGCTACTTCTGCTTTGGATAAGATTGGATACATTTTAAAATTCCATTAATAGCAAGTGGATATATAATTTGAGCTTTGATAGTTTCATGACTTTGTTAATGACTGTACATCATAAGGTCAATAAATAACCCAATGTGGAAAAATTTGATTGACTATTAGCCAAATCACAAATTAATAGTATTTTTTTATTAGTCAAAGGTCTGTCAATTAACCATATTAATCCATGCCTATATAATCTCCACCACATATTATGCATGTCACACATTCCACCTAGTAATCCAGTCCGGGTTTTGGGCTGCTGTTGGCAGCCTGTCAGAACATAGTTGATTTTGAAATGCACGGCTGTGTATGGTTGTCTCTCTCCTTTACATCTTAATAAAAGACTGATGGTTCACTCTTGACTTTGTAATGGATTGCATACAAACAGGTCACTTAAATTTATTGGTGAAAGTGAGATAGACAGCAAAATTAAAACATTGTTCTCTAATCCAATTGTTGCTATCCTTACATAATCTACTCTGTTGGTTGCAGCATCTCTATTTGATCACATTTGTTTGAAAACTGCTTAACCAAATGGTTAACCAAACAATCTCATTCCCACGCTTCTGGCTTTGGTTTATCTGAGCAGCAAAAAGTGCAAAAACACGGTCAAGCATAAATACCTTTTGAGAGTAGAATCACCTTGTTGTTGTGAAAAGTATTGCTATTAAAGCATTATATTGCAAAGAAAAATCCCACGACTGATCAACAATCTGATCCTGCAAGTAGCTGAGTGATAGAGTCCAGAAAGAGCACATTTGTAATCTGCATTAACTAATCCGAGTTAGTTTGTATAAACTTTTACTAAAGCACAGATGTAACTGAACTGCAAAGTCTCAATTTTCCCAAAGGCATGTACCCTGAAGGCTCACAAATAGATAATACCCAAATAGACAAGGCAGTCTGATAACAGAGACACAAGGAACTGCAGATATTGGAATCTTGAACAAAACACGCTGTGGTAACTCAGCGGTTAGGCAACATCTCTGGAGGAAATGGATATGCGACATTTTGGGCAGGGACCCTAAACATCGCCTAGCACAGATTCCTCCACAGATGTTGTCTGATCTGCTGAGTTCCTTCAGCATTTAGTGTTTTGCAGTCTGATAGACCCAAGGAGCACGGGTGTCAAACATTTGTGCAAGATACGTGAGATAGTGAAAAATTGGGGAAGAAAACAATCTAAAAAAATCAAGCATCTTGTTGGTTTGCAAATGTTTTATTACTGTTCATCCTTGCATCTTTCAGTTATTACACTCGTTAACAACATTAACTCCGACAGAATGTAAAGTATCAACTTACCAGCTTTTTCCTTTTGTCTTGTTCAGTTGGAGGTTCTTCATCTTCACTAACTTTAAGCTCCTCAAAATGTGATATCACCATACAGCTATGTTGAAGAATTAATACAAGAGTTTAACAATGTTGTGGAAGTTCCAGTGATCACAAGAATGATTAGTTTTTAATCACAGATAGGTTAAGCAGATATGATAAATAATGTCATATATCTTAAAGCATCTGAATACAGCAATTCGATTCAATAGTATTTTCTTAGAACATGTTTATAGGTTCTTACTAGGGTTTAACCAAAATGGCAGCCTCATAATTTTTAACAAATTAAAATAGCAATGTTTTTGAACAATTTTATATTTCAGAGCTTTGATGTGTAAAAGAATGTCATTTTGTGTGGAATCTGCAACATTCTCAGTCACTGTAGCTTGGCCTATCCAGACTAGAATGGATAGACCAAACTAGAATGACCCAGAATCTTACAGAGTATAATCATTTATATTAACACAAGGCAGATTTCCTTTCCTGACCAATGCTTGTTATTTGACCTTGTTGTTAGTGGGGAAAATGTATAGGCACCAGCTAAGATGGGTATTTCGTATTTATGAATGCTGATATGTTTGAATCTAGTGATAATGTTGCTATGGCCCAAGGAACACCAACCTTCAGTAGACAAAGAGCTTTGGAAGGATGTGCACAATATCACAAGGAAGTGTTTTCATTATTGAGCTCTACACAACAAAACCTTATCAATATATGTTCACCAGCTTCTCAGATGGTCTTGATGCAGCAGTATCATGACTAGGGCCATCAGCAGAAGCCTACAGCAGCTTTGTCAAACTGGTCAAAGATACATCTAGAAAGAACATCCCACGTGGTTGCCGCACAAACTACATTCCTGGCCTCACACCAGAGAGTGCAGCACTGTATGAGGAATACAAGAAGCAATTCCAAGCTGATCCAAGCTTGTCTGAATAACGAGACCACTGTCACAGGAGAACAGCTGATGTCAGCCATCGCCGCCGAACATAGCAAATCATGGCAGAACCTGTTGGAGTCAACTGACAGCAGCTGTCTGTCCTTTCATCTTTATTTTTTATTTTAGTTAGTTAAGTGGTTTGTTTTGGAGGTCTATACTTTTTTGTGTGGGGGGTGGGGAAGGGGGAAACTACCTTTCAGGGTCCCTACCTGGCCGGAGAGGCAGCTTTTCTCCGGGCTGCAGCTTCGACCCATCCTCGCGGCCTACCAGCGGGCCTGGAGCGGCGTTTCCTGTTGGGGACCCACAGAACCTCGGCTTCGGCGGCGGCACAGCGCTGGAGTGCTATCGCGGAGCGGGCGGTGCCTTGCCTGGGTCGCCGCGCTAGAGCTCCGGTGAGCTGAGGATCGCTGGAGAAAACATCGCGGAGCTGCGGGACTGTGGAGCGACCAGCTGCGGGCGGCGGCGCTGAACTTTACATCGGGAGCCTGGGATCTCTAGATGAGATCGGCAGTTGTGGAACTCCAACCGGCGCGGCCTTGTTGGCTTCGGAAGCCGCGGCCCCCAGTGCGGAAGCGGCCGTTCCAGGGTTCCCAGGCCGCTGGGAGGACTCTCCCGACGCCGGAGCAATATCACCCGGCGAAAACGGCCTGGAACATCGGGCCTCCGTAGAGGCAACTGTGGAGGCCTCAATGGGCCCGACTATGGGTGAACTGGGGTTGGGGACTGGACTTTGTGCCTTCCCTCATGGTGGGAGCCATTGTGGGGGGATGTTCTTTGTGTTAAGACTATCTTGGTGTTATGTTTGTATTCTCTTCTTTTGTGTGCTGCATAATGGCAAGAAGCATTTCACTTCACTACACCTGGGTGTATGTGATTGTGACTAATAAAAATACTTATACTTATACTTATACATGACAAATAACAGCAAAAAGGCATGGTCACTCATCCGTAAACTCAATAGTGATCCCAAGAAGGCTGAACAACACTGCAACATCACAGCCAACCAAACTGCACATCAGCTACTACTGAATGGCAAAGCCACCAAGTCCACCAGGAAGCAAAAACTAGATCGCACTAAATACACCAGAGACCCAGTCTTCATAAAACCACTTACGACAGAAGAGCTGGAGTCCAGTATCGCAACTCTTAAAGATGGGAAAGCAGGAGGGATCGATGACATATCCACTGAGCAAATCAAGCACTTTGGACGACAGACACGAGAGTGGCTTCTAAATTTCTACAATTCATGCTCCACCAATCTGACAATCCCAAAGCTTTGGCGCCAGACTCGAGTAATCGCACTACTGAAGCCAGGGAAGGACCCCTCAGACGCGAAGAGTTATAGACCCATTTCTCTACTCTGCCACACCTACAAACTATTTGAGAGACTCATCCTCAACCGCCTTGCTCCATATGTAGATGAACACCTATTATCAGAACAGGCAGGATTCCACCCAGGCAAGTCCACAACAAGCCAGCTCCTCAACCTAACGCAACATATCGAAGATGGCTTCGTACAAGGGCAACTCACGGGAGCAGTGTTTGTCGATTTGTCAGCAGCATACGACATTATCAACCACAAAGGACTCCTCTACATGATCCTTGAGATGACAAAAGATCTGCATCTAACTGAACTAATACAAACGATGCTCCAAAATCAAAGGTTGTTTGTCGAGAAAGGAGGGAAACGCAGCAGATGGCGACGACAGAAGAACGTCCTCTCTCAAGGAAGTGTTCTGGCACCGATCCTGTACATCATCTACACCAATGACCAGCCAACTGACTTGGTAACTAAGCGTTTCATCTATGCTGATGATCTCTGTATAACAGCACTGTTCCAAGATGTTGAGGCAACGCTGACAGAGGCACTCACCGGTTTATCTTCATACTATGAGGAAAACCAGCTACGTGCCAACATATCGAAAACACAGGTCTGTGCATTCCACCTGAGGAACCAAGAGGCTAACCATCAACTACATGTCACATGGTATGGTCTCCCACTAACACATTGCCCAAACCCAGTCTACCTTGGAGTCACACTCGACCGCTGCTTAACATTCAAGGCACATGTGGAAAAAACTAAAACAAAAGTGGGCACCTGCAACAACATATTGAACAAACTCATCACCACCAAATGGGGTGCCAACCCAACAACAGTACGTACTACAGCCTTAGCACTCTGCTTCTCTGCTGCAGAATACGCCTGCCCTGCTTGGGAGAGATCTACACATGCAAACAAGATCGACTCATCCTTGAATGCCAGCAGCCGTAGCATCACTGGTTGCCTGCGATCTTTAGATGTAAACAACTGGCTGGCGTCACTCCCCCAGACATCAGGAGAGCTGTTGCAAGTACGACAGAACATCTGAAACAACTGACAGACGATAGACACCCATTACACAACCATCCCGTAAGAGCTTCCTAAACAGAGTCACCCCATTGGAAACAACACCAACTGAAGCTCGCTGGAAGAACAGACTAGCCACTGCCCCTATTTCCACCAAGATGGGCATACCAGCAGCAGAGCGCTTACCACCAGGTGCTGATGAACACTGGCTGAACTGGAGATGTCTCAAATGATTGCGAACCGGGGTCGGGCGGTCAAGGGTGACAATGCACAAATGGGGCTACATCGAGGGTAAACAACCTGTGACTGTGGCACACAGACACAGACAATGCAACACCTACTGCACTGCCCATTGCTGGATAATCCATGAACTACTGCAGACCTTGCACTTAACACTCCAATAGCACAACGATGTGTACAGCAGTGGCGAGCCACGAGAGAGCATAAGGACACGAAAGAAGAAGAAGTTTGTTGCTTGGTAGGAGGACATTAACTTGGAAAATTGTCTATGCATTACAAAATGCTGATTAAATAAGAGAATTTGTAAGGTTGGAGAAGAATGATTTAGGATAACCGGAGGCAGTTTAGTTCCAATAACTGTGAGGTTATAATTGGTCTAGAGTGAATCTGTGGATATTTGTGGGTGGAAAAACAATTAATGAATAAAGGGGGAACTTTGGAGAAGATTAAGTGAGGCATATTTTGGGAGGGTAAACAACAAGGATATACAACCGCACACGGCATTGTCAATTAACTTCTTAAGCTGCAAGTGAGATCCAATTATGAGAGACCATGTTGATATTAAGAAGGTGCTCTTGGGCTCTTGAAGAACAGCAAGGTGGATGGCCTGGGGCCCGATGAAATCTATCCCAGGTAATGGAGAGAAGCAAGAGTGGAGGTTACTAGGACCTTGACAACAATCTCTACTGACAGACAAGGTCTTCTCCTTTGTTTACGAAGAGCAACACGGTCAATCAGTACATTATAGGCCAATGAGCCTGACACCAGATGTTGGGGAGCTATTGGAGAGGATTCTCAGGGATAGAATTTACTCACATCTGAAATTGCATGGGCTTCAGGAGGGTCAGAATGGCTTTCTTGGGGGGGAAGGGGGGAGATGATGGGTTATGATTTAATTTTTTGAGGTGGTGAAGAAGATTGCTGAAGATAAAGCTGTGGATGTTCCCTGCCTTGTCTCGTGGAAGGCTGATCCATAAGACTAAGGCACACGGGATCAAGGGTGAGATACTAGATCGGGATTCATAAATAGCTTGCCTGTAGAAAGCAGAGGGTACTAGTGGAGAGGTGTTTCTCAGGCAGGAGGCCCGTGACCAGTGGTGTTCTGCAGGAATCTGTGCTGGGCCCTCACACACACACGTACATAAGTGCGAAAATGTGGCTGGGCTGATTGGTAAGTTTGCGTACAACACAAAAACTGGTGGAGTTGTGGATAGTGAACAAAGGTAGAAAACGATACAATAATATATAGATCAGTAGAAGACATAGACAGAACAATGGCAGACGGATTTTAATCCAGAGAAGTATGAGGGTTTGCACTTTGGGAGGTCAATGTAAAGGGAAAGTGTACAATACACTTAGTAGCATTGATGTAGAGAGATTTGGGGGTACAATCCCATTGCACCCTGAAAGTGGCAATGGAAGTAGAAATAGTGGTAAAGAAAATCTACGGTTTGCTTGCTTACATCAGTCGGAGTTTTCAGTATAATAGTGAGGAATATAAAACTTTGGTTACGCCACATTTGGAGTATTGTGTTCAGTTCTGGTCACTACATTACAGGAAGGATGTGGAGGCTTTGGAGAGGGTGCAGAAGAGGTTCACCACGATGTTGATTGGATTAGACAGTATAAGCAGTTGAACAAATTTAGTTCATTTTTTCTGAAGAAGACTGAGGAGAGACATGATAGAAGTTTATAAAATAGTCCGATCTTTTCCCCAAATACTACGGGATATAGGTTTAAGGGGAGAAGGAAAGAAGTTTAAAGGAGATGTGTGAGGCAATCTTTTTTAAGCCTTTTTTGGAAGGAGCAGATTTGCTGGAAGCAAATGCGATGGTGATGTTTAAGAGGTAGTTAAACAGGCACATTAATGTGAAAAGAATATTGGGATGTGGATCTCTTGCAGGTAGATGAGATATGTTTAACTTGGTATCATGGGCAGCACAGACATTGTGGGCCGAAGGACCTGTTCTTGAGACATGCTATTCGACAGGAAAATTAAAAACAATTCTCAGGCAAAGTACTCATCAATTCCACCTAAACATTGCAGTGCCCAAGAGACTCATAAAAATGTCTATGCAGGAGCAAAGATAAATGAGTAATTCACAGAACATGGCACAAAGAAGCTTTCAATTGCTTTGAAGTGAAATTCACGGGAACCAGGCTGCTTTGCTCTATTCCTCTGTGGCCGCAGGAACATGTAAAAATAAAAAGAAACATGCAGCACAGTTACAAACTGGAAGGTAAAGTAACCCAAGTGGATTGAAAGAAAGATTTTTTAAGTTCTCTATTACATTGGCTAAATGACATTTGGGATTCTTGTGCACTGTTCTCGACTCCATGTTAAGATCCAGCTTTTTTCTGACATGACTGTACCACTCATGTTAAGTCATAAATAGATAAATATTGGAATGATTGAGGAATTGAGGATTACGAGGATCTGACATAGAAGAGGAGATGAGGCCAGCATAGTTTTGTTATGATAACTTTCAATGGCAGCACAGGCTAAAGGGGCCGAGTGGCCTACTCCAGCTTCTGTTTTCTTGTATTCCTGTGTTCACTTCTCCCAATTGTACTTCTGGATCCGATAGAGATCACTGGAGCTGAACAAAGAAGCCCTAAAAATGTCTCGTCCATGAAACCCCTTTGATAAATCTGAATGTTGCTGACATTCACAATATTTAAAAAACAACCAAAAAAGGAATAAAATACTATCAAAATTTGTAGCAAGGCAAGATTCCATCTGCAGGCTGGTTAAAAAAGTAAAAAGCCCATTAAATTCAAGGAAGTGCAGCAAATTTCTTCCAAAATCAGCTAGAGGCAGATGGCAAGGAAGAATGGCTGACCAGTCATATTATCGTGTGTTCTCCAGGGCGTTGGTTATTGTGATATATGTTATTGATTTAGAGTTAAAAGTAGGGGCACGATAATGACATTTCTGGATATTACAAAAATCAGTTGTATGGTTGACTGTGAGGAGGAAAGATTTAGACTGCAGGAAGTGGCCAAAAATTAGACTGCAGTGCAAAGAAATGACAAACAAAATTGAATCCTACAAGTAAGAATTTACACTTTTGACTAATACGGTTGGAAAGGTGCAACAAGGCTAGGGAATATACAGAAATGAGAAAATATTTATTGTTGTGTTAGTACAAAAGGACCCAATATAATGTATATGCGGAAAATAGCTGAGTAGGTCAAAAATAAGATTAGAAAGACAAAAAGGGCCCGAGGATTTACTATTAAGCAAAGCAGTAAATATAAGAAAGGAGTAATGGCAGAACTGCAGACAATGCAGTTAATATAGCAATATTATGTGTAATCAGAAGGCAGTGGAGGCCAATTCACTGGATGTTTTCAAGAGAGAGTTAGATATAGCTCTTGGGGCTAACGGAATCAAGGGACATGGGGAGAAAGCAGGAACGGGTACTGATTTTGGATGATCAGCCATCAGGGCCGGCCTTAGGAGGTGCGGGGCCCAATTGGGAACAATTTTGGTGAGTCCCAGGTTCCCAGCCAAGGTCTGTAGAATCATAGAAATACAAATAAAGTCTATTATAGACTTTATATCTCTATGGTAGAATGGAAAGTATTTAAAATGTGTGCTTAAAAAGTGCCTGCGAGTTAATGGACCAAACAGATCTAAGTTACATTTTAATATAAAATTGCGTACATGTAAGCCTACAAGTAACAAACAAAATGTGTAGATCACCTCTGAAAAGTACATAGTTACAATACCACTTGTTTTAGTGACTGTGAAATTAAAAACAAAAATTAATTAACTAGATCCTGAAAAACCATTAACTATTGACGAAAAAACAGTCCAGGCATTTAATTTTGGGCTTCAGCCCCATCCTACCCTTTGGGCTTCTACCCCATCCTAACTTAGTTGTGTGTGTGTGTGTTAGTTGGCTGTGCGTGATGTGTGTGTTAGTTGTCTGTGCGTTATGTGTGTGTGTGTGGGAAGGAAGGAGATAAGGGAGGGAGGGAGAGAAGGGAGGAAGGAGAGAAGGAAGTAGAGAAAGAAGGGAGGGAGGGATGAGAAAAGGGATGATCATATTGAATAACGGTGCTGGCTCGAAGGGCCAAATGGCTTACTCCTGCACCTATTTTCTATGTTTCTGTTTCTAAGTTCTTGTCATTACATTAGAGGAAAATAGTGATTTCACTGGTGTGAGTGTGGATTAAGACAGGACTGAAAAACTTTGCATATGTGGACAGATTGTTTTTGTTATTCCCTTTGGAATAGATAAAATTAAAGAGATTTGATATGTCACTGAATATTCCAACAAACTTCTCCCCATTGTTGAATGTATCCCGACTGGTTACCTCATTGCCTGGTACAGCAATTCCAATGCACAGGATCACAAGAGGCTGTAGAGAGTTGTAGACTCAGTCCTGCCATCACAGGCACAGCCCTCCCCACCATCAAAAGCATCTACTCAAAACGCTGCCTCATGAAGGCATCTATTATAAAGATCCCCACCATCCAGGTCATGCCCTCTACTTTCTGCTACCATTGTGTAGGAGATACGGAAATTGAAAAACCACCAGGTTCAGGAACAGCTACTTTCCTACAACCATCAGGTTCTTGAACAGACGTGCATAACCCTACCTCGGCAACAGAACACTAACGACCACCTCTCGGACTACCATGGACTTCTTTTCCAATTGTGTTTTGCACCAATATCTTGTTCTATGCAATCTTTTCCTTTTCACTATTTTGTAGAGTGACCTATAGAGCCTTTACGCTGGTGCTGGAAGATAGAATTAGGTTTGGCAGAACCTTTCTGACCACCACAGGCACAACATGCTGAATTATCTCCTGATGTTTCATGAATTATTCCATGATTCCATAAAAACAGTATAAAAATTAATTATTTAAAAATAAAACTCAATTGAAATACTTCAAATCTCCAATAATTAAAAGTATTAAATCAAAGATAAATAATGAATTAACATTTGTCTCCACAGCCTTGCAATCCTTGGTCAAATAAATTAACTGCCAAATGCAAGAAAGTGTGGGATTGTAGGGCAGAGTACCCATATAGTGGGAGCCGCCATCTTGGAGGAACGGCTGCTAAACAGCAGCCGTCCGTCAAATTCACCTTTTCTTTAGTTTTAGTGTTTTTTATTTCTCTGTTTGTTTGGGGAATTTTGACTTTTAATGTGGGGGGGTAAGGGGGAAACTATTTCTAGGTCCCTACCTGGTCGGTGAGGCAGCTTTTTCTCCAGGCTGCCTCGTCGACCCGTCCTCGTGGCCTACCAGCGGGCATGGAGCGCCGTTTCCTGGCGGGGACCGCCCAGCACCTTCAGGTTCGGTGGCGGCACAGCGCTGGAGCGCTATCGGGGAGCGTAGCGGGCGATGCCTTGCCTGGGTCGCCGCGCTGGATCGACGCGCTGGATCGACGCGCTGGAGCTCCGGTGAGCTGGACCGCCGACACCAACACCTCCGGGCTGCGGGACTGCGGGGCGACCAGCTGCGGGCGGCGGCGCCGACTCCAACATCGGGAGCCTCGTGGCTCCAAATCGGCGCGGCCCTGTCGGCTTCAGGTGCCATCGACTCCGTCGGGAAACCGGCCGTTCCAGCCGCTCCGAGGACTCTCCCGACGGCCAGGAACATCGGGCCTCTGTAGAGGCAACTGTGGTGGCCTCGATGGGCCTGACTCTGGGGAGAACTGGGTTGGGGACTGGACATTGTGCCTTCCCCCACAGTGGTGGTCATTGCGGGGGGATGATTTTGTGTGCTGTGCCTGTGCCTGTGCCTGTCAGTCCGTGTACAAGATGGCGGTCGGAGGGGAGAGTGGACGCTGGCGCGAAATGGTCGCCGCTGCTCTCTCCTCAAATTGTGTTTCTTATTTTCTTTTGGTGCTTTTGAAATTGAATTCTGTCCTTGATTTGTGTACTGTGGTGTTTTCTTATTTAATTTATTCCGATTATGTGTTTTCTGTTTTGTTGTGATTCTATGCATTGTAAGGTGTCCTTGGGTTTTAGAAAGGCGCCAGTAAATAAAATGATTATTATTATTATTATTATTATATAATGTTGGGGAATCTCAGCAGGCTCTTTCCCAATTAGCTCTGCACTTTGAAGCTTTTCATCTCTTTGCATGTGTTCTTTCTCTCTAACTTTCCTCGTTAAACTGTCACCTGGGTGACCATCTCAGGCTTTCCATGAGAAAGTGACAAAGCCACTTAGTTATAAGTTGCGGAGAAGATAGGGTGGGGGCGGAGGAGGTTGAATAAAACAGGGTAGTATCTCTAATAGGGGAAGGCATTTTGTATACACATCCTCACGACACAAATATCAGCCTGGCCAGGGAAGGCCATATCCTAATGTCCCAATAAAATGGGACATTTTATTAATCATTGTTAGTCATGGAAATATTCCAAACTACAGACTTCCAATCAGAGTTTATTTTTGTGCCGCCAGATAAATCTGAGTGCTTTCAGCAGCCATGTTGGCTTTGGTCTACCCATTCTCTCAGTCGAGTAAGCCATTCACCGTGGACTACTCTGCAGTTGCTTCCTGGATGTAGAACTCTAAAAGAAAGTATCATGCTTAGGAGATCAACTTTTGAACATTAGTTAAGTTCAAACTATTTCTATTCATGCAGGTTAGAGGATCGAGTATCAACTGCAATAACATATTCAAGAGAATCCTGCCATCTGGTGAAACTTCTCCATATTGTCAGCTGACATTCAGACTGCAAAGGCACGTCCAGAGCTGGGGACAGATGCCGCCAAAATATTCATGAAATCATCCTCCTGATCATGCTAGCAAATACATTCCTTTCCCTTGTTAAAGCAGAGACAGAGAATAATTATCAATGGAAATAATGGGATGGTTGAGGGAAGCAAAAATAGCTTATTACCAAGCAAATACGGGTAATGTTTAAAACAAAATGCAATTATAAATAACAAGAACTTTTAGCCAGAATTCCAACAATTCCCTTTGTGGCTTGGTTCAGTAAATGCTTAAAGGATTAAATTATTTACCCGGGGATGGGGAAATAGAGATAAGGATAGAGAGACAGAGAGAGAATGTGATTTAATCACAATGAATGTGATTAAAAATCAAACACTGTAAAGAGGTGGTTCAACATTATATGAGGCTCCCATAATGAAAGCAATTAGATTGGCCAATTAGCTCTTTTCCTTTCATTCATTAATTATCTCACAGTGATATTTTTCCATCATAAATTGTGCACTGAGAAAGGTTACTTGTTACTCTCACTCTTCAAGGCTGTTTATAGCAGCTGCAGGAATAGGAACAATGGGACTGGAAAATGCAGGTTAATAATAGAGCATCTGCTATTTAAGTTATTTCAGTTGTAATCATGTTTCTTGATATATTCATATAAAGTGCATTCATCAAAATTAAGTCACTTCATATCTCAAATAGGTTTCCTAAAAATATGATCAACATTAAATTATTTTTGCTGCAATTCAATGTAAAATGCACAGCCTTTAGTAAATGTAAATCAAATGCAAGAATCATGCAATAGGCGTTTAATTAAGTATGATTAATTCCAACTGATCAGTGAAGAAATGCACCTTTTTGATTGCTATTTGATCAAATATATATTATGCACCCATGGGATAAATTGGATCAAATTGAATTGACAGATGAATTTGTCCCAAAGTGCCCACTTATTTATAAAGCTCAGACTCATTCTTCAGTTCCAAGCCTATCTTAGCATTATTGTCCAATGGCAATGAGGACCGTGACAGATGTTTTCATGTCCAAGCTTATGAAAGGCCTCAGGTAATTTGTTGTCTGGACATTGAGCTGGCATTTCAGATAGATTGTCTGCTATTAAACTCTGTCTTGCTTTATTCCATTTTATCCCAAGGTTTCCAATAACTGCAGTGCGTGTAGTTGAATATGTTACAATTACCAATTCATTCATAGTCACAGACAGAACTGCTTACTTACTCTTTGTATGTCCCTGAGTCTGGATCCTCTGACATGACATCGTGCAGTGCTTCCACACAAATGTTTATAATGCCACAGAATTTATCCTGAATCACACTGTAAAAGAGAAGGAGGCAGTTTAAATTGTGCGATCTATTAAAGTTTGCAATATTACA
The DNA here is from genome assembly GCA_038087875.1 of Malacoraja senta. Taxonomy (NCBI): domain Eukaryota; kingdom Metazoa; phylum Chordata; class Chondrichthyes; order Rajiformes; family Rajidae; genus Malacoraja; species Malacoraja senta. The sequence continues at coordinate 298,920,321 of CM075977.1, read as the reverse complement.
GTATGAAACAAAGACAAGTACCCTCTGAATAATTTAAAATATTTCAATGTAGAACATTGTAAATGTAAAGAATTAATAACAATTAAAAGAAATAAATGTGTAAGAGCAAAACTTAGCTCAGCTTCAAGTATAACATCTATAAATTAATAAACAGCTTATGAAAAGACCTAGGACAGTAACAGCTATTTATTCTATTTATGAGAAAATGTTTTAGAGACTATCCTTTGCTGAAACACTTACACACAAACAGCTTTGCTTGTAATAATTTTCTTTACTACATTCCATATGGATGATTGCAATCAAATTTGATGGGTGTTAATTATTCAGTCTTTAACCAAAATTATGCTTATCCTCTGTAATAGCAGTTTAAACAATTATACCAATTACTTCCACTTTCAGTGATGGTAAATACATTCACATAAAGAAGTTTTTTTTTAAATTTCTACCCAATGTGGAAAAAAAATGTCATGAAGGTACTGCAGAATGTTGCTTATTGAATTGATCAAAATGATCTTATTATAAGAGCAATTAGCGATGAGTGTTTGTATTGAAATGTAGATATGTTAAAATTCTTCTTCTGAATTAGGTAAGCAAACCGATCTAAAGTAAATTTAGCAGGAACAGCAAGACAATTTACTGCTTGTTTCCTTTCCTCTGCAGTTGCTGCTCGACCCACCGAGTTCCTTCAGCAGACTGTTTATAGCCGCTTAGGGGATGCATCCCCATCTCCATATGATGGTTAATTTGTAAGCTGATTTAATACAAATACCTTTCTTCCTCATCCCTTTAAAGCTTGGTTCACAATAATCTATCACTCTGATTTAAAATTAACAACTGACCTAGCATCATTTGCTATGTTTTGATAAGTTTCGAAGTTCAATTATCCTGAGTGAGTAGTAATGTCTTCTAGCTTCATGCATAATAATATCACTAAAATCATTCCTGGCTTCGGACAAAAGACCCCGTGTCCTGGGCTCTCCAAACAGTTGAGATATTTGACAGCTTGAAAACTATGATCAAATTATCCCCAAAATTTTCTCATTTTTAGGAAATTTGTGTAATCTTGTTATTAAAACCTTGCAACTCTGGATATCACTCTGGAAAAACGCTGTACGTTCATGATGTTATATAGCATTGAAACAGACCCTTCGGGCCAATGAATTCAAAGGATTTTTTGGACAGTCAACCGCTGTGCTTAGTACTGAGCTCAATGAACACTATTCTCAAAGATGCAGTGATCTTGGTGTGATTGGACTTCTTTCAAAGTTAAAAAGCACCAATATCTGTGGTGATCCCATACTTGGATAAGCTATCACTGACATCAAAGGTAAAAAGCACAATATTTAACTCACTTTATACAATTTTACACTACGGAATAAAGACTGGAACAAATGGTCAAACACAGAAGTAAATTATTTTTAAAACATCCATTATATATCGAAAATGTATCTGACGCAATAACAGTCCGTGCCCATTTCATGTTATTCACAAGGATATGCAGATGCTAGAATCTTGAGCAAAAAATACAAAGTACTGGAGTAACTCATCGCGTCAAGGAAGACCTCTGGAGAAAATGGATAGATTTCAGGTCAGGACACTTCTTCAGACTATTTGTCATGGGGAGAGAAAACTGGAATAGAGGTGGGGGTGTGACAGATCCAGGCAGGAGATTGATGGATACCGGTGATGGGGGTTCAATGGCAGATGGGTGGACAAAGGCCAGAGATGAAAATGAGATAGGCTGTGAGATAAGGAGAGAAGCTTGAAATGTGAGGTCAGACAAATGGATATAGATTGAAAGGGATGTAGTGAAAGGGAAGGGGGGGGGGGGGTAGTGGGAAGAATGGGTGTGGATTATAGGAGGCACATGGAAGAGAGGCGGAAGAAAAAAGATTGCAGGGGGATTGTTGGTTAGTTATCTAAAATTGGAGAATTCAATGTTCACACCATTGGGTTGTTAGCTACCCACATCGAATATGAGGTGCTGTTCCCAAGTTCACATGTGGCCTCATTCTTGCAAAGGAAGAGGCCCAGGACAGAAAGGTCAGAGTGGGAATAGGAAGAAGAGTTAAGGGCCTGTCCCACTTGGCGATTCTTTCGGCGACTGCCGGCATCATTGACTGACGTATCACGTCACTGAAAAAGCCGCGGCGTGATGCGGGGTGACAATGTATTGACGCGCAGTGTTTCCTCAAGTGTCGCTGCTGGATTTTGAAATGTTCAAAATCATTTGGCGACCCTGATACGTCAGACAATGACGCCGGCAGTCGCCGAAAAAATCGCCAAGTGGGACAGGCCCTTTAAATAGTTTGCAACCAGGAGATTCAGCATGCCTTGATGGACCGAGTGCAAGTGTACGGCGAAATGGTCACCTACAATGCTTGCTCTTGCTGATGCAAAGGAGGCCACATTGGGAGCACATTAATGTTAGTTATGTTAGGAGATAAAGTTTACTAAATAGTTGTTGTGACTTGGTAAACCATTAACAACCCACTTACCCCATAGGCAACAAAGAATAACATTTTCACAACATTTGACTTTGAAAATAGTTCACGAATACTTTAAGTTTTCAACAATCTGTGGATCTTATATTGAAGGAGGCCACAAGAGAGTGGATAAACTGGTTATCTCCAACAGTAAAGTCTGGATTCCCACACTTATTGCACATGTACTAAGTCGAGAAGTTGCTGTCAGTTCGCAATTCACCAACAGCAAAATCCAGTCCAATATATCAGACTGAAGAAGGGTCTCGACCCGAAACGTCACACATTCCTTCTCTCCAGAGATGCTGCCTGTCCCGCTGAGTTACTCCCGCATTTTGTGTCTACCTTCGATTTAAACCAGCATCTGCAGTTCTTTCCTATCCAATATATCATCCCTAAGTTGTGGGGTCCATAAATACCTACAATATGATTACTGCTGTAAATTGTCCCTTGTGTGTAGGATAGAACTAGTGTACGGCTGATCGATGGTTGGCGGGGACTCGGTGGGCCGAGGGGCCTGTTTCCATACTGTAATCTGAACTAAATGTTCCTGCAATGGTATGATCAAAGCTTTGTACAGCTGTTGGGATAACTTCAACTTCATTTATATTCCAAACATCAGGATAGGCCTTCATTGATACATAGATACATAGAAAATAGGTGCAGGAGTAGGCCATTCGGCCCTTCGAGCCTGCACCGCCATTCAATACGATCATGGCTGATCATCCAACTCAGTATCCCGTTGATGCTTGATTGTTTTCTGCACCTTTCAAGACATTACAATGATTTATGTACTGAGTCCTATATTGTTGTTTGACTTCCTGGTTTTACTTTCCATCATAAAATATTTCTTTTTCTCTCTCTTCGCTCAAAATTCCATTACATTTTATGTTCCAAATCAATGTTGGCTCTGCCTTAGCTCTTAGTCTATTAATATTACATACAATTTTGTATATCAATCTCGACAATGCAATACTGCCTGCCCTGAATCATCAGCAATCTAGAATTTGCAAATTTCTATTCAATTTGTTAACTTGTATACACATATAGTAAATAGCTGGGACTTCAACTAATATCTTTGTGGAACATCATTTGTCCTGATAATTTGATTATATGCCCATTCTCCCTATTCTATGTTTTCTGTCACTCACCAATTTTTGAATCTATTTCTCCTTTTTTCCCATTTTCCTATCTTTGCCGTAGACCTAAAACAAGTCCTCAGACAAAATAGGGAAAAGGTAAATGGAGAGGAACGATTACCATATTTACTCTAGCAATTCATAACAATCTTTGTACTCAGGGTGATTGTACGAACATCACTTACTTGAATGTTATCTTTCCATTTTTTCTCTCATGGTTTAAAGCATCTTTCTGTTTCCCTGTTCCCTGTTGCCTTATGCACAATTTTAAATAATTATTCTCTTCCACTAGTTTGTTCAGAATAAATATTAATAATAATCCACCTCAATTATTAATTAATAATGTCCACCTCGGAATGAACAAAAATATACAGATTTCAGTCCAGCTGATAGAGCTATCAGTCTTGAGATGAAATGGCTCTCTTAAAGGAATGGGAGTGGATGGGGGAGGAAACTATCACCCTCTTTCCCCGCAGCAGCTTTTGATCCATTTTTCCAAAAGCGAAGCCAAATTGTGTGATAAATGAAATGCTGGAATGTTGTTCTGCTCATGCAAATCAAATTTTAAAGCTAGCAATACTTCCACATCAATCAAATTTGATGTAAATATTCGTGATCAATTTTAAATTTACTTAAGCCTGATTCCCACTCTTAATGGAATAATATCCCCGTTGCATAAAAATTTAATATCAGGCAGTCACTGCAGTAGATTAGTAGATACAGCAAACACATCCTAAAATTAAGGTCACTACTGAATGCAAAGATAATAAATAGATAAAATTCAAACACTGAAATGTAACATGCTGCACAAAACATACACGATGGAAATCATAATTTAAAAAGTGAAGTACTTTTAATAAGATTTATTAAGTACAACAAACTGAGCTGTATCTGATAGACATGTGATGAATGTTAGAATTTTAACCTTTAATTTGATGACAGAAAATAGAAATATACAAAAAACTTTGAAAATTGAACCAACTGGTTGATTGATCTATAAGGATAGTCCACAGAGGGTTACCACAGAGGTAGATTGTAGTTCAGCTCTCTGGTTATGGTAGGATGATTCAGTTGCCTGATAACAGCTGTGAAGAAACTGCCCCTGAATCTGGTGTTGTGTATTTTCACACTTCTATACCTTTTGCCTGATGGGAGAGGGGAGAAGATGCAGTGGCCACGGTGCCACACGTCCTTGGTTATGCTGCTAGCCTTGCCGAGGCAGCATGAGGTATAAATGGAGTCAAAAGAAGGGAGGTTGGTTTGTGCACTAGTCTTTGATATTTCCACCTAGGGAAAAAGGTTCTGACATGCAAACTCTATGTATGCTTGTCATAATTTTATATACTTATATCAGGTCGCCCTTCAACCTCTTGCGTTCCGAGGAAAACAACCCAAGTCAGTCCAATCTCTCCTTATAGCTAATGCCTTTTAATCCAGGCATCATTCTGGTAAGCCTCTTCTATACCCTCTCCAAAGGCTTCACATCCTTCCTCTAATGAGGTGAGCAGAACTGCACATAGATTTGTAATAAACAATTCCTGGCATCAGGTGGCCAGAAAGTAAAACTGAATACAGCTCAGATTAGAAGAACACCTACATATTTACAACATAAAAGAGATCATCACTGTGGGCTTATTGACGCACTTCAACCGAGTAGTGCTTCCTTCAGAAATGTTTTTTGATACTTTGATGTTTCTCTCATGCACTGACAGATGAACCATGAGAAGATGCTCACTAACTCAGTTTATATTACAGCATTATAAAGAAAGGGTCCACAGTGTTCAGTGTTCAACCATCAGTGCTTGCCATACCCTACCGGTAGTTGAAGGGTCAAAATGAATGTTAAATAAAGATTAATGAAATCTTACTTATATACAGCGCCTTCCATAATGTTTGGGACAAAGACCTATCATTTATTTATTTGCCTCTGTGCTCCACAATTTGATATTTGTAATAGAAAAAGATCACATGTAGTTAAAGTGCACATTGTCAGATTTTAATAAAGGCCATGTAGAAATTACAGCTGTGTTTATACATAGTCCCCCCCATTTCAGGGCACCATAATGTTTGGGACACAGCAATGTCATGTAAATGAAAGTCATCATGTTTAGTTTTTTGTTGCATATCCTTTGCATGCAATGACGGCTTAAAGTCTGCGATTCATGGACATCACCAGTTGCTGGGTGTTTTCTCTCGTGATGCTCTGCCAGGCCTATATTGCAGCTATCTTTAGCTTATGCTTGTTTTGGGGGCTAGTCCCCTTTAGTTTTCTCTTCAACAATTGGGTTCAGATTTGGGTGATTGACGGCCACTCAAGAATAGACCATTTTTTAGCTTTAAAAAACTCCTTTATTGCTTCACAACATAACAATTTCCTAATTTCCATCCGACACTCAAATTCACCAGGACCATTTCTGACATCTCCCTACCGTTTCTAGATCTCACCATCTCCATCACAGGTAACAGACTACTGACCGACATCTACGACAAACCCACTGACTCCCATGGCTATCTGGACTACACTTCTTCCCACCTTGCTTCCTGTAAGGACTCTATCCCCTACTCCCAATTCCTCCGTCTACGCTGCATCTGCACCCAGGATGAGGTGTTCCAAACCAGGGCATTGGAGATGTCCTCATTCTTTAGGGAACGGGGGATCCCCTCTTCTATTACAGATGAGGCTCTCACCAGGGTCTACTCTCTATCCCGCAGCTCCACTCTTACTCCCCATCCTCCTACTCGTAACAAGGACAGTCCCCCCTTGTCCTCACCTTCCACCCCATCAGCCGTCGCATACAACATATAATCCTCCGACATTTTCAGCACCTCCAACGGGATCCCACCACTGGCCACATCTTCCCATCTCCTCCCCTTTCTGCTTTCCACAGAGACCGATCCCTCCATAACTCCCTGGTCAATTCGTCCCTTCCCACCCAAACCACCCCCTCCCCGGGTACCTTCCCTTGCAACTGCAGGAAATGCTGCACTTGTCGCTTTACCTTCCCCCCTCGACTCCATCCAAGGACCCAAGCAGTCTTTCCAGGTGAGGCAGAGGTTCACCTGCACCTCCTCCAACCTCATCTACTGCATCCGCTCTTCCAGGTGTCAACTGCTCTACATCGGTGAGTCCAAGCACAGGCTTGGCAATCGCTTCACCCAACACCTCCGCTCAGTTCGCACTAACCAACCTGATCTCTCGGTGGCTCAGCATTTCAACTTCCCCTCCCATTCCGAATCTGACCATTCCGTCCTGGGTCTCCTCCATTGTCAGAGTGACGCCCAGCGCAAATTGGAGGAGCAGCACCTCATATTTCGCTTGGGCAGTATACACCCCAGTGGTATGAACATTGACTTCTCCAATTTCAGATAGTCCTTCCTTTCTCTCTCCTTTCCCCTCCCCCTTCCCAGCTCTCCTACAAGCCTACTGTCTCCGCCTCTTCCTTTCTTTTTCCCGCCCCCCCGACTTCAGTTTGAAGAAGGGTCTCGACCCGAAAATATTCCTTCTCTCCATAGATGCTGCATCACCCACTGAGTTTCTCCAGCATTTTTATCTACCTTTTATTGCTTTAGCAGTATGTTTTGGATCATTGTCTTGTAGAATGAACCGCTGGCCAATGAGTTTTGAGGCATTTGTTTGAACTTGAGCAGATGGGATGTGTCTATACACTTCAGAATTCATTATGCTACTACCATGAGCAGTTGTATCATCAATGAAGATAAGTGAGCCAGTACCTTCAGCAGCCATACATACCCAGGCCATAACACCCTCACCACCATGTTTCACAGATGAGGTGGTATGCTTTGGATCCTGGGCAGTTCCTTCCTTCTCTCTGCCATACTTTGCTCTTGCCATCACTCTGATATAAGTTAATCTTCATCTCATCTGTCCACAAGACCTTTTTCCAGAAAGGTCTTGTGGTTGCTCTTTTAAGTACATCTTGGCAAACTGTAACCTGGCCATCCTATTTATGCGGCTAACCAGTGGTTTGGATCTTGCAGTGTAGCCTCTGTATTTCTGTTCATGACGTCTTCTGCGGACAGTGGTCAAATCCACACCTGACTCCTGAAGAGTGTTTCTGATCTGTCGGACGGGTGTTTCGGGGGGGTTTCTTTATTATAGAGAGAATTCTTCTGTCATCAGCTGTGGGGGTCTTCCTTGGCCTGCCAGTCCCTTTGCGATTAGTAAGCTCACCAGTGCTCTCTTTCTTCTTAATGATGTTCCAAACAGTTAATTTTGGTAAGCCAAAGGTTTGGCTGATGTCTTCAACAGTTGTATTCTTGTTTCTCAGTCTCATAATGGTTTCTTTGAATATCATTGGCACAACTTTGGTCCTCATGTTAATAAACAACAGTAAAAGTTTCCAAAGGTGATGGAAAGACTGGAGGAAAGAATAAGTGCTGAGAGCTCTCTTATACCTGCATTAAGGAGGCAATTAAACACACCTGAGCAATTACAATCACATGTGATTGGGGGGACTATGTATAAACACATTTCTACATGGTGAAACCAAAATGTATAAAAATATTCTTTAATAAAATCTGACAATGTGCACTTTAACCACATGTGATTTTTTTTTTAAATTACAAATCTCAAATTGTGGAGTACAGAGGCAAATAAATAAATGATGGGTCTTTGTCCCAAACATTATGGAGGGCATTATATATACAGAAATATATATACAGAAATATATACTTACAGCAAAATCTTCAAAATGAATACAAATTAATGCAATGTTCAATAGGTACAGATCTCTCTCACACATGGATTTTTGAACTAAAACACGTATAATAAAAGTACTTAATTGCAGATTGATTTCAAACACAAAATGAAAACAAAGATTTTTCTAAATAAGTGTTTGTGTGTTGAATATGCCAGAATTAATTACAGTATTGGGACCTATTTGACTAAACAAGTCATAGGCTATCATTTGTGCCCATAAATCATTACATATTGGTTGAATAATCATACCGCTTAAAGTTAAGTACATGGCTGGAATATTTTTCTCAAATAGTTGGCACTGCTATGTTATGTAACACCCAGAGTTGTTCTCATGCTATGGAATAGCAATGGTAAACTTTAGTAACATTCTATTTGATGCAGGAATCCTTGGCAACTTGAAGGGAAAATTCATGATGCATCCACGACATAGAATGCAAGTGATGTTCAAAATTAGCTGTTGCCTCTTTAAATGTAAAATTCCAATTAGTTGTACATCAGATATCATCACCACAATCATAAAACGGAGTGCTCAAATAAAATAACCTGTGCTTGAATAGCAGGACATGTTATCTTCAATGTAGTTGCCTGAGGCACTTGTGGTCTTGTCACACGTTCTGGAAGTATAGCCTGCACCGGGTCTGTCACATGATACCGTGCAAATGGATATACACTGTAGTACTCGAGAACATTGTTCCCTTCAGCCTCTAATTCCTTAAGCTTCTGACGCAAAAGATGCACTTTGTATGTCAAAAGTAAAACTGCTGTACATGCCAAGATAAAGAAGACCAAGAGTATATCAAAGGTTTGGTTCAACTTGGCTAAATTCTGTTTACAGATTGCTAATGGTTTAATTGAAATAGCTGCCATATCTGAATCTGTCAACGTGGTGAAACTTATAGGTGTATATTCAATTGGCAGCTGCACTGGAAGTGTACTTAGGAACTGCTCTTTGTCTTTTGCTGCCAGGGCTGCATCTCCAAAGCTTTCCTTAGTTACAGAATTGTGCTCCAGATTGAAATGTAGATTTGGGGAATCTGTTTTCACTGAAGTCAACGCTACACGAGTGGCTGGGGATCTTATTTCAGCATTTAACCCCAAAGGTGCCAAGGTGACATTACATCCACTGATCTTGCTTATTCTAGTGTAATACAAGGACTTACCACGTAACTGGGATGGACTCTGACAACGAATGTTTACCCTAAATGAAGATGACAACAGAATATTGCGCATATTGAGCATGTTACAGTTGCATTCCCAAGGATTGCCATCTACCATTAAATGAACTAGGGAACTCAGTGACATCAGAACCTCAGGAAAATTTGTAAGATGGTTATTGGCCAAATGTAGGGTTTTTAAAGTTCTTGACATTCCTTCAAAAGCATCTGACTCAATGAAGGATATGTTGTTATCGTCTAGCTGCAAATACCGTAATTTTAGCACTTTAAATACATTGGAATTGATACGAGTTATACTATTGTTACTTAGAACTAAATGCCTCAAGCTGTTCAGTGCAGTAAAACCATCTTTTGGGATAGCTTTTATTTTGGCATTATTGAGGTTAAGATATTTGAGATTTTCCAGTCCACTGAAAGACAAAGGATGAATCAGCTCAATTGGGTTATTGGATAAGATAAGCCTCTTAAGGACCTTAAGTTGAACAAATGCATTTGATGGGATCCATGCCAAGCGGTTACTTTGTAGATTGAGAAACTCCAGTCTTGAGAGATGTCTAAACGAAGAACTAGATATCCATGAAATTCTATTGTTAGCAAGATGAAGCGTGCGAAGACTTATCAAGCCCGTGAACATCCCATGACTGAGCGACCTAAGAGAGTTTCCTTCCAGTTGCAAATATTGAAGGGCAGTCAAATCAGAAAACAATCCTACTGGAATAGAAATAATCTGATTGCATTGTAGATGCAAATAACGAAGTTTTGAAAGGCCTTCAAATATTCCCCGATTTAAGTGTTTTATCTGGTTATTATTCAATCGTAGGTAATACAAGTTGACGAGGCTTACAAAAGCTTGCGGATGTACAGAGATCAGATCATTATTATCAGGAAAAAGTGCTGACATTCTGTTAAATCCTTCGAAATCTATAGAAATTATACTGGAAATATTATTTCTGCTCAGGTAAATCGAAGAAGCGGACTTTGCCAAGTTCGAAGGAATGGAAGTTAAACCTAAATTGCAGCATTCCATCAAGGTCCTTGTACAATGCTGACAAACAGAAGGGCAGCTTAGTGAAAGGTCTTGGGGCATCAGAAGAAGAAAGCCAACCATCAGCTTTACAATTGTTGAGTAGCACTTCTCGGTAATGTACAATCCACACATTTTCTTGTATTCTTGTTCCCTTTATAGATTATTGTTTCATCAATCTAAAAAGACAGGATATATTAATAGAAGAACCTGACTCTAATTTATTTACTCCAATATAAAGCTATAATATTATTTTATGCATGATTTTCTTTTTAAAGATGACTTCTTAAATCCCTGATATTAAATTCATATCTTTCTTTGGAGATCCAAGAGGCATGGAAAAATTCACAGCTGAAAATTTTGATGGACAAATAGAAATAGTATTTTTTTAAATGGCAAGAGTTTGAGAGTTGGTGTGCGGAGGCAGCTCTGCTGTCCTTGCGGCCGAAAGTTATCATGCACTTTCCTGCACAATTCCATGTCCTTTAATTCACTTGATATCTAAGCATCTATCAATCTCCGCCTTGAATAAACTCTATGACAGTGCCTCCATTGGTTCTCTCAGGTAGAGGATTCCAATTTTTTTTCTACATTTCTCTCATCTCTGCTGTAAATATTGGACACTTATTTTGAGATTCTGATCCCGAGTTCCATGCAGCGAATGACCTTTCTCTTCCCACCCCACTTCTTCCCATCTACCCTGTCAAGTCTCATAAGAATTGTCTGCAGTTTAATAGCATCATTCTCTGGCTCTTCTCAGCTCAAGAGAGTATAAGTTAAATCTGCTTAATCTCTCCACTTTTTTCATTGTGAAAGGCAAATGTTAAGATGGAGGATTTGAGTACAATATCATTGGAGGATTTGAGTACAACATAGAGACGTCTTACTCCAATTATCCAGGACCCCAGCAAGACTGCAAATGGAATATTGAGTGCTGATCTGATATCTCTACCCAAAGGAAGATTCATGAGACAATTAGACTATGACTGATTCTCAGGATGATGTATTTTTGAAAAAAGTGGAGAGATTAAGCAGATTTAACTTATACTCTCTTGAGCTGAGAAGAACCAGAGAATGATGCTATTAAACTGCAGACAATTCCTATGAGACTTGACAGGGTAGATGGGAAGAAGTGGGGTGGGAAGAGAAAGGTCATTCGCTGCATGGAACTCGGGATCAGAATCTCAAAATAAGTGTCCAATATTTACAGCAGAGATGAGAGAAATGTAGAAAAAAAATTGGAATCCTCTACCTGAGAGAACCAATGGAGGCACTGTCATAGAGTTTATTCAAGGCGGAGATTGATAGATGCTTAGATATCAAGTGAATTAAAGGACATGGAATTGTGCAGGAAAGTGTTGTCAAGGTGAAAGATCAGTCATGATGTTATTGAATGCAGAGCAGGAATGATAATCCAAATGCCTGCCCCTCATGTTCTTATCAATTTCTATCCAGGCTCAAAAACAAGCCAAAATGCTGCTCATTTGTAATTTAGAAGGATAAGAGGGGATCTTATAGAAACATATACAATTATTAAGGTATTGGACACGCTAGATGCAGGAAACAAGTTCCCAATGTTGTGGGAGTCCAGAACCAGGGGCCACAGTTTAAGAATAAGAACAGATGAGGAAAAACTTTTTGTGAATTTGTGGATTTGTGGAGTTGTGAATTTGTGGAATTCTCTGCCTCAGAAGGCAGTGGAGGTCAATTCTCTGGATGCTTTCAAGAGAGATAGATAGAGCTCTTAGGGCTAGTGGAATCAAGGGGTATGGGGAGAAGGCAGGAACGGAGTACTGATTGTGGATGATCAGCCATGATCACATTGGCTTGAAGGGCCGAATGGCCTACTCCAGCACCTTTTGTCTATGTATCTATGTATTTGGGCTTTGGCTAGGGCAGTATGGTCATACTGTTAATAGAGCTGTAGCCTCACACTGTGTGACAGTGTTGAACCCTCTCACTGTGACTGCATGGATTTCCTCTCATTGCTCCAGTGCCCTTTCACATCTCAAGGATGTGCAGCAATTAATCTTTACATTAATGCAAGGCTTTTTTTAAAGTAAAAGTGACCCAACCACGGACAACAGAAGAAAATACGGATATTATTAAATTGAGAGGACTCATACAAGATTGGTAGACAAAATTCAATCGTGAAGATTGGGATCTCACGAAGGAATGACAAAGAAATACAGAGCAAAAAAAGAGGATGAGAGTGACATGCACAGAGCAGATAAGCATTGAATAAAGCCACCCATAAATAGGTAAAACAGATAATGAAGTCCACTGCAGGTCCGTTACAGTTAGAAACAGAAGAATTCTTACTGGACAACAGGGATATGCCAGAGCAACTAAACATATACATTGGTTCCGACATCAAAGAAGAGGACTAAAGTAACCTTTCAGAAATGGTGGCGATTCTAGAATCTGAAGGCGAGGGTCAAAAGAAAATCAATATTAGATGAAAATAATGCAGCAAAAATTAATAGCTCTGAAAGCCTAGAAATCCCCAGAGCCTGATCCATTGCATCCCAGACTATCCTGGAGGGTAGTTGAGGTGCACTGGTGAATGAGTTATCGATTTTCCAAATTCTATACACTATAGAGTCATTTCAGAGTTGTGGATGGCAAATGAAACACCACTATTTAAACAGGTGAGGAATCAGCAAACTACAGACTGGTTAGCCTAAAATTAACAGTGGGAAAATGTTATGACGGATGAAAGAAAAAAATATATATTTTGAAGGTTCCTAGTGTCATTGAACTAAGTGGGATATTAGTTGAGGATACAACAAGGTTTGAAGTTAACTTAGATTGCGCTAGTGGGCCAAAACATGACAGATACGATGTGGATAAATGTGAAATTATTCAGTTTGATAGAAAAAAACAAAATCGACACATAACTAAATGATGTTAGAGGTGGAAGTGTTGATCTACAAAGAATCTTAGGTGTGTTTCTTCACCATCGCTTAAAGCAAACATTTCCTAAGATTTGGAAGAAGGTGAGGGGATCTCATGTGGCAGGAATATGTTTCCTGAGCTATGTTTGGGGATCAGTCTCAGGATACAGAGTAAGACAGTTACAACTAAGGTGAGGCGAACCTTCTTCACTCAATGGGTGGTTCATCTGTGGAATTTGTAACCACAGCTTAGTCATAATTGCACTGAATGGCGGAGCAGGCTTGAAGGGCCACATGACCTACCCCTGATCCAATACTTCTACCATATCACAGGAGTAACTTTTAACAATTTGAAGGAAAAAAATGCCAATTTCCCAGGACCCTCAGTAGTTACTTTCCTCATTCTACATTGCCAAACCCCTGCAATTAGAAACATCATGAAAGATCGGGAACAATTTTCCTGCATCGAGCCTGTCCAATCCTCACCCAACCTATCCAAATCACCCTGCAGCCTCATAGCATCCTCATCGCAGCTCACACTGCCACCCAGCTTTTTGTCGTCCGCAAACTTGGAGATGTCACATTTAATTCCCTCATCTAAATCGTCAAGCTGGAATGGGTACAGAGAAGATTTACGAGGATGTTGCCTGGACGAGGATCTGAGCTATAGGCAGAGGATGAGTATGCTGGGACTCTATTCCTTGGAGCGCAGGAGCGCAGGATTTTATACAGGTGTATAAAATCATGAAAGGAATAGATAGGGTAGTTGCACAGTGTTTCCTGCCCAGAGTAGGACCAGAGGACATAGGTATAAGGTGAAGGGGAAATGATTTAAGAGGAATCTGAGGGGTAACTTTTTTCACACAAAGGGTGGTGGATGTTTGGAACTACCAGAGGAGGTAGTTGAGGCATGGACTATCCCAACATTTAAGAAACAGTTAGACAGGTACATGGATAGGACAGGTTTGGAGGGATATAGACCAAATACTGGCAGGTGGGACTAGTGTATCTAGGTCATGTTGGCCGGTGTGGGCAAGTTGTGTCACACTGTATCACTCTATGACTCTATAAAGCTCCAGTCGTTAAAATTCTCACTTCACGGCAATAATCTCCTCTCCCTTCAAATATCCCATCCGAAGGAACTCTACAAAATCATTCAGCAAAATAATGTCTTTAGCTGGCCCCTATCTTAACATAATAAACACACCAAGAAACTTCCCTGCTGCAAGAATTCTTGGCAATAAAATGCTGTGGGATATCCTGTGTTTTAAAAGATACTAATAAGTCTTTCTTTGATTTTAAATTATCCATTCTGTCACACTGCACGCTTGATCCCTCTGGTCTGCAATTTATCCCTTTACTGATACATATCTAATTCTTCTTTTGAAAGTTACTATCACTCTTTCAAGCAGCATGTTCTGAATCAGAACATCTCAACCATTAAAACATTTTCACTCCTATTTGATTTTTTTTGTCTAATTATCTCAACACTGTTTCCTTTAGTTGTTAGCCCTCCTGTCAATGGAAACACTTTCTGCTCCATGACTAGTGTAATATCCACACAGGCAGAGCTCCAGCTGAGGTCAAAAGAAAGTATACGGGAGTGACCCTGGTCAATTTTCCTCTTGCTAAACTTAATTTGTTGAGACTAGTTATGCTATACCTAGTCACCTGACTACACATAGAAACATAGATAGAAACATAGAAAATAGGTGCAGGAGTAGGCCATTCGAGCCTGCACCACCATTCAATATGATCATGGCTGATCATCCAACTCAGTATCCTGTACCTGCTTTCTCTCCATACCCCCTGATCCCTTTAGCCACAAGGGCCACATCTAACTCCCTCTTAAATATAGCCAATGAACTGGCCTCAACTACATTCTGTGGCTGGGAATTCCAGAGATTCACCACTCTCTGTGTAAAAAATGTTTTTCTCATCTCAGTCCTAAAAGATTTCCCCTTTATCCTTAAACTGTGACCCCTTGTTCTGGACTTCCCCAACATCGGGAACAATCTTCCTGCATCTAGCCTGTCCAACCCCTTAAGAATTTTGTAAGTTTCTATAAGATCCCCCCTCAATCTTCTAAATTCTAGCGAGTACATAGACCGGAGAATTAAAACCTGGAATTCTTCTCAGTTTGAATGGCACCATTAGTAATGTTAAACTACTTTAATATTGTATGAATATTGATTTCTCTAACTTCAAGTAACCCCATGCATTCCCTCTCCCACCCAAGTCACACCAGCTTTTCGCTCTCACCAACCAAACAGCTAACACTGGCCCGTTTCCTTTATAATTGTTACTTTTATGCATATCTTTCATTCATTTGTTCTATATCTCTCTACATCATCGTCTATATCTCTCATTTCCCTTTCCCGTGATTTTCAGTCTGAAGAAGGGTCTCGACCAGAAACGTCACCCATTCCTTCTCTCCGGAGATTCTGCCTGTCCCGCTGAGTTACTCTAGCATTTTGTGTCTATCTAATGTTAAACTACCAATGTATAGGAAGGAACTGCTTAAACTACTAATGTGCCTATTACGCTGCAGCAAGTAAGAATTTAATTGGTCCAGTTCATATCTGGTGCATATAACAAATGAACACCTTGAACTGCAGTGGAACTTTAATTGTTTTCGGTACTTTGAGGTATTTTCTGCTGAGCAAAACTGAAACTATTTAACAATTAAACTATGGATCTATACACAATTTCTGTCCTTCCCAACTCTGATCACAATTTCCTTTGATCCCCACCTCCGCTCCTCTTTCTCCTCCTCATCCCCCACCACCCTATCCTTTCATCTGTATCCAGCTAACCCATGCCAGACAATGACTTACCCTACCTCAGCCCCCCCCCCACCCCACCACGACATCAATCTGAAGAACTGTCCTGACCCAAAACGTTATCTGCCCATTTCCCTCTACAAATGCTGCCTGGCCTGTTGAGTTCCTCTAGCGCTGTTTTTTGCTCAAGATTCTAGAATCTACAGTCTCTTGTGTCTCAAATCTATATACAAACTAATATTAATTTCCAATTTTCAGTACTAATGAGTTAGAAAATCTCACAAGTATCTTCAATTTTAGAAGCGGTGTAAATGGAAATCAGAATATGCTCAATAACAATAATCTCACCTGGAATTATCCACTTTCAACCACATAAACTAGAGTGGAAATATAGCACCATTTTCTTTCACAGTTAAATACCATTCTGGAAGACTGCCTTCAAAAGATAATCTCCCACTTTCTTATTGTTTTTTTCCTCATTCCTTAACACATTGTGTCATTGTAGAAGAACAGATTCACAGGCACTCTTTTTATCAGCATCAATAAATACTATTTGTTGGTAAGTACTGGCAATGACTATTGCCAAGCAATGTAGTCTAACACAAGAATATGGAGGACAGACGTGGAGATCAAACTGGTGCATAGAATGTTTAATTCCCTTAAAGTTGTGCACCTGGCCTGCACTAAATGTTGCTAGAATGACCCAATCTTGGTTAATTTTTCTGGCTGCAAACAAATTTTACAAAGTAATTTGACGTGACACATCTATTTAAATTGCTCCTTTTTTTACGATCTCAGTCCTCCACTGTCTTTTCTCGAGAACACTACTTCCTTAGTTTCTAACAACATTTTACCCTCAAGATTCAATCTTCTCAAACCTGCTATAGAGTCATAGTCGTACAGAATGGAAACAAGCTCTTTACCCAATTTGTCCATGCCAAATTGTCTAAGATGTCCCTTCTACACCTCCTCAGGCAGCTCATTCCACATCTGTTGTGTGATGCAACGGCATGTAATGCACACACCAATTTATATTTACCTGGCATCTTAATAAATAGAATAAAGCTTTCCTCAGCTCTTCACAGGACAGGAGTAAATACAATGTGGTGCTGAGTAATACATAATATGGCAGAGGAACAAAGGCAGTTGAAAAGATATGGAATATCTTCAAAGCAGAATGAAAACTAGATAGGTGTAGAGATTTAGGGAGGAAGAGCTCCAACAAGAAAAAGTACGATTGCCTGTTGTAATTATCAATGTACTACTGAGCATGCGCTTTGCACACAGGATGAAAACTAGAAACTGCACATCGCCCTTATTCAGCTCACACTATTAAATCATGTATCTTAACAAACAAAGAGCAGAACTGAAAACTTTAAATATATATCTTACACATCTCACCTGAATGAATCAAATGCTGCTGCTTTAGAATATAATTAGATTGCCATCACAAGATGCAAGATTAAAACCAAGCACAAAGTGGAGTGGAGAATGGAGAATTACAACTTCAGGAACTGATCACATCCTTTTGGTATTGTTTCCAAAACCAGACAGGAATTGACTATGCCCTGTATTCCCGGATTGTGATTGGACATCATGCATATTTCCATGGAAACAGGAAATGGTGTAACGGGATAAAATTTGATTGTTCATTATAGATTACTTCTGTCAAGGCTATTTCAACTGCATCTGGTGTTTTGAAAGTCAAAACTGTGGAAGACTTGAAATGAACAGCAACATGAAAATAGTTGTCTCTGGCAAAATAAACATCAATAGTTATTGAACCAAGGACTGTTTCAATCCTAAAGATTCTCAGATTTAGAAACATTGATGTTTTAGGGCATATCAACTATGTTGTAATAATATTTTCAGCAAATGTGCTTGAAAGGTAATGGATAACTTGTTTAAAGTAGTATTTCCTCTACTCAATTCTGGATTAATTAAAATATTTTTTCAGGGATAGGCTGCACCACAAGATATTTATCCCTGCACATATAAAATTTGTCACCAAATAAAAATGACAACTCCAATGCCTCAGTTTTTAAAAATCTGTTTGGAAAAATCTGCTCACCGTTCAAATACTTTCATCTGTTAAGGAAAAATTTCACTCAATTGTTTGAAAAAAAGGAATTTCACAGTGCCTAGGTACATGTGACAATAAAGTACCATTGAACATGGGCCCTGGCGTGCTGAAAGGAGCGTGGAAGAATGGGACCTTGATTAGTGAAAAGCAACACAGGGCTTTGCACTTTACTTGAGCAAGCTCATTTAAAACAATGGACTCCAGCATAAATTTCAATTTGTTCAAATGAGAGAAATATCAGAATTCATTTCAGATCAATTCATACAATGCTGTCAGTATTTAGAAATGTATTATCTGCCACAGGGTAAGTTTTCTGGCAAACCCAAAATATAGCAAAATGCAGTATAGTAAAACTCCATTAATCCAGCGTTCTTGAGATTTTGGTGGTGTTGAACTTGGAAATGTTCTTGACTTTGAGATATGATTCTTGTTATACTCCAACACACTTTAACCCATATTGTTTAGATGTTACTTGGTAAATTAATACATCTTCCAATTAATCAACTATGTTTAAAAAGGAGAGCAAGAAACAAGACTCAAACAAGTTCTCAGAGCAGGAGAAACAGAACATGGTAAGTTTCAAGGGTGTGCTGGAACTGGTGTCCCCGTGAGTGAAATGAAGCATAAAAACAGGGGCCCTGTTAATGAAAATGAGCATTGGGATTGGATCCGTGGCATAGAACTGGGCCCTGTTGTGTTGAAGAGAGTGTGGGAAAATTGGACCTTGGTGAGTGAAAGAGAACACAGGAACCAGATGCCAAACCAATGGGATTTTTGAATAGTCAGATTGTGGAGTTTTAATGTCATGTGTTGGTAATAGTTATTGTACTTGTATTTGTCGTCTTTCACTTAGTCTCACCAAGATGCAACTTTCTAATTGCACTTAAATGCATTTTAGTTTCTTCAGATATAGTTATTACCTGGTCATTCAGAGAAGCTTCAGAAATGTTTGAAAAAAAGCAAAATTGGAAAGTTATTTAACTTGAAGTCAATCTGCTTAGTGAGTTCACCAAAATTAATGTGGATGCGAGTGATCAGGGTCTGAAGGATGATTGTCAAAAAGCATGACATACTTGATATGCAGATGTGTTTATGTCTCCAGTATCCAAGAGAAGTGCTTATGTTTCCAGTACCCAAGAGTCAAGATTACTGCTGAGCCTCAGCCTCAGGTAAATAGTTATACGGTAAAATATACATGAAACTTGAGTCTGAAACGTAGTCACCGAACAAATTGAGAAAAGGTGGGGAATGAAGAAATCAGTTACCGTTCTAATAAAGCAGGAAAGAATGGAAGAAATCATTGCATGTTAGCTAAAATACTGGACTTCTCTCATGTCTGTGTAGTGTCAGCTTGCTCAAAAGCTGACTAAGGTGACAAAAAAAGATAGCAGCAACAAGACAAACAAATACGGCAAATTCAAGCAAATTCAGCAAATTTGATTCCTGGACCAAGGGATGTAATGCTGGTCAGACCGCATTTGGAGTATTGTGAGCAGTTTTGGGCCCCATATTTGAAGAAGGATGTGCTGGGGAGGGTCCAGAGGAGGTTGATTCCAGGAATGAGTGGGTTAACATATGATGAGCATTTGACGGTACTGGCCTGTATTCGCTGGAGTTTACAAGAATGAGAGGGGACCTCATTGAAACTTATCGAATAGTGATAGGACTGGATAGAGTGGATGTGGAGAGGATGTTTCCACTAGTGGAAGAGTCTAAGACTAGAGGTCATGGCCTCAGAATTAAAGGACATTCCATTTGGAAGGAGATGAGGAGAAATTTCTTCAGCCAGATGTTGGTGAATCTGTGGAATTCATTGCCACAGAAGGCCATCAATGAATATTTTTGATGACTGAATGGAGGAGTAGACTTGATGGGGCCAAATGGCCTCATTCTGCTCCTATCACTTTTGAACATGACTTAGAAGTCAGCACCCTCCTCTGCCATTGGATCCGGGACCTTCTGACCCATAGACCACAATCAGTAAGGATAGGCGACAAAGCATCCTCCATAATAATTCTCAACCCCAGTGCCCCACAAGGATGTGTTCCCAGCCTCCTACAATGCTCCATATACACTCACAATGGCATGGCCAAATTCTACTTGAACTCCATCTAAAGGTTTGCTGACGACAGCATTGAGGCTGAGTATGGGAAAGAGATAGATAGTTTAGCAACATGGCAACATGAAGCCCTGTCAAGACAACAGCTTCTCCCTTCATGTCAGCAAGATGAAGGAGCTAGTTATTGACTTGAGGAAGCATGGTGGAGTACATACCCCAATCAAAAGTGACTAAGTGCAAATGATCAAGAGCTTCAAGTTCTCAGGTGTAAATATTACCAACAATTTGTCCCGGCCCAACCATATTGAAACTACAGCCCAAAAAGCACACCAGCACCTCAACTTTCTCAGGAGACTAAGGAAGTTTGGCATGTCTCCAACAACTCTTAGCAATTTTAGCGGATACTCTCGGGTTCCATGGTTTGGAAACAGCTCTGCGCAAGGCCACTAGAATTTGCAGGGAGTTTTAAATGGAGCCTGGTCCATCATGCAGGACAGTCTCCCTACCATCAACTCCCTCGACATTTTACCCTACCTCAGGAACACATCTAATATAATCAAGGACTTTTGCACCCACTGGTCATTCCCTCTTCTTCCCTCTCCTCTTGAGAAGATACAAAAGCTTTAAACCATGGACCACCAGATTCAGGAACAGCTTCTTCTCCAATGGTATCAGACTATTAATTGGTCCTTCCATAGCTAGGGGTGGAGTTCCAGTCTTCCAACCTACCTCATTATGGATGTTGAACTTTTTCTCTGTCACTGCAATGCTGTAAACCATATTCTGCCCTCTAGTGTTTTGCTCTTTGCACCACTTATTGTACTTGTATATGGCTTGATTGTACTTAGGTATAGTATGATTTGATTCAACAATATAGCATGTAAACAAAAGCTTTTAACTCTATCTTGGTACATTTGATCATAATAAACCAATACAATACTGATACCAAATCATTATCAATTAGATGTTTTAACAAACAATTAAGGAATAGATGGGTAGTAATTTTGTAGCATTCCCATATTAGATGGACTAGCCTCTCTATCACTGCACCTGGAATCACAAATGGTATATTGCACAATTTTCTAATATTATCCTGAGTTGCACCATAAAAACAGATGATTTTGTTACTTAACATCTAATATGGTGTTCACAGGACCATAATGCATCAAACAGAGCTTCTGGATGCCATTTCAAAATAAGTTACAAACTGTGATAAATGTAGAGGCAACGAGAGTGGAGATGATTAGTTAATCCCCATAAAGCTTGGTGATTGGGACTAACATAGGTACATAATTTATATGCCATTAACTTGCAAAAGATGCACGATAATCCGAGATCAATGGAGAAAACAAATACAAGAATTAATGTAGTTCAATGAGCAACATAAAAGTCATTTGGTACATTTTAAAAATTATTATTTGTTTCAAAAATTTTCCATAAAGCATACTTGAAAAGTAATTGCAACCTCATTATAAGACGACTCTTGTTTCATTTTGGGGAGAAGATAAAATCGGGCCGTGCGGGGCTGGGGAACGATAAGGTTGGAGCCTTTAGAGGGCAGAGAGCCGGAAGTAATGAAATCAGAAATGGTGTGTGATATTAAGGTCTGGTGTTCGTCTGTGGGATCACGCTGCTTAGCTGCCAACCTTGAGCTGTACGTAGGGCTTGATATTTTTTCATCTATATTTTCAGTTAAGTTCAGGGTTTTTTGATATCGATTAGTGTTTGAAACGCATCAATAATTAATTTTACTCATTAAAAAGCATTAGCCAAAAGATAGGTCCAGTTTTTCTCCATATGTCATAATCAGTTGAATACATTGACAACTTTGCCGAGTAATGTTGCAGTAGAGATGAAATGTATCTGTACACAATTTCCATGTTGGTCAAAAAACAGTGTTCTTCTCAATGCCATTGTTGTTCATAATTACGTGTTAACATTTGGATCACCATAATAACCAGGCCTTTTATCAAGGTAATGATTATTTTCAATTGCTCACCATGCTTGTAATAAGTCACAAATCACTTTCAAAATCTATGCCTAATATTTTCTGTAAAACTGGTGTTCTTCCTCTAGGACATCTATTGCTAAGCAGCTCAACTAGGGGTTCATCTGCTGATTCAACATTGTGCCTAACTGCACTACTAATCAAACAAATTCAGGACCAGTGTCATTTTGTTCCTCATGCTTTTAATTTATTTTAGTTACAGTTTCTGTTGACAGCATCTGAAGGGTTCCAGAAAACAAAGCTGTAACTGCTAATCTTCTCCATGGTGTATTTCATCAATGCTCCGAAATCTAATGGACAGTTTTATTAGTAACTGAAATGACAGTTCTGCCGCTATTCAGACATTCCCAGAATTATTTCTTTGGTGGAAGCCTTTTACATTTCCGTACACCTTCTTTATTTCTTGCCCTACTTGCACTTTCACCTTTACAGTTTTTTAACCACTATCAGGCCATTAGCTAGCATGTCCCATGGACAAAAATGATTCAATTATCTATATGTACGTTTTTACCCCAAATGAATATTTCTGAAAGAAAAACGATGCCATTGAATTTAAGCTCCGTGAATTTTTTCTGTTTTTAATGGTTAAAACTGGAAAATGCACTTAAAATTAATATATATAAGTTGATAATACAAATTCTACTTTTCTTGATTTAAAAGGTAGTTAAAGAGTATTTGCAAACAAATTGAGACAGCTGTGAAAGGTAATTTCAAGTCACAGGCAATGTTTTCACCTCACCAGAAATCTTTCATCAACTTGATTGCGTTATTGTTATTTACTGAACAAGCACTATTTCTCTTCATAAGAAGGAAGGATGCCTTTATGTCCTTAATAATGGACTATTTCATTATTTCAGAACAACAGAAGAATCTAGCTTCCCTCAGCACATCATTGTTCCTTACAAAAAGATAAAGGCTCACTTCACATATAGACTGGTCACTGCAAACAAAGACTAAGCAATTATCATTCATTTTCATTCTCCCAAACCACCTGTGGCTTCTACATATCCTCCAGGTTACATTAAACAACCCATTATGAATATTCACTAGGACTCAGTCACAAGCTCATGTAATTCATATACTGCCAGAAGCATGTTCGACAAGTAGGTAACAGGGAAACTTAATTATATCTATCTCCATGTGGCTAAGGAAAATTAAAAAAACCTCCACAGCATCAAAGTGTTCAGCAAAGCTTGCAAATGTAACAAAAATACTGTAATTATGGCAAATTAGAATTTAAAAAAATACAAAAGCATCCTGTTGTGAACAGCAGCAATTATCTGCTCTTTTGAACTTCTAATTAGCATTTATAGCAGGAAAGATGGAGTGTATTCTAGCATGTTCAAGTTTTACTTTAATGGTTGCGTTGCTCACATTTAAAGTATTGTATTTAAAAGTATATAAAATGCTTAATACAAGAAAGATGGCACAACTTGCCAAAAAAACACAAATTGAGACAACAAACAGTGAGTGAAGTAATTTTATAAACATTATGAAAGGAGCCCATATAGAATTTCTGACTCAATCATGCAGAAGCCAATTAATGATTCAGTCAGGTGAAAAGTGTTCATGAACTACTTCAAGTGATGCATGATTAAGTGATATCAAAGACTCAAAGTGCAGTACTGGAGGACTGACTGACTAACAGTCATTTGATGGGATAAAAAATGCTTTGGAATCAAAAATGCATTCATAGTCAATGTCTGGCCCATAATTTGTTGTAGAAATGCATCAAAACATTGTGCCACCAATATAATCAGAATATTCAGGTGCTTTGGAAGATCTTTAAGAATCACAAAGGATAAGTGCTGCTGTGGTAATAATCATAATGCTGGGGTGGATCAGAACCTAACAAGGAAACATAAGAAATTAAAGGAATAAGCCGTTCAGCTCCTTGTGCCGGTTCTTCCTGTCAACAGAACCACAGATAATCATTTAGCTGTCAACAGAATCACAGATAATCGTTTCTTAAACATTATTTAGCTCAGTGCTACTTTCCTGCAATAACCCACATTTCTTGAGTTCCATAACATCCTAAAAACTATTGACCCCCTTTAGAGTCCACTCAGTGATTGAGCCTCCACAGCCCTTATAGATGGAAAATGCTGAAGTTTCACAGTAATCTCGATGAAGTAATTTCTCTAATATATTTGGAATGGCTGATCCCTTATTTTGAGACTGACTTCTGGTTGTATGTAAAAGATAATAATGCTGCACCTCCGCTCTGAAGTCAGTATTCATTCCATAATCAAGCAACTTTAGGCCTGACAGCATAATCTCTCCTTCTATGACAAGCCCAGTGAACCTTTGACACTGTCCCTCTCTAGGAAGTATTGTCTTCCTTGGATAGGGAAACCAGATTTTGCACACAATATATGATCTCACCAGGGCTCTAATTAAGATCAAGTCACTTCTTTTTTTCACCAAGCAGTTGAAAGCAGAGTTCATTGGAGAAATTTAAAATATACTATGGCACAATTAGTGCCATATCCAGTTCTTGCCACTAATGCAGAAAAAAACGGTCAAGCACTAGGAATTGTGGACAAGAAACCTGCAATTCTAAAGGGTCTCGACCCAAAACGTCACCCATTCCATCTCTCCAGAGGTGCTGCTTGTCTAGTTGAGTTACTCCAACATGTTGCGTCTATCTTCGGTTTAAACTAGCATCTGCAGTTCCTTCCTAAACCCAACATTCAGTTTTCAAATCTGACAAACTCTGGAACATCAGAGTTTGAGGGGAGACCTGATAGAAGGATATAGAATTATGAGAGGCACAGATAGTTAGACAGTCAGAACCTTTTTCCCAACATGGATCTGTCAAAGGCTAGAGAGCATACGTAGCTTTATGCCACGAGTGAGCAAAGTTTAAAGGACATGTGTGGGACAGTTTTTTTTTTGCACAGAGCATGGTGAGCTCCTGTAATGCCTTGCCAGGGGTGCTAGTGGAGGCAGATGCAATAGTGACATTTGAAGGCTTTTAGATAAGTACTTGACTTTTACTTTACTTTAAAGGTACAGTGCGGAAATATGTCCTTCGACCAACCGAGTTTGTGTCAACCAACGTCCACCCTTTACACGAACACCATCCTACACATTAGGGACAATTTACAATTTTACCGAAGCCAATTAGCCGACAGACCTGTACGTCTTTGGAGTGTGGGAGGAAACCGGAGCATTCAGAGGAAACCCAGGCGGTGACATGGAGAATGTGCAAACTCCGTACAGACAAAGACCCAAAATCGGGATCGAACCCGGGTCTTTGGCACTGTAAGGCAACGACTCTATTGCTGCGTCACTCTGCCGCCCTGAGTATATATGCATGCACAGGGAATGGAGGTATATGGATCATGTGCATGCAATTTATCATGATGCCAAGTTAAACTATTCTCACTTGAGGATCTCAATAGAGGAGTCTGAAGAAGGGTCCCAACCCAAAATGTCACCTATCAATTATTTCCAGAAATGCTGCCTGAGCCAGATTTATTCCAGCAGTTTGTGTCAATCTTTGGTATGAACCAGCATCTGCAGTTCCTTTCTGCACGATTACAATATGCCAAGCAGCTAAGACTTTCAGTCAGTGATGACAGAGCTCCCAGCTTCTGCAGGCACCCATGCAGATCACTGCATCCTCGAAAGACGTAAGATGTATCGTCCAGAAACAGGTCATTCAGCCCATTCATGGAAGTATTATATTCTATTTGTGCACCTGCATTTCCACATCAGTACAGTCCACTCTTAGCTTCTCCATCATATGGCTGTACGTAGAACCTTTAAGTGCATTGATACTATTCACTTCATCACTACCTGGAGTTCCCCAGTATCAATGCCCTTTAGAGAAAGACATTTTGTTCATTTACATTATATTGGCTGCAAGTTATGCCCTTCCCTACAGTGGAAACATTTTCCCTGCAACCATTCTATCAAAACATTTCATAATTTTAAAAATCTCGATAAAAATGACTCAGTTTGCTCATAATTTCCTGATATATTCACCCTTGCATCAGTGGCATCATCTTTGTAAATCTTCTCTGCAATCTCTCGTGCCTACTTATATACCTTTAACATAAGTACTAGGACTGTAAGTATATGATCCGATCAACATTTTGCACAATTTCCATACTTTTCAATTCTATCCTTTTTGAAATAAACTCTGGTTTGATATTTATATTTCATATTTATTTAAACAATTTATTTTTTAGTATATTTCAGATGTTATAAGCTAACAAATGCCACATTTTGTAGCTCAGAACACCCAGTGCTAAATATGAGAATAACAACGTTTAAATATTTAACAATAAGGGGTAGGCCATTTAGAACGGAGATGAGGAAAAACATTTATACCCAGAGAGTTGCGAAAATGTGGAATTCTCTGCCTCAGAAGGCAGTGGAGGCCAATTCTCTGATGCTTTCAAGAGAGAGTTAGATAGAGCTCTTAAAGATAGTGGCGTCAGGGTATATGGTGAGAAGGCAGGAACTGGGTAAAGAATGTGGATGATCAGCCATGATTACAGTGAATGGCGGTGCTGGCTCGAAGGGCCGAATGGCCTACTCCTGCACCTATTGTCTATAAACTCCATTTCCTAGTGCATAATAGCTGCCAGCCAGAAGAAAATGAGCCAATGTTACTGACTGATGACTTATTGCTGCCTCCATTGGTACGATATGATGAGCTGGGCATATCCCACAGCTCATAACACAGTCAAAAAGGCAAATCAGCTTTTAACCTCCCTGTATACCCTTTGTATAAATCTTTTTATTTTTTTTATTTTCTCTCTCTCTCTCCGCGGATTGGTCCCTTCTACTGTCACTCCGCGGGACGGTCCACCCCTTCCTGCGCCATCGCGTCTTTACTGCTGCTACGGGCGGAGGTCTCTAACCCGATACAATTTTCGGAGAGAGGGACAGGAAACGGCCTGTCCCGACCCAACCCAGCCCGACCCAACCCAGCCAGCGCAGAGTCGGAGATGTCGCCAAACAGAAAGCGGAGACTCTGATCCCGGCAGAGGGGAACGACCAGCGAAGCGCCCAGTGCCCGTTGTGAGTCCCCATCGCACCCCCAACCCCTTCCCCTCTGGTCCCACTCGCTGGCTCCTGCCCCCATCCCCCGTGATACCGCACCCCATCTTTTCTCCGAGCTCTCCCCCCTGCCCCCACACCCCTCTCACACACACCCCTCCCTCCCACACACCCTCACAACCTCCCCCTGCCCACACACACCCCTCTCCCACACACCCTCACAACCTCCCCTGCCCACACACCCCTCTCCCCCACAACCCCCTGCCCACATACCCCCCCACACCCCTCCCCCCACAACCCCTCTGCCGACACATACCCCCCTCCCACACACCCCTCCCCCCACAACCCCTCCCTGTGCGCACACACACCCCCCTCTCTCTCCACAACCCCCTGCCCACACACCCCGACAATGCTCCCCCACAACACCACCCCACCCTGCCCACACACCCCTCCCCCCCACAACCCCCCTGCCCACACACCCATCTCTCCCACAAAGTCAAAGAGGGGTGCCTAAATACATTGTGAGAATTCTGGCTTACTGTTATGCCCACCAGACTATGCAAGTAAAATGGGGAACCGGTGAGCCCACACACCCCCTCCCCTACAATGACTATTTTCCACATGATTTGTTAGACTATTTAATGTTATACAGTATACATCGCTCTCCCAATGGCATTTAAGAAGGTTCCCGACCCAAAACATCACCATCTTTGTTTCTACATTTTCTCCCAATGTCTCCATTCAAGCTCATGGTAGTGTAAGGATTTCTTTAAAGATATGAATGCATTGGAATCAGTTCAGGAGAGGTTTTTACTGGTCAAACAAATAAATACTTAAAGATAATTCAATTATTAAAATATCTTAAATCATAATTTAAAAACTTTAAAATACTTAAATATTTCAAGCGGTTACTGTACACTTAACATTTTTCATGAGGAACGATGTATTTGTCCAAACTCCCTGCTATTAAGACGGAGCGCCTAAAGCAAAGTGTGCCCAGGCCCTCTTCTTATACGTCACCTGCCTGCTGTTGAAATCAATGACAATGACAGAATCCAGTGACAGAACAGAGTATAAGTATTTGACCTCCAACTCAGTGTTGTAACTTTCACCATGCATGCATTGAGAGCCAAGTTGCAATAGATAGGAAATGGTGATAACCAGCAGAAACAAGAAACTACAAATGCTGAAAAAGGTGTTTCATTTTGGGAAGTCTAACCAGGGCAGTACATACACAGTGAATAGCAGGGCTCTGGGGAGTGCTGCAGAGCAGAGGGACCTTGGAGTGCCGGTATATAGTTCCTTGACAGTGACCTCACAGGTTGACAGGGTGGTCAAGAACTTTCGGCACATTGGCCTTTATTGGTCAGAGCATTGAGTATAGAATTTAGGAGGTTAGGTTACAGTTGTACAAAACATTGGTGAGGTCACATTTGGAGCATTGTGTTCAGTTTTGGTCACCCTGTTATAGGAAAGATGTTGTTTGGGCTGGAAAGGGTGCAGAGAAGATTTACCGAGGATGTTGCCAGTGCTCAAGGGCTTGAGCTATACAGAGATGTTGAGCGGGCTTTATTCCCTGGCGTGCAAGTGGATGATGTGATCTTCAGCGGGTGCAGCAGCATCTACAGTGGCTTGCAAAAGTTTTCATACCCCTTGAACTTTTCCACATTTTATCACGTTACAACCACAAACGTAAATGTATTTTATTGGTATTTTATGTGATAGACCAACACAAAGTGGTGCATAATTGCGAAGTGGAAGGAAAATGATACATGGTTTTCAAATTTTTTTACAAATAAAAAACTGAAAAGTGTGGCGTGCAAAAGTATTCAGCCCCCCTGAGTCAATACTTTGTAGAACCACCTTTCGCTGCAATTACAGCTGCAAGTCTTTTGGGGTATGTCTCTACCAGCTTTGCACATCTAGAGACTGAAATTTTTGCCCATTCTTCTTTGCAAAATAGCTCAAGCTCAGTCAGATTGGATGGAGAGCGTCTGTGAACAGCAATTTTCAAGTCTTGCCTGAGATTCTTAATTGGATTTAGGTCTGGACTTTGACTGGGCCATTCTAATACATTAATATGCTTTGATCTAAACCATTCCATTGTAGCTCTGGCTGTATGTTTAGGGTCGTTGTCCTGCTGGAAGGTGAACCTCCGCCCCAGTCTCAAGTCTTTTGCAGACTCTAACAGGTTTTCTTCCAAGATTGCCCTGTATTTGGCTCCATCCATCTTCCCATCAACTCTGACCAGCTTCCCTGTCCCTGCTGAAGAAAAGCATCCCCACAGCATGATGCTGCCACCACCATGTTTCACAGTGGGGATGGTGTGTTCAGGGTGATGTGCAGTGGCAAACTGCAAACGGGACTTCTTATGGCTTTTTTTCAACAATGGCTTTCTTCTTGCCACTCTTCCATAAAGGCCCGATTTGTGGAGTGCACGACTAATAGTTGTCCTGTGGACAGATTCTCCCACCTGAGCTGTGGATCTCTGCAGCTCCTCCAGAGTTACCATGGGCCTCTTGGCTGCTTCTCTGATCAATGCTCTCCTTGCCCGGCCTGTCAGTTTAGGTGGACGGCCATGTCTTGGTAGGTTTGCAGTTGTGCCATACTCTTTCCATTTTCGGATGATGGATTGAACAGTGTTCCGTGAGATGTTCAAAGCTTGGGATATTTGTTTATAACCTAACCCTGCTTTAAACTTCTCCACAACTTTATCCCTGACCTATCTGGTGTGTTCCTTGGGCTTCATGATGCTGTTTGTACACTAATGTTCTCTAACAAACCTCTGAGGCCTTCACAGAACAGCTGTATTTATACTGAGATTAGATTACACACAAGTGGACTCTATTTACTAATTAGGTGACTTCTGAAGGCAATTGGTTGCACTGGATTTTATTTAGGGGTATCAGAGTAAAGGGGGCTGAATACTTTTGCACGCGACACTTTTCAGTTTTTTATTTGTAAAAAAATTTGAAAACCATGTATCATTTTCCTTCCACTTCACAATTACGCGCCACTTTGTGTTGGTCTATCACATAAAATCCCAATAAAATACATTTACATTTGTGGTTGTAACGTGACAAAATGTGGAAAAGTTCAAGGGGTATGAATACTTTTGCAAGCCACTGTATGGAGCGAAGGAGATAGGCAACGTTTCGGGCCGAAACCCTTCTTCAGACTTCTTCAGGGTTTCGGCCCGAAACGTTGCCTATCTCCTTCACTCCATAGATGCTGCTGCACCCACTGAGTTTCTCCAGCATTTTTGTGTACCTTCGATTTTCCAGCATCTGCAGTTCCTTCTTTAACACGATGGTGTGATCTTATAGTGTATAAGATCATGATTGGACTACAGGGTAAATGCACAGTCTTTTACCCAAGGAACTGCAGATGCTAGTTGCAGTAAAATGTAGAAATAAGGAATTGCAGATGCTACTTGCAGCAAAATGTCTGAGGCAGGGTCTTGACCCGAAACATGACCTATTCACGTTTTCCAAAGATGCTGACTGACCCATTGAGTTGCTCCAGCACTCTGTGTAATTTTTTATTGATAACCAGCCGTTCCTCTCAGAAACACATTAACAATCAGCAGTATCCCACTATGAGATTTGAAATGAAAACAAGCTTCATGAAGTTGATTTTTCTTCTTCTTCTTGCATATGGCGTGCACAGCCTAAAGTTGTAGGACAACTTGTTCTATTTTATCTTATTTGATTGTTCACGCCAAATTGATTACATTCGTTGAAACAGGTCGGACCAAGTGAAGGTTGCAATCTCCCACCCCATGAAGTTGATTAGTTTTGTTACAGTAAGCTGCATAATTATAGGAGAAACATGTGTCTTGTGGCAATTAGCAGAATAGGCATCCAGGCTCTGATCTGCCATCAGTTTCTGCATGAAGCACATTGAATAACATAAACTTCAAGAAGACATTGACAATCTATAATACAAGCGACTTGCTGTAATTGACAAAACATTAATGTGTAGGAAAGAACTGCAGATGCTGGTTGAAATCGAAGGTAGACACAAAATGCTGGAGTAACTCAGCGGGACAGGCATCATCTCTGGAGAGAAGGAATGGGCAACGTTTAATAATAATAATAATAATAGATTTTATTTTAAGGGCGCCTAATACCGAGGTCTCTAGGACACCTTACAATTTAAGAAACATATAAACATATAAACATATAATCAGAGTAACATAAGTTATAAAGACATCACCAATACATAAATTAAAAACAGAAATTTGATCCAAAAAAGACAACAACAAAATTCAGAAAACACAACATGAAGGGAGAGCAGCGGCAGCCAAACCGCGCCAGCGTACACTCTCCCTTCCACCCGCCATGTTGGACATAGACTAACACAGACACTTAACATTACACACAAAATCATCCCCCCACAGTGGTTACCACTGTGGGGGAAGGCACAATGTCCAGTCCCCAACCCAGTTCTCCCCAGAGTCAGGCCCATCGAGGCCACCACAGTTGCCTCTACGGAGGCCCGATGTTCCTGGCCGTCGGGAGAGTCCTCGCAGCGGCTGGAACGGCCGGTTTCCCAGCGGAGTCGATGGCACCTGAAGCTGACAGGGCCGCGCCGATTTGGAGCCACGAGGCTCCCGATGTTAAAGTCGGCGTCGCCGCCCGTGGCTGGTCGCTCCGCAGGCCCGCAGCCCGGAGGTGTTGATCTCGGCGGTCACCGCATACTGCATCGACCCAGCGCGGCGACCCAGGCAAGGCATCGCCCGCTATGCTCTCCGATAGCGCTCCAGCGCTGTGCCGCCAACCGAAGCTGAAGGTGCTGGGCGGTCCCCGTCAGGAAACGGCGCTCCATGCCCGTTGGTAGGCCACGAGGACGGTCGACGAGGCAGCCCAGAGAAAAAGCTGCCTCACCAACCAGGTAGGGACCTAGAATAAAATTACCCCCATTCCCCCTACATTTAAAAGTAGATTTCTCCAACTGGACACACTAAAACTCACTAAAAAACTATTAAAAAAAAAGGTGAATTAAACGGACGGCTGCTGGTTAGCAGCCGTTCCCCAACATGGCTCCTCCTCCTCATTTAGTGATGAGACCCTTCTTCAGACTGATGTCAGGAGCTTGTTCATGCCTTTTGGATATTTAATAGCCATTTATTTCCCTTTGGCTGTTTCAGGGATGCTTATTTATTGTTATTGTAAGCAGGTCTTTCTTTTTGTAAAGGTTGCAATCTCAAAGAAAAATGTAGCTGTTTGCTTCAGTGCAAGAAACCTCTTCACATCAGCATTGTTTATGTAAGATTTTATCTCACATCCAGTGCAATGCAACATTAACCTTTTTTGATGAATGGTGAGTTGCACAGAATATCAAATATCTGCTAAATTCAATCTTTCATGCTTCCACACCAAGAAATGCTTGTGCTAACCAGCCAAGCCTTTTTATTAAGTTCCTGTGCAGCACAAAATAGAGTAGAGCTATAGTTTCACACTTTGATTAAGATGCAGCACATGAAAGGTCAGATGATTTCCGTCCATTTTGCCAATGAACGGTTTGCACCAGTGAAGATATCACTGATGAAATTGTTAATAGACAATAGACAATAGGTGCCATTCGGCCCTTCGAGCCAGCACTGCCATTCAATGTGATCATGGCTGATCATCCCCAATCAGTACCCCGTTCCTGCCTTCTCCCCATTTCCCCTGACTCCGCTATCTTTAAGAGCCCTATCTAGCTCTCTCTTGAAAGTATCCAGCGAACCGGCCTCCACCACCCTCTGAGGCAGAGAATTCCACAGACTCACAACTCTCTGTGTGAAAAAGTGTTTCCTTTGAACCTTCTGCGTTGGATAAAGGTTTTGTACAATGGAAAAATTATGGAATTAAAAAGGTGGGACATCTTTATAGAAAAGGTATTTTTCTTTCATTTCAGGAGTTACTACAGAATTATGGATTACATTCAAATAATTTTTTTAGATATTTACAACTTAAAGATTATGTTAAATCACATACACAAGAATACAGAACTAGAGAGCCAGAGATTCTTGATGAATGTTTGAATAAACACCCTAATACAGTTAAATTAATATCTCACATTTATAATACTCTTTTAGACAGTGAGATCCCGTCGACGGATTTATATAGACAAGCATGGGAAAATGAATTAGCTCAATCTATAATGAAAGATATCTGGGATGAAAGTCTACAACATATACATCAATGCTCGTTAAATGCCACATTCTTTAATACAATTTAAAGTACTACATAGACTGCATTATTCTAAAACAAAATTAAAAAAGAATTGTTCCTAATATCTCCCTGTCTGTGACAAATGTCCATATTCAGCAGCTAATTTAACCCATACTTTTGTAAATTGCATAAAAATTAAACATTTCTGGACGGATATTTTTAAAATTATTTTCGAAGACGTTAATATCCAATTGGATCCCGACCCTAAATTAATAATATTGGGAATATCAGAACAATACCTAAAACTTACAACAAACCAAAGAAATGTCCTTGATTATAGTATAATAATTGGGAAAAAATTAATATTAAAATTTTGGAAAAACCCAGCAACCCCCACAATTAAAATGTGGATTATGGAGATGTCGGAGACCTTACATTTGGAAAAAATTAGATTTGTCTTAATTGACAAACCAGAATTATTTACATTTATAGATTATTTAAAGGGGTAGATTGGTTCGGTGCGGGAGCCTGACTGAAACTTGAATCCAGGATTAGATGAATAGTTACGTTTTCTAACCTACGGACCTATCTCCTAAGTTGTATTATTGACAGTTTATTCTATTTTTTTAATTTTCTTTTTTATTCTCTTTTCTCTTTCTATCTAAAAATACAAATATACAATTAGAGGCAATGTTAATATGTAATTGACGAACGAGGACCCCAGCTAATTTGGTAGCTGGGACCCTGGGATCCTAGATACTAATAATATGTAATCGTTAAACAAAGTTTGTATTGGTTTGGATTATGATATGCATATGCTTCTAATAAAAATTAAAATAAAAAATAAATAAAAAGTGTTTCCTCATCTGGGTTCTAAATTCCCCTTATTCTTAAACTGTGGCTGCTGGTCTGGACTCCCCCAACATCAGGAACATGTTTCCTGCCTCTAGTGCAGGGGTCGGTACCTTGTTCTGCATAGGGGCCACAATGCATGAGCGGATGGCGGGCCACATCTATCACATGTACACATGGATCCCGCCCCCATCCCGCCCCGGATGGCAGGCATCAAATCACGTGTTCACAGAAGGTAGACAAAAAAGCTGGAAAAACTCAGCGGGTGAGGCAGCCTCATGCAATCCTTGCATGTCTCACCCGCTGAGTTTCTCCAGCAGTTCTGTCTACCTTGGATTTTTCCAGCATCTGCAGTTCTTTCTTAAACGTGTTCACAGAAGGCTTTGCACAGGATGTGGTACAGCCAGAGCTCGACGGTGAGCAGCTGCGCTCGGCGGGCCGGATGATTACGGGAAAAAAATCCCCATGCCGGCCGGATGATTTTGGGGTACCGGCCGCATTCGGCCCGAGGGCCGTAGGTTGCCGGCCCCTGCTTTAGCGTGTCCAAATGTTTCAATAAGATTCCCTCTCATCCTTCTAAATTCCAGAGTATACATGCCCAGCCACCCCATTCTCTCAGCATATGACAGTCCCGCCATCCCGGGAATTAACCTTGTAAACCTACGCTGCACTCCCTCAATAGCAAGAATGTCCTTCCTCAAATTAGGGGACCAAAACTGCACACAATACTCCAGGTGTGGTCTCACGAGGGCCCTGTACAACTGCAGAAGGACCTCTTTGCTCCTATACTCAACTCCTCTTGTTATGAAGGCCAACATGCCATTTGCTTTCTTCACTGCCTGCTGTACCTGCATGCTTACTTTCATTTACTGATGAACAAGGACTCCCAAACCAGTTGTACTTCCCCTTTTCCCAACTTGACACCATTTAGATAATAATCTGCCTTCCTGTTTTTGCTACCAAAGTGGATAACCTCACATTTATCCACATTAAACTGCATCTGCCATGCATCTGCCCACTCACCCAACCTGTCCAAGTCACCCTGCATTCTCATAGCATCCTCCTCACAGTACACACTGCCACCCAACTTTGTGTCATCTGCAAATTTGCTAATGTTACTTGTAATCCCTACATCTAAATCATTAATATATATTGTAAATAACTGCAGTCCCAGCACCGAGCCTTGCGGTATCCCACTAGTTACTGCCTGCCATTCTGAAAGGGACCCATTAATCCCTACTCATTGTTTCCTGTCTGCCAACCAATTTTCTATACATATCAGCACTCTACCCCCAATACCATGTGCCCTAATTTTGCCCACTAATCTCCTATGTGGGACCTTATCAAATGCTTTCTGAAAGTCCAGGTACATTACATCCACTGGCTCTCCCTTGTCCATTTTCCTAGTTACATCCTCAATAAAAAAGCTAGTCCCATATCCCTCTGAAACTTTCCTATCCAAGTGCCTGTCCAAATGTCTTTTAAATGTTGTTATTGTGCCTGCCACAAGTACCACCTCTGGTTGCTCGTTCCATATAACTACCACCCTCTGTGTGAAAAAGGGAC
Organism: Malacoraja senta; assembly: GCA_038087875.1. NCBI lineage: Eukaryota > Metazoa > Chordata > Chondrichthyes > Rajiformes > Rajidae > Malacoraja > Malacoraja senta. Next base: position 298,884,355 of record CM075977.1, on the reverse strand, counting down.
GCTGCAGATTCCTATTAAACCTATACCCTCTAGTTCTCCATTCTCATATCCTGCGAAAAGACTCTGCAATCACGCTATATATTTTTCTCATTATTTCAAGGTCACTCCTCAGCCTCCTGCACTCCAAAGAATATCGTTATACCCTGCCCAATCTCTCCTTCTAGCCCAGGCCCTTGAGTACTGGTACTATTCCCATTAATCTTGTCTGAACTCTTTCCAGCTTAATGGCATCTTTCTTCTAGCAGGGTGACAAAACTGAATATAATACTCCAAGTATGGCCACACCAATGTCACTTACAACTGTAACTAAATGTCCCAACATCTACACCCGATTCCCTAACTGAAGAAGACCAACGTGCCAAACCTTCTTCACCACCTTAAGTACTTGTGCTCCTAGATTCCACTGCTCTACAACACTCTCTTGGGCCCTACCGTTCACTTACATGCTTACTTCCCCCAAATATTCCTTCCAACAATATCAGAATCTTGCATTTAATACAACAAGACATTCCTCAGCAGAAACAAAAAGGATAGGCAACAATGAAATGCCTGGAATTAAGGCAGCTCCATGGATAGGCTTTCAGGAAGCTTTTAAGAAAAGTACAGTTTAGAGAGAAAATAAATTAAGTGTAGGAGTAAATGAGCAGGTCAGGTAGTATCTCTGGAGAACATGGATGTTTGGGGTTAGGACCCTTCTTCAGACTGATTGAGGGGGAGGAACAAAGTCTAAAGAGAGGAGGGGCAGTTGAAGCTTGGCAAGTAATAGGTAGATACAAGCAAGGGTGTTTTTTGATAGAAAGATAGCTGGACAAAGGTCAGAGATGAAAGGACAGAAGGTGTGAGACAAAAGGATTGAAGACATGAATTGTGAAGATAGAGAAAGGAATGTATGAGGAAGGGGAGAAATAGTTGTGAATCCAGGTGAGGGACAGGGAAAAAAAGTGGGGAATAGAAAGGGGGGGGGGTGGGGAGGAATGGTAGGTGTGGGGCTTGTAGTTACCTAAATTGATCATGAAGAACATTCCAAATTTGACCATCTAAGAGAAAAAAAGGCTCATCTCTACATATAATGTCCAACCAAGCAGTGATCTCCAGTTGTATATTATCTTACAGAAAGAATAATTCTCTCCGTATTTATCCTGTTAAAACTCCTCAAGATTTTACGTTTCAATCAATCTCCCACTCACCATTCTGAACTGCAGTGGATACAAGTCAAGCTTATCCAAGCTCTCAGCATATGACAACTCAGGGCATTCAGGGCATTAATCTTGTAAAGCTTCTTTGAACTGTTTCCAACGCCTTACTATCTTTGCTTAGGAAATCAATACTTTCACATACTCTCTCTGGTGCCCTCTAGAACTGAAACACAATCTCATTTTTTTTATTTTCAACTCTCTCAGATTAAACAATAGTACTGTAAGCTTTCCTTATCACATGCTGTACCTGAATGTTTTATATTTCATATTTTTTGTGAATCATGCTTTAGGAATCTAGAACCATCCGCATCTCAAGACTTCTGCAATCACTGATTATTTAGATAATATGCTTTTTACAACAAAAAAAGTCTGTGCCAAAGGGCCGTTTTCATATTTCGCTACATTTGCCAGATCTTTGCCTGTTCATTTAATCTTCTGAAAAAAGGTTTCCAACATGAAATGTTAACACTATTTCACAGATCCTGTCGGGCCTATTGAGTGTTTCCAGCATTTTCTGCTTTGCATGTTTCATTCTTCAAAATTCCTGAGAGCAAGGGCTAAATGATTGAAGGTGATCGATGGTTAGCCTGGACTTGGTGGACCGAAGGTCCTGTTGCCACGCTGTAAACTAAATCTGTAAACTAAACTAAACTACCTATGCATCATCAGCAAATTTAGCAACCAAGCCTCTGGTTCCCTCATCCAAGTAATTCACCTACTGATAATACTGAATCTGACCATTTGAAAATCCTATTGGTTTGGCATCATACTGCCAAGTACTGTTTGTATTTTTCATTCACCAGGACATGCATCCACGTTCCTCTTACTCACAGTGGCCCAGTTCCCATGTTCCTCAATCACTTATAGGAGTCCAGGCCCCACACTCCCCCACTACTCATAGGAGCCTTGGTTCCCACACTCCCCAGCCATGCACTGCGATACTGGAACCAGAGCTTGTTTTAAAGTCACTTATTTATGTTGGACTTTACTTGGTTCTGTTTTCTGTGTTGTCTTTAAATCTACCAGATTCACTAAAATATCCGTGTAACATCTTTTTAAAATTGAAGTCCATTGGAAATGTACTGTGATAATAATATCTGATAGTCCAGAAAATCTGCTCATCTGGCAGCACAGCTCTAAGCAACACCATTTTACTGTAAATTGAAAAAAAAAATGAGCGTTTATCCTATCACATCAGTTTTGCATACTGCCAACCAGAACAAGACTTCATCCATGTCAATATGTTATCATCTTTACTTTCCCACCTTTGAGGTGGCACATTATCAAATATCCTTTGGAAGTCTGAGCATATTGTGTCAACCAGTTCTTCTTTAAACTTTTTTATTTTAAGCATAAATTACTGTAACATGATTTTCCTTTCAACAAAATCATATTAATTGCATTACATTCCTTTTAATTTTTCTAAGTACTTTAGTAAAATCCGCTGACATTTTTCCTATGACATATGATAAGCTAATTGGCTTGTAAGATCCAGTTTTCTGTCTCTTTCCCATTTTTGAATAATGGGTGGAAGTGGTGCAAACCTTTCATTAAGCAAAACCACTGTTGAATTTAATACTATTTTAATTTGAAGTCTTTGTTAAGTTCAGCTCTGAATGGGAATCAAATGATAAAAGAAATATAAAATTCTTCGTATTCGTTTTACACATTTTATATACATTTTATTTTCAGGACAAGACACTACTGGCAAGACCACACTTTTCCAAACTAAACTAAAACTAAACTTTTCTTGAACATCAACATTATTATCTTCTCAACATGTGTGGCATCAAGAAAACATGGGGAAAAAATCAGCTTTAAGGGAACCTCATCTATGGCTGAAGTCCTCTCGTGCACAAAGGAAGAATGTTGTTGCTTTTGAACACCAATGATCCCTACCCTAGGACTTCACTGCAGTAGTTTCTCAGGAAAATGCTAGTTGTTTCAGAAAACATGTTTCTAGACGTTGGGATGTTTTTGATCATTGTACAATATTCAGTTCCAGTCCTGAACTGCTCGGAAAGTGAAGCAGTTAATACTTGCATACAAATAGGAAATAGACCACATTCACACATGGATTAATCAGTGGCGAGTAACATTTATGACACACAAATGTCTGTAAATGACCGATGTCCGTTAATTACCTTAATCCATTTGATTTTATGTCACTGTGAATTTCATTTGAAAATAACAGGTATCAAATGTCAATGTTTGAAATTACTGAAGTTATAAAAGCAATTATATGTTAATTAAATTTGAGAAGTAGCAATGTGAATTAAGAAAAGAGAAACTGCAATGGATAGCTCAATTTTTACAAATGCATTCCAAAATTAACTTGAAACTGTCATCTCAAATACCAAATACTCGATAATTAATAGGCAATGTGATACATTTTCATGTTAATATATGCCTACCAACACAATGGTAATTATAATGCCAGTCATATCGACTGCAGATGTGTTCTATTTGTACTGAAGCATGTTTCAGCAATTCTGCTTTCAGGTGTTTGAGCAATAGCTACAACCATTTCCACTCATTGCCCTCATTCTTTAGGTCAGCTGTGAAACACAATCCTAATGCATGTTGATTCATAAAGTGCATGACCTCAGTACAAAACTGTTGGAAGGAACTGCAGATACTGGTTTATACCGAAGATAGACACAAAATGCTAGAGTAACTCAGCGGGACAGGCAGCATCTCTGGATAGAAGGAATGGGTGGCGTTTTGGGTCGAGACCCTTCTTCAGACTGGGAGTCAGGGGGGAAGGAAATGAATCTACGCTACATTGACGACTGCCTCGGGGCTACCTCCTACACCCATGCAGAACTCACGGACTTCATTAACTTCATGACTAATTCCCATCCTGCACTCAAATTCACTTGGACCATCTCTGACATCTCCTGACCGTTTCTTGATCTCATCATCTCCATCACAGGGGATGGACTATCAACTGACCGATTATAAACCTACTGACTCCCACAGCTACCTAGACTACACTTCTTCCCACCCTGCCTCCTGCAAAGACTCTATCCCCTACTCCCAATTCCTTCGTCTACACCCCATCTGCACCCAGGATGAGGTTTTCCATACCAAGACATCGGAGATGTCCTCATTCTTTAGGGTTCCCCTCTCCCATCATAGACGAGGCCCTCACATGGGTCTCCTCGGCATTCCGTAGCTCTGCTCTTGCTCCCCCAGTCGCAACAAGGACAGTCCCCCTAGTCCTTGCCTCTCACCCCATCAGTTGTCGCAAACAGCGCATAATCATCGACATTTTCACCATCTCCAATGGGATCCCACCACTAGCCACATCTTCCCATCTCCACCCCTTTCCACAGAGACCATTCTCCCCGTGACTCCCTGGTTAACTGTTCCCTTCCCACCCAAACCACCCCTTCCCCAGGTACTTTCTCCTGCAACCACAGGAGATGTAAAGTCTGTCCTTGTACCTCCTCCCTCGACTCTGTCAAAGGGCCCCGATAATCCTTTCAGGTGAGGCAGAGGTTCACTTGCATCTCCTCCAACCTCATCTACTGTATCCGCTGTTCCAGGTGTGGACTATATATCGGTGAGACCAAGCACAGGCTCGCCGAACGTTTCGTTGAGCACCTCTGCTTAGTCCGCCTAGACCTACATGATCTCCTGGTTGCTAAACACTAACTCCCCCTCTCATTCCCACACTGACCTTTCTGTCCTGCGCCTCTTCCACTGTCAGAGTGAGGCCCAATGCAAATTGGAGGAACAGCACCCCATATTTCGCTTGGGCAGGTTGCAACCCAGCATGAATGAATATTGTATGAATATTGACTTTTCTAACCAAGTAATCCTTGTTTTTTCTCTCTCTCCATCCCTCCCCATCCCTCCTTCTCCGACTAGTTACACTGATTAAGTTTTACTTTGCCTTGTTATCACATTTCCGCTACCTAACAAAGATCTATTCCACGTTTTCCTTGAACTTCGTCTCCTTTGATCTCTTGTTTTCACACCTCACACTTCCATATCTCTCGTTTCCCCCTCCCCTGACTCAGTCTGAAGACGGATCTCAACCCGAAACAGCACCCATTCTGTCTATCCAAAGAAGCTGCCTGTCCCGCTGAGTTACTCAGTCCAAAAGTACTAGCCACATATCTAACAAGAAAGTCAATTAACTAAAACGTGAAGAGAGCTAAATAAAATATGCTTGTAGCATTCTGTGAATGCAATCAGTTGGTATAAATGAAAATGAAAAAAAAAAAATTCTGAGTTACAAAATTAGAAAGCAGTTTTATGTCTGTATTACAGTCAAGGAAAGAAACTGTTGATAGAAGTTTTTGCTGATTGAAGTTTCAATAGCACACCCTCTGGTTAAATAAAATGCATAGCAGCTAAAGATCGCTAACTCATTTGCTGCTCTCTCATTGTCTGGCAAGACTATCAAGGGATCATAGCTCCATAATAGTTTATCTTAGTTCTGGACATGAGCTATAAAAATAAATTAACATTAACCCACCTAAAAGACATCAAAAGCCAATGATTTTTTTTTATTGTTTTGAATAAGAATTGTTTGACCACCAAACACATCAGGCAATTTGCACAAAGTGTGCACAAACTAAAATGAAAATTGCCGCATAAATCTATTAGGATGTTTTGGATTCAGGTATTAAGATTTGTCCAGGCATTGAAAATACTTTATTTTTCTTTCAGTAGGAACACAAGGTCTTTTTCAATTCTTCTGAGGATGCGAGAGGGATTTCAGTTTAACGTCCGAAGAAAAATATTGCAACAATACATCACAAAATATAGAATGCTCCAGTAACATTGTGCTAAGCTCCAGAAGGTTGAACTCTAGCTTCCAAACTCAATTACCGCAAGGCTCAGTGCTGGGACCCGTTATTTACAATATATATTAACAATTTAGATGAGAAATGAAATGTGACATCACCAAGTTTGCGGATGACACAAAGCTGGGTGGCAGTGTCAGCTGCGATGAGGATGCTATGAGGCTGCAGATGACTTGGATAGGTTGGGTGAGTGGCCAGATGCATGGCAGATGCACTACAATGTGAATAAATGGGAGGTTATCCACTTTGGTGGCAAAATAACAGGAAGGCAGATTATTATCTGAATGGTGTCAGATTAGGAAAAGGGCAGGTGCAACGAGTCCTGGGTGTGTTTGTATATCAGTCACTGAAAGCAGCAGGCAGTGAAGAAAGCTAATGGCACGTTGGCCTTCATTGCGAGAGGATTTGAGTTTAGGAGCAAGGAGGTCCTTGCAGTTGTACCGCACCTGGAGTATTGTGTGCAATTTTGGTCTCCTAATTTGAGGAAGGACGTTATTGCTATTGAGGGAGTACAGCGTAGGTTCACCAGGTTAATTACTGGGTTGGCTGGACTGACATATGATGAAAGAATGGATCGACTGGGCTTCTATTCACTAGAATTTAGAAGGATGAGAGGATATCTTATAGAAAAATATACAATTCTTAAGGGATTGGACAGGCTAGATGCAGGAAAAATGTTCCCGATGTAGGGGAGTCCAGAACCAGGGGTCACAGTTTAAGAATAAGGGGTAGGCCATTTAGGACTGAGATGAGGAAAAACGTCTTCACCCAGAGAGTTGTGAATCTGCGGAATTCTTTGCCACAGAAGGCACTGGAGGCCAATTCATTGGATGTTTTCAAGAGAGTTAGATTTAGCTCTTTGGGCTGAAGGAATCAAGGCATATGGGGAAAAAGCAGGAATGGCGTACTGATGTTAGACGATCAGCCATGATCATATTGAATGGCGGTGCTGGCTCCTGCACCTATTTTTCTGTTTCTATGTAATTAAGAGAGTGACCACTGAGACATCTATGCAAAGATCACGAGCCAAGTTCCTTCTGTGCTGCATTTAGTGCCTCAGCATCCCTGGATTAACATACAGGAATGAGGCATTTTGTACAAGATGGCATCTGCCATCACTCACCAACTGGTTGAGGTCATGGCATGACTACTTGTTGAAGATTGATGAGCTTGTCCAAACTCTGAAGGGAGTTCAGGAGACTTCCCTCATCGGAAGCTGTGACACTCCACTAGTCATTTGCAAAAGGCCTTGAGTTGGCTCGCTTTCACACACACTGATGATGGCATGAAAGCACACCTGGCAGCATCTCAGAAGCCTGTCTTTCAAATTCAGAAGCATGACCTGGCACCCAACCCCATTTTATTAAAACGTGAGATTGAAATTTTGCAAGGGTTAGTCGACCAAAGTTTATTTCAGAATTTGATTGCGGTGTTAAATAAGCCAAAACAGGAAACAATATGAGCCTTCAGAGTGAAAAGGAAGTACATGCATTATATCTTTAAACAGAATAAACTTTTAATCCATATTTTGTCCATTGTTTATGTTCTTCAGCTACATTTAATTATTATGCATTATTCAAAAACATTTTCATGGATTTTGGTATGATTAGGATTTGCTTCAGAATACACAGACTAATGAAAATACAGACAATAGTGTTTAGGATGATCTTCTGGATCGTAGCACCTCAAAACTAACCCTGCAACAAACTAAAGTTCAAATTTTATTTGTGTTCTTGCACCAATGAGATTGAATGTTAAATTAACCACCACTGATTCCAAATGCCAAATTCGTGAGATTCATGGCAAGTTTAAGGTTGACCAGTTTTTTTTAGTTTCATGAAACATACATTTGATGTGCTGACATTGTGGAGATCTGGTGGGAAGATGGCTCATTTTTCTGAACATAGTGAGTGTAGATTGGTTATTGCATGTGAACCAATCGTAGTAGAAATAGCAGCACTAACCCCACCTTACTGTATAATTCATACTAACACCCACTTCCTATACTGGTCAGTCGTGTAAGCGGTAACGATGAACTAACAACTAACAACCTGCTGTACCGCTATACTATGGGTACCGATTAAAGATGATCTTGAACTCCAGATTGTACAGTTTGCTTATTTACATGGTGTCAGAAGTAGCTCTCCAGCTACTCTCATCTATAATCAAAGGAGGCTGGCCAGACAGGCAATCCAGCACCCCACTGGAGGTGCAGCCGTTCTTCTTAGTCCGTGATGAACTGGTAATACAAGACGGTGTCATAGTTAAGGGCCACAAAGTCGTGATCCCTTCATCCTTACGTGACGAATACTACAAAGAGGCAGACAGCTGCCACCCAGACACCGATGCCACGCTGGCCCACGCACAGAATATGTTTTACTGGCCTGGCATGGTGAAGTACATACAGGACAGGACAGACTCCTGCCACATCTGCAACAGCCTGGCGCCGCACCAACAGAGACAGCCCCTGCTACAACAACCTCCACCAGCACTGCCCTGGGCGTCACTGGCGGCAGACATTTTCGAATGGCACGGTAAACATTATCTAGTCCTGGTCGACTCCTACTCTAACTGGTTCGAGCTGATTTACTGCCCTCTATCACATCAGAAATGGTCATTCAAAAGCTACAGAGACACTTCTCCACATTCGGCGCACCTGTCCACTTGCAAACCGACAACGGAAAACAATTTACCAGCCATGCTTTCAAACACTTTGCCAACCGATGGAATTTCTACCATGTCACGAGCAGCCCCAAATACCCATAAAATAACAGGCTCGCTGAACGGGCCGTCAGAAGCGCAAAACAGTGAATGGAATGCGCCCACCTAGCCAAGTCGGATGTGTACCTCGACCTTTTAAACCTCAGAAACATCGCTCGAGACGGGGTCCTGGGCTCACCAGCCCAACGCCTGATGTCCAGAACAACGAGACCACCGATACCAATCGCCCAGCAGAAGCTGGCGCCACAGGTGCTGAAGCCAGCCACGATCCAGAAGCGCATCCAGGAGAAACATAACATCCAGAAACGATCACATGACAAGTCGAGCAAACCGCTGAAACCGCTACTGCCGGGCCAAGTCGTCCGTTTGCAAACAACTATGGGACATTCCGTCTCGGTTGCGTTGTTGGCCCGTCCACAGAACCCCGATCCTACCTTGTTGACATCGATGGCGCCTTGTACCGTCGGAGCCGCCAACACTTGCTGGCTGTGAAGGAACCACGTCCCCCACCAGCTGATCCTTTCGCTCCACCACGTCCGGTGGCTATGACTAACAACAACACTACCTCTCCCGCATGCTCTACCTGTCGGTCACCACGAGTGTCCCCTGCTGCTTTCTCACTTCTGGGTTCACCGCCTACCTCTAACTTTTCTGGCGAAGAGGGAGAGGGGTAGGTCCGTATGTGTTCAGGCCGTATTAGTAGACCACCTGACAGATATGGCGAGTATGTTTGAATTCTAGCTGCATGTGTGTTTAACTATATTCGCTCTTTACGGGGAAGGATGTAGATTGGTTATTGCATGTGAACCAATCATAGTAGAAATAGCATCACTAACCCCACCTTACTGTATGATTTATACTAACACCCACTTCCTATACTGGTCAGTCTTGTAAGCGGTAACGATGAACTAACAACTAACAACCTGCTGTACCGCTATACTATGGGTACGGATTAAAGATGATCTTGAACTCCAGATTGTACAGTTTGCTTATTTACAGTGAGAAAAATCAAAATCATATTAGATAACTATTTTATGTATTTTCTGTTACCCCGAACACCAGATTCCATAAACCTGTTCCATTTATCTTGACATCCATTTAGAATGGGAATTCTACATACAATAGGCAAGCTTTGCAAATAATTTACAGCATCGGAATGCCATTTAGTTAAAATTATCTGTCACTGAAAGCCTCCACGACATATGGGATACATTATAGAGCAGAGCGCTAAACATCATCAAATATTATCTCAACAAATGTTTCTTGCTCAATATTAGAGCCAATTATGTTGTGGCTTGAATGTGCCATTAGCCTATCTTATCTTATCTAACCCTTGTTTTATCAACCTATCAACAACTTCTGAAATTTGTGAATATTTGTACCTTCATAAAATTTTCAAAGGCAAAAGAGTCCATAGCTGCAAGGTTTCATAAGTTCTAGGAGCAGAATTAGGCCATTCGGCCCATCGTCTACTCCCATTCAATCATGGCTCCCCTGACACCCTTACTAATCCAGACTAAAAATATAAAGCAAAATAATGAAGCCTAATATTGCTGACTAATGAATTCCCTCTTGAACATGCACAAATATGGAAAATCTGCTGGAAGTCAAGGGGGGAGGGGGGTGGGGGGAGGGGCACACCTGATAGAAGCATATAAACTTATGTGAGGCATAAATAGCATCTGAACCTTTTTCCAGGGTGAAAATGCCAAAGATTAGAGGACATAATATTAAAGTGAGATGGGCAAATTTAAAGGGGACGTGCAGAGCCAGATTTTTTTTTACACAGAGGGTGGTGGTTTTCCTGGAACATGCTGCCAGATGTGGCATTCAGTATCATTCAAACTTCTGTCCCACATCTTCATTACCCAATAACTTTCTTGAAAACCTATTGTCTTACAAAAATGTTTTAATTAAACTTGATTTCATAATTATATATGAATCAATCACAGGCACAGAATTACAATATCCAGCAAGGAATCTAAAAACATAAAACAATAAATCAAGCATGAAAAGTTAACAAAATCACTGAAAGGCCAAACTAACTAAATCAATCTAAATATATTTTGAATATGCTTCTGTCTAATCTAATTTTAATCAATTAAGGTGATCAATGACTATTGGAAGTTTGCAGTAAACAAAGACTGAATAACTTGCATATCCTTCCAAAGGCTTCTCACAGTCGTCGTGGCTATCCCTCAAGGTCGAGGATGATGGTCTACGTTCTGTTGTTTTTATGGACTCTCAGGTGGCTTATGAGTCCAATCCTGGCTTTGAAAGTTCTTCGGCATTCAGGACAGAATGCCAGATGGCAGATTGAGCTTTGGTTGTTGCTGCCTCTCTTTCCGTTTTCTTCTCTTTTCTTCTAATTCTGCTGATCACAGAACGAAGACGCCTGTGTGTTTGTTTGTTTAACGTGTACTTGATGTTGCACTCCAAGAAGCACATGGTCCTTCACAAATCAATCAACTCATTCCAATGGCAAGGGAGCCAAGACGATTGGAGCTGATAGATCTGTTGCAGCCTTCATCCGCCTTCACAGTCGTTGAGTGCAAGATAACTTTGTCTGCCTAGTCCGCCGTAGAGGTCTTGTAGGTTGGATCGTTCTTAGTCTGGACCCTCATCCTCGACCTTACCGCCATGGGTGGCCCTACCAGAAGCTGGTGCTTCCGACGACATCGCTCTCGGAATCATGGGGACACGCAAGACTCTTTACCACGACAAGGTAAACGATCTGAAGAGGTTCTCACAGTATTTTGTCAGAAAGGGGAAAATGGAGATAGAAAAATAGAACAATAGGCAGATGGAAAGTGAGAGCAAGAGATCTGACTGCAAGTGACTTGGAACATTGGGAAATGTCAACTACAATGGAAGGTTCAAGAAACCGACCAAGTTGTAATTTCTAATAATGTACCAATGTTACAAATGAAATGTTAAACTAGACAGAATTCACAACACTGTCTTTACTGTTATCATATACTGTGACTATTGCATCTAACATCCAAATTTTATTGCTTGAGTTGGACTGGAATGTTTGTGTTATAAGGGGATAAGTTAGGACTCTTTTCTCTGGAGCAATAGGAGATTGAAGGGTGACCATGTAGAGGTACATAAAATCATGAGGGGCACAGATAAGGAGAACATCCACAGTCCTTTGCAGGGATATGCGAGACAAAAACTCGAGGGCATATGTTTAAGGTGAAACGGGAAAGATTTAAAAGGGACCGGAGGGGCAACATTTTCACGTAGAAATTGGTGCGTATATGGAAGGAGCCGCCAGAGGAAGTAGTTAAAACGTGTACAATTACAACATTTAAAAGATACCTGGACGCACACATGGATAGGAATAGTTTAGAGGGATATAGGCCCGAGGGAATTGACACGTCTATAAATTCAGCTCTGTGGCTCCCTTTCTGTGGGTGTGGCTAGGTTTCTTATAAGGTGTGATCTTGCACCACATTACCTTAATCAAGTCACAAATTCATATAATGGTAAAATCACGAGATAGTTTGGCAATGCTCAGCAGTTTATTTTTTGTTTTCAAGTATTGATCCAATTCATTTCTGAAAGCCACAATTGAAGCTGTCTCCACCATCCTTTACGATAATGAATTTCAGATACCATTTTTTGCTTGAAAAAACAACTTCATCATGTCACATTTAGTTCTTTTTAATGCTCACTCTGTGTGTTCTTAACTCTCTCATTGATGAGTACAGTTTCCAACTAGACTCATTATTTTGAACATCTCTATCTCACATCTTCTCTGCACAACTCAAATAGGACCTAGCAATAAGGTGAAGCCCAGGTTTTCTCAGAATTTCTGAAATGTTGCAACCAGAATGTGTGGACATTTTTAATCTTCCCTACTGCATCCTGAGATTTCCACCTGCTTAAGATGACGACAAGCAAAAGAAAAGAAAAGGAGCTTAATGACCATCTTCCAGTTCTGACATCTAACATCATGAAGCTTTGCGAGACTGATGGTGGCACATATTAATTCCAGCCTTGATACACCAAAATTTGCCTACTGTCATGACAGGTTCACAGCAGATGGCATATCCATGACCCTTCATTCATCCTTGGAACATTTGGATAACAAGGATTTAGGTGTCAGATTCCTGATTCTTGTTTATAGCTCTGACTTCAACATCATAACAGCAACCAAACTCATCCCCAAACTCCTTAGGAGTTAGCAACCCCTTTACAAATGGCTCCTCAACATCCTGCCCCTAGACCACATTCAGTAAGGATAGGTGAAAAAACATCCCCCACGATAATTCTCAACACTGGTTCCCAGCTCCTTATTATCTTCCTTCACCAGGGGCCGGCAACCTACGGCCCATGGGCCGGATCCGGCCCATAACCCGAAATCATCCAGCCCGCAGGCGTTTTTTTTCTCTGTCATCTAGACTTCTTTAGACTATGTAATACTGTTGGTCAGCGACATAAAGACTTGCTTTAATGCTCCTAGCAATCCTGTTTGCTGATGCAAAAAATCGGAACTGATATAATCCCACGAACTGGGCAAAAGGTTAGTTGGATTGGTGGACGCGGTTCCACTGATGTGAAAGTGCGGTTGCAGTGGCTTCGCTCGGGGGAGGGTCAGGGCCAGGGTCGCCCTCCTCAAAGATGGAGGCACTGCTGGCAGTTGGTTCGTGTGGACACGGCAGGCAGGAATCCAGCGATAAATGGACGGGACTAGACCTCGGAGAGGAGGGAGAGGGAGGTGGGAAGGGAGGGGATGGGGGAGAGAGGGGAGGAGAGGGAGAGGTGGAGAGGGAATGGGGGAAAGGGAAGGAGAGAGGAAGGGCGAAGGAGAGAGAGGGGAGGGAGAGAGGGGAAGGGGAGGACAGGTGGGGGAGAGAGGGAGAGGAGAGGTGGGGGAGTGGGAGGTGAGGGGGAGAGGGGAAAAGAGAGAGGGGAGGAGGGGGAAGGAGAGAGGACAGAGAGGGGGAGGAGAGAGGGGGAGAGAGGTGGGATGAGAGAGGAAGAGGAGAGGGGGGAGGAGAGGAGAGAGGGGGAGGTTAGAGGGGGAGGAGAGGGGGAGGAGAGAGGGGGAGGAGAGGAGAGAAGAGGGAGGAGAGAAGGGGAGAGAGGGGGAAGAGGGAGGAGGAGGAGAAAGGGGGGAGGAGAGAGGGGGAGGAGAGAGGGGGAGGAGAGAGGGGGAGGAGAGAGGGGGAGAGGGGGGAGGAGGAGAGAGTGGGGGAGAGAGAGTGAATGCATGAAGTTCAGGACAGAGAGGGGTGGGGGTAGTTTCAATACTAGTGTCTCAAACTAACTGCTATGTTCAGTAGACATAATATTGCTTAAATATATTAATATGTCACCGTTTAGTTAGTATGTATTATGATTACATTAATTTATGGCGATAGATCTGCTCACAGACTTGGGTCCTGGCCCCTATGCAGAACAAGATTGCCGACCCCTGCCTTACACACTCATGACTGTGCGGCCAAATTCTGCTCTTACTCCATCTACAAGTTTTGAGATGGCACAACCATCATGTGTCGGCATTTCAAACAATGATGAGACAAAGTACACGATAGAGATGGAGAGCTAAGGAATATGGTGTACAACCAACAACCTCTTTATCAACCTCTTTATCAAAGCAAGACGAAGGAACTAGTTATTAACTTCAGGTAGCAAGTGGAGTGCATGCCCCAATCAATACTGCTGAAGTGGAAATGGCCGAGAGCTTCAAGATCCTAGGCATAAATATAATGAACAATTTCTGCTGGACTAGACTCTTTCCCCTGCAACCGCAGGAGATGTAAACACTTGCATCTTTTCCAACCTCAACAAGCAGAAGGGTTCCAACCCGAAACATTGTCTTGTCCGTTCCCGCTGCAGATTCTGCTTGGCCCACTGAGTTCCTCCAGCACCTTTTTTTTTTTTTACTAGTCCCTCTTTGTCAATCTCCTAAGTGTCAGCAATGACCTTCCAATTGACCATGTGGCTAAATGGTTTGTTTACAGAGCCTGGTATATGTAGCAAATATCTCAACCAATGACTCTCAAGACTCTTCCCATCATTTATGAAACTGGTTAGGAGTTGTAACGCGTCCAAACGGTACAATGGTCTGATATGCCAAAATATGCCAAGTCTGCTTAATAGTAGGAATATATTTGGGATCTTAGGACATAAATAATATGTCTCTGTCCCTGGGAAGATGATGCTCACAATGTTATCAAATGCATGGAAAAAAGAGAAAACTGAATAGAAAATATTTGATGAAAGTTCAAGAAAAGAAAGCTGAATAAGGTAGCCGTTTACACGAGAAAATCAAATGATTATGAAAAGGTTGAGAGTAAGAACATCAAAGGTTTCTTGATCTTTGCCAGTTATGCTACCTTTAGGGCAAGGTTTGTAGGACAGTTTTACACCTCAAGTTGAAATGCACAAACAGCAGCTGCTAAAGCAGACCTGCAGGTTAAACTGAGAATAGGATGTTTTTACAAAACATATTAAGTTCAAGATATGGTGAAGGTCATCAACAATTTCTGTGCTCTAGGAAAAATCTGAGATCTCCAAGCATTCAATAAATAAGCAAGATGAACACATGGTTAAGAACAAGAAAGACAGTCAAAATAACTATTAAGAGGCACAGAGAAATCCAAATGGTTTAAATGTTGAGAAAGATGCCTGGAGTCAAAACACTACTGCCTTTTCAGGAAGTGTGGAGAATGTTAAGATTATGACAAAGAGCTACCTGCCTACTTGACCTGCCACTTAGCAATCAGTACGCTGTAACCGCTGAGAAGTAACTGAAGCATTTTTGATAAATACCTCACCAACATAGGTTGTGGATGAATTAAAAATTCCATTAAAATCTGGATTTTTTCTTTCACTAACTTCCTACTCAACAGCATTGTAAGAATTCCTTCGCCGGAATGTAACAATTTAAGAAAGCAGCTCACTACTACCATCTTGAGGGCTATTTGGGATTGCAAATAATTGTTGGCTTTATCATGAGATTTACAATGCATAAATCTGAAAAAAAGATTAGCCTTCTCCATTTCAAGTAGGTGATGAAATATGAAGTCAGCTACGGTGACAAGGCAGTAAAATTAGATTATTCATGGTATATTTTCTTACGGAAGATAAACAAAGAAACATTTAAGTCTATTATGCAATGTCATATATTGTACAGTATATCATTTTGTAATCACTATATTCTCTATGCAAACAGCTGTAATAGTTCCGCTAATTTTAATGCCTGTAAATTGCATAGGCAAATAATATTGTTCCAAGTCCTGTTCTCTCTACTAAATAGATAGGTATCACAATGCGGAGGTTTAAAAGATCAGAGTGCTCGGATGAATTGAGATTACTGCTTTGAGTGGCCACAATTTATCCTTGTGATATGTGACTGATGATATTTGATTCTCCTTTTTCTCTTTGACATCATTACTGGCGTGTAATACGCAGGACCTGGCGATAAAAGATGTATCCGTAGCAAAATTCATGGCATTTAATGACATTCGAATACCAAGAACAATCTCAGTTTTTGTCTAATCTTGTCTGTAATTCTCAGTTTTTTTTCCATGTAAAATATTTTTCACTTCTCATTTCACTATCTAGACTGCTTGATACCATTATAGTTATTGGATGGCTCAGACCACAATTTGGCTCAGTCAAATTTCAAATCACAGTAGAACAGAAAAGTCCACATCACAAAGGCCACTCAATCTGTGAGGCCGATTTCTTTTAAGTCAACAGTCAGCTGACGAGATAATCTCAATATTATTGCCTTACATTCAAATCATGACTTGATTTTGAAACCAAATACAAATTAAAGAAAACTCCAGTGCAGACCACATGAACAGAAGTGCAATGAGCTGGAGTAAGCTATTCAGCCCCTTGAGCTTGTGCCACCATTCAATACATTATTGGTTGTCTTGAAAGTTCTGCACACTTTCCTGCCTTTATCCCCATAATCATCGATTCATTTATTTACTGCTTTTAAATCTATCTCAGCCCCCAGAGCTCTCAGTGGCC
Source organism: Malacoraja senta (assembly GCA_038087875.1). NCBI lineage: Eukaryota > Metazoa > Chordata > Chondrichthyes > Rajiformes > Rajidae > Malacoraja > Malacoraja senta. Next base: position 298,867,620 of record CM075977.1, on the reverse strand, counting down.
AGTTTAAAAGACTCATTATGCTCTGAGAGAAAAAGTTTTATTTCATCCCAGCACCCCATTATTTGAGGCCATACCCTTTGGTGCTGGATTCGTCCTTGAGAAGAAACATCCTCTCACCATTTATCCCTTCTAACTTCCAAAGAATCGTATATGTTTCAATGAGATAGCCTCTATTCTTCCAATTCCATTGTCCCTACTAGTGTGTTGTAGTACAGTAAAGCTTCCCTAGTTTTATATTTCAACCCCTGTAAAGTAAGGACTAATGTTGCATTAGCCTTCCTTGTTGCAGAAAGCCAGCAGACATGTAGGTCTTTCATGCAACATCCCCCACCAAAATCACTGTGTAAATTTCTCCATTTAAATAACATATTCTTTTGATTTTCTCCTTCCAAACTAAACAACTTCATATTTTCCTCATGTTACACTGCATCCATATCATTTTGCCCCTTCACATAATCTATCAAACTTCCATAATCTGTTGTAATTTTCATTGCAATTTGTCTTTTTAATTATTTGTGGGTTGGCCAGAAATTTAACTGTTGTATCTTTCCTTCCTTCCACCAAGTAATCAAAATAGATTGGAAACAGTTGCAGTTCTTGCACTGATCCATGCAGTACCCTACTAGTCACAGGATGCCAATCTGAAAATGACATCCTTATCCCTACTCACTACTTTTAGCCCATCCGATAATCCTCAATTCATGCTAAATCATTGCTTCTAACATCAAGGGGTCTTGTGAGTTGATGTTTTCTGAGGCATCTTGATGAATACTTTCTGAAAGTCCAAATACATCTTTTGGTTTCCCTTTATCTTTTCTGTTCACGACCCACTAAAAACCCAAACAAATTTGACATGCAATTTCCCTTCAGGAAGGCATGCTGATGCTATTTGATTAGGTTATGATTTTCCAAATGTTACCACCTTAATAACTGACTCTTATTTTTCTCGCAAGAGACGGCAGTAAATGAATTTAGGCTAGCAGCTGCACAAGGCTAACCGACCTATAGTTGCCTATCTTCCTTTTCTGAATCAAGCTATTACAGTGGCAGTTTTCCCTGACTATTTCACCAGTCCCATTATTTTTGGAGTCAGTGTTCATTTGCACACATCTCTTCCATTTGCTTGAGGAAACATGTAACAAACAAGCCATTTATCTTTAAATGCTTAAACGTGTTATCTAATCTCATCATTAGAGGATTACTAATTGAATTTAAACCATTCTTGCACCTCGACTTAACAAGTGAAAGCTGACTCATTCCCTATAAAATGTTCCAATTGCCATAAAATTCAACTCACACTATTTCAAACCAACAATATCTTTTGTGAATGATCTTTGTTTCAGTTTTTTTTTTAAATGGATCACTTAAAACAATTACACATACACAAAACAATATTGTAAAGTCAACAACACACTTTAAATCAATAGCAGATCTTAAACCAGCTTCCACTGTGAATCACTCAATAACAATCACCTAACCAGCTGAAGATTTAGGCACTTTCAACTGGCATGTCAAGTAAGTACCAACTTTAATCAGGACACTGAAGACTATATGAATGGGTTTGTATTGTAGCATAAGGAAGATGGACTTGCCTGTTTTCTGATGGCAAGAGTGAAAGTAATGCCAATGCAGAAAGCTTTCGTCTCTCTGGTTGTGTAATGTTATCCATTCGCTCAACCCACATCTCAATTAAATTGCCAAGAAGCTGATCCATCTATAAAGAAAACAAAGTCAATGAACTCATTGTTTCAATTAGCTTAAATGGCATAACATTGGACAGATTTAAAAAAAATCTTCAGCTTATTAGTGCAAAACTATATGTATAAAAATATTATGACATGATGTACAACTATAATTGTGAGTGGATTAAATGTTGAAAGCAAAATGAGACTGGAAAGCTAAAAAGAGAAACGTGCTTTCTGGCAATCCAATTCTAATCAAAAAAACAGTGAACATGTCTTTAATAATTAGGGTAAAAAGACAAAAACAGCTACCTAGATTGGACTGTACAGTTGTGTCGTACTGTGAAAGTGATTATTCAAATTTACCTGTGTGTGTGGTGTGTGGTGTGTGGGTGTCTGTCTGTCATATTTTTGGCCTTTGATTCGCTACTCCGCCAAAGCCAGATGCTAAAACGTCGAGATTTTTACCATTCCGTTAGCGATTTCACTTTTACATTCGCTCATCCACTCCTCATTAAATTTAGTAATTTTTCTGTACACATTTTTAATAAAATCCATCCCCCCCCACTCACTAATTTTGTCGCCTCCTGCTGGCCACCTTCTCATCGCGTGCCCCGCGCGACCATAACGGCTGCTGCCGCCCGGCTCTCCTCCACTTTCCCACCCCCCCGGCCCGGCTCTGTCACGCTGGCGGAAGGCACAGATCGGCTGGTCCCCCGCTGCTTTTCGCCGTCCTCGCTGCCGGCCCGCACGCTTGCACTGTCTGAAAATCCCGCGCGTCAACGGCCTGTCGGCCCGCAGGCATATTGAGGGCGTAAGCAGCTTCTCGACGGCCATACGCAGCGTCTCGACGGCGTAGGCCTAGCGTGTGGCATTGCGCGAGGACGTCAGGCCGCCCCCCCTTGCAACCGCGCATTGCGGGAACAGACCCAACGGGTCTGCACTTGGTCTAGTTTACCTTAATTTTAAATATATCTATTTAATGATTTTACTTCTCTTTAATAAAACACGCTTTTAAACAACAATTGGAGATTAATTGTCAATTTCCCAAAACATGAATGCAGTCATGTCCTGGGCGCAACCATCTGCAACTGCAACATCATGCCATTCCTTCCATCATAAGATTCACAAATGATTACAAAATGTTCAATTCTGTTATCTGCACTTCATCAGGTGAAATAATCCATACCTGAATGCATTCAGACTGGGGCTGATGTATCAAGTAATATTTCTGCCACACACATTTCAGAGAATAACTATCAACAAATGAGTCTAACTACCTTCCCTTGATGTACAAAAACCTGACCTTTATATAGACCCCTACTTTTGGCTATTCTCTGAGTCATCATAGTCCAGAAACTCAAACAGATCAGCCAAATCAAAGTTGTAGGCATAAGAGCACATTCGAGACAAAATATCTTGCAGTTAGCGAATCATCTCCTGACCATAAACTTTTCCATCAACTGTGAGGCACAAGTCCAAGTCCTCCATTTGCCTGATGAATACTGCTCCAGCAATGCTCGAGCAGCTCAACACTATCCAGGAGAGTGCAGCCATCTTGAGTAGCACCACTTCCAATAGCCCAAATATTCATTCCTGCCACCATAGGTCCCCCACTGTTACAGAGTGCACGATCTGCAGAATGAACTGCAGTTATTACTTACTCTACTCTGAAGATATCTTCCAATCCCATGATCCCATACATCAGAAGGACAAGGGCAGCAGGGAAACATTATTGACTTGCAGGTTCCTTTTAAAATTATGTACAGTCAATACAGAAATAAATGTCCCGACTTCATTATTGCAGAGTCCAAATCCTGGAACTTCTTAACCAAGAGCTTAATGGGAGCACCTTGAACTAAAGGAGAGTAGTAAGTCAAAGAGGAACTAATCACCACCTCCCTGGACAATATATCCAGGTCTTCCCAGAGTATTCACATCCCCAAAAAAAGGAGTATGTGCAAAACAGCAAAAAAATGGAATTTCATCAAAATACTTAATTGTTAGTTAAAGACAATTTGCTTTTAAGAAATTCAGGGTGGAATTCTTATATGATTTCACAATTGTCAAAATGGATATTTATTTTGCTTTGGATTATTATTTTTAATAACTCATCATCACCAGGATCAAACTATCAGTTTTATTTATTTACTGTGACAGACCGTGCGGCCCATTGGATCCACGTCGGCTACCAGCAGAGCAATCCCACAAATCTCATCCCCTCCTCATTTCAAAGTAGCCATGCCTTCCCTTTCATTCCCTTTCATATACCCACCAACTGTGATTCTTTTGACCACAACATACACAAAGGGGTAATTTAGAGCAGCCAATTGCCTGCCAACCTGTGTTTGGAATCTGTGAGGACACCCCGCAGAAATCTGCACTGATAGGGAGAATGTATAAACTCCGCAAGGACAGTACCTGAGCTCAGGATTGAACCCGAACTCTGGAGCTATGAAGCAGCAATGTAATTTGCTGCATTACTGTTGTTTCTGAATATATCTGGCATTTAGAAATGTTTGTTTCTGATGGTTATACTCCTGACTTCAATACCTAATCTATTGTCTATTGTTGTTACGTTGTTACATGTTATATCCTTGATTCTCCATTCCTTGAAAAACAATCTTGGCGATTAAATTTGAAAATTAAATCAAAGCAATCTATCATTAATTTAAAAAATATACAAATTTAACATCATAAATCAGCAGAATGCTCGATGATACATTAGTGCCTCAGGAATACTTTAATGTTGTGAGAGTGCCTCAGTGCTTCAAGAGTAAATAGGAATCTTCTAAATTAAAAATCACTTGCGGTATTTTATTTCATGACACGTTTGCCCATCTTTACATTTTAAATAAATAGAAAGCAGCAATGGATTTAAAGAATTAAAGAAAGAAGACAAACTTGCCAGAACACTATATCAGAAAAGCCACACAAGAAGATATGCCTGTGAATTCACTGCTCCAACAGTTTATTCAGTATTTAAAGAATGGAGATAATTAGGGATAATTTTTACACGGAAAATGCAACTACCTAATTTTGATTTCAAATAAAGAATATAAAATCTGTAATTTATTGCTGATGATGGACAATACCATCGAGCCACTGCAACATTACGAGAGAGAGAAAAATACAGACTTGCATTTGTATATTATGCCATGTGTTTTTTTAGACTACTTGCATGCATGCAACATGCTATTTTGCCATTTGGAAAGCATCAGAATGCTAATGACTTTTTTAATGACTGAAGAGTGATTGTAAATTGTTTATTTTTACTCAATGTCATTCAGGTTATTTAAAAGCAACTGTCTACCTTATTGGAAACCCTCAGGCTATCTTTAACCAGACTTTACCTTGCAATAAACCTTATTCCCTTTATCCCTTATATGTACACTGTGGACAGCTTGATTGTAATCATGTATAGTCATTCCGCTGACTGGAGAGCATGCAATAAAATAAAAGCTTTTCACTGTACCTCGGTACATTTGACAATAAACTAAACTAAAAACTAACTAAACATATATGACCAAACATCCCATGGATTAACCTGATTATCTTAAATTTGTTTAACATTTGCAGATAGTTTGCATTCCAGATTTGTAAATACTTAACCAGAATAAACAAACTTCAACATCATCTGTCCCGCTTGATTAGTACAGGTGTCAAGAGGTCATGGGGAGAAGGCAGGAGATTGGGGTTTGGAGGGAGAGATAGATCAGCAATGATTGAATGACGGAGTAGACTTAGAAACATCGAAAGTAGGTGCAGGAGTAGGCCATTCGGCCCTTCTAGCCAGCACCGCCATTCAATATGATCATGGCTGATCATCCAGAATCAGTACCCTGTTCCTGTTTTATCCCCATATCCCTTGATTCTCAGTCCTAAATGGCCTACGACTTATTAAACTGTGACCCCTGGTTCAGGACTCCCCCAACATCAGGAACATTTTTCCTGCATCTAGCCTCTTCAATTCCTTTAGAATGTTGTATTTCTATAAGATATCCTCTCATCCTAAATTCCAGTGAATATAAGCCCAGTCGATCCATTCGTTTATCATATGTCAGTCCCGCCATCCTTGGAATTAACCTGCTAAACTTACGCTGCTCTCCCTCAAGAGCAAGAATGTCCTTCCTCAAATTAGGAGGCCAAAACTGCACACAATACTCCAGGTGTGGTCTCACCATGGCCCTGTACAACTGCAGTAGGAACTCCTTGCTCCTAAACTCAAATCCTCTCTCTATGAAGGCCAACATGCCATTAGCTTTTTTCACTGCCTGCTGTACCTGCATGCTTACTTTCAGTGACTGATGTACAAGGACACCAAGGTCTCGTTGCACCTCCCCTTTTCCTAATCTGACACCATTCAGATACTAATCTGCCTTCCTGTTCTTGCCACCAAAGTGGATAACCTCACATTTATCCACATAGTACTGCATCTGCCGTTCTTCTGCCCATTCACCCAACCTAACCAAGTCATCCTGCAGCCTCATAGCATCCCCCACGCTGCTCACACTTCCACCCAGCTTTGTGTCATCCGCAAACTTGGAAATGTTACATTTAATTCCTTTGTCTAAATCGTTAATATATTAATCGTAAATAACTGGGGTCCCAGCACTGAGCCTTGCAGCACCCCACAAGTCACAGCCTGCCATTCTGAAAATGACGCATTAATTCCTACTCTTTGCTTCCTGGCTGCCAACTAGTTCTCTATCCATGTCAACACCCTCACCCCCAAAACAATGTGCTCTAATTTTGCACACTAATCTCGTGTGTGGGACCGAGTCAAAGGCTTTTTGAAAGTCTAGATACACCCCATCCACTGGCTCTCCATTATCCATTCTACTTGTTGCATCCTCAAAAAATTCCAGATAACCTGGCCCTCAACACCAGCAAAACCAAGGAACTGATTTTGGACTTTGGAAGGAGTAGGATAGGGACCCACAGTCCCGTTTATATCAACGGGTCGATGTTTGAAAGGGTCAAGAGCTTCAAATTCCTGGGTGTGCACATCTCTGAAGATCTTTCCTGATCCGAGAACACTGATGCAATTATTAAGAAAGCACATCAGCGCCTCTACTTCCTGAGAAGATTACAGAGAGTCAGTTTGTCAAGGAGGACTCTCTCTAACTTCTACAGGTGCACAGTAGAGAGCATGCTGCCCGGTTGCATCGTGGTTTGGTTCGGCAACTTGAGCGCCCTGGAGAGGAAAAGACTACAAAAAGTAGTAAACACTGCACAGTCCATCATTGGCTCTGACCTCCCTTCCATCGAGGGGATCTATCGCAGTCGCTGCCTCAAAAAGGCTGGCAGTATCAAGGACCCACACCATCCTGGCCACACACTCATCTCCCTACTACCTTCAGGTAGAAGGTACAGGAGCCTGAAGACTGCAACGACCAGGTTCAGGAATAGCTACTTCCCCACAGCCATCAGGCTATTAAACTTGGCTCGGACAAAACTCTGAACTTTAATTAGCCCATTAACTGTTATTTGCACTTTATCAGTTTATTTATTCATGTGTGTATATATTTATAGAATGGTAGGTACACAAAAATGCTGGAGAAACTCAGCGGGTGCAGCAGCATCTATGGAGCGAAGGAAATAGGTAACGTTTCGGGCCGAAACCCTTCTTCAGACCTGTGGTGTACTGCTGGGATTAGCATGTGTCATCATTTGGATGAGATTGTGGGTGGAAGATTAGTAGATTTGTGGATGACACCAAAGTTGGTGGTAGAATTGACCGTGGAGGAGGTTGTCTAAGATTATTACGGGAAAAATGGTCCCGATGTTGGGGTAGTCCAGAGACCAGGGGTCACAGTTTAAGAATAAGGGGTAGGCCAATTTGGACTGAGATGAGGAAAAACCTTTTCGCCCAGAGAGTTGTGAATCTGTGGAATTCTCTGCCACAGAAGGCAGTGGAGGGCAATTCACTGGATGTTTTCAAGAGAGAGTTAGATACAGCTCTTGGGGCTAACGGAATCAAGGGATATGGGAAGAAAGCAGGAAAGGGGTACTGATTTTGGATAATCAGCCATGATCATATTGAATGGCGCTGCTGGCTCATAGGCCCGAATGGCCTACTCCTGCACCTATTTTCTATAATATATCATTTATAGAATGGTATATGGACACACTGATCTGTTTTGTAGTCAATGCCTACTATGTTCTGTTGTGCTGAAGCAAAGCAAGAATTTCATTGTCCTATCAGGGACACATGACAATAAACTCACTTGAACTTGAACTTGATTTCCCCTTTATAAATCCATGCTGACTTTGACCGATCCTGTCACTGCCTTCCAAATGCGCTAATATTACATCTTTTGATGGGCCAAATGGCCTATTTCCACTCCTGTCACTTATGACCTTATGTCATTTAATGTGTATCCAGAGAGCAACTACATGAACTTCACTGTTAAGGTTCAAGGTTCTTGAACACAAATCAATGAATTCTCTAGAATGTCGGAGGTTGAGGGCAGAATGAATAGAAGTATATAAAATTATGAGAGGTATAGATAGGTAGACAATCAGAACCTTTTTCCCCAGGGTGGAAATGTCCAACACTAGTGGCATTGCAATAAGGTGAGAGGGGGGAAGTTTAATGGAGATGTGCGGGGCAAGTTTTTAAAAACTTTAACATGATGTCCCAATGCTTGTACTCATTGTACTGACCAAAGAAGGCAAGTAGCCACATATCATCTTCACCATCATGTCTATCTGTGCTACATTCTTAAGGGAACCGAGTACTTGTACCTGTAGGGTTCTCTGTTCTGCGACACTCACCAGAGCCCAGCCATTAACTGTGTATATCCCAACCTACTTTAACTTCACAAAATGCATCACTTCGTACTTGTCCAAGTTAAATTCCATTCCTTAGCCCACTTTCCCAGTTGATCTAAATCCCGTTATAATAGCAACATAGAAAATAGGTGCAGGAGTAGGCCATTCGGGCCTATGAGCCAGCAGCGCCATTCAATATGATCATGGCTGATCATCCAAAATCAGTACCCTTTTCCTGCTTTCTTCCCATATCCCTTGAGTTAGCCCCAAGAGCTGTATCTAACTCTCTCTTGAAAACATCCAGTGAATTGCCCTCCACTGCCTTCTGTGGCAGAGAATTCCACAGATTCACAACTCTCTGGGCGAAAAGGTTTTTCCTCATCTCAGTCCAAAATGGCCTACCCCTTATTCTTAAACTGTGACCCCTGGTCTCTGGACTCCCCCAACATCGGGAACATTTTTCCCGTAATAATCTTAGACAACCTCCTCCACGGTCAATTCTACCACCAACTTTGGTGTCATCCACAAATCTACTAATCTTCCACCCACAATCTCATCCAAATGATGACACATGCTAATCCCAGCAGTACACCACAGGTCACAAGCCAATATGACGAACAAACCTCCATTACCACCCACTGATTCCTTCCACTGAGTTTAGAAGGATGAAGGGGTACCTCATTGAAACTTGTTGAATAGTGAAAGGCCTGGGTAGAGTGGATGTGGAGAGCATGTTTCCACTAGTGGGAGAGTCTAGGACCAGAGATCATAGCCTCAGAATAAAAGGACGTTCCTTTAGGAGGCTGGTGAATTTGTGGAATTCATTGCCACAGAAGGCTGTGGAGGCCGTCAATGGATATTTTTAAGGCAGAAATAGATAGATTCTTGATTAGTACAGGTGTCAGGGGTTATGGGGTGAAGGCAGGAGAATGGAGTTAAGAGGGGAAGATAGATCAGCCAAGATTGAATGGCAGAGTAAACTTGATGGGCCGAATGGCCTAATTCTGTTCCTATCATTTATGAAGTTAAGACAATTTTGTGTCCCCTATGATCCCTGGATCACATGTGACCAAACCTTCTGGACCTGCCTCCATGCAGAATCTTATCAAAGGTCTTGCTAAAGTCCCAGTAGATAAAATCTACCGCCTGCCCTCATCAAGCCTCTTGGTCATATCTTCTGAAAACAATCAAATTTATAGATCATAATTTCCCATGGACTGTTCCTAATCAGTTCTTGGCTTTTTCAAAATCAGATAGATCCTCTCAGAATCTCATCCAGTAACCTTCCCACCTTTGATGTTTGCCTTATAAGAGATTGAATGGAGTAGGCTTGCTGCTTCTCCCTGGAGGTTAGCAAAATGAAATGAAGTGTGCATTGCAGCTTACCAATTTCTCACTGGATTCAAAGGGCGGGATACAGCAAAAATACTGGCCGAGGATTCTGCAACCAGGCGTCGCAGTTTAAAAAAAAAAAAGATAGGCCATGTAAGACTGAGATGAAAATGTCTTCATACAGGTGGGCTGAGAATTCAGAAATTGGAGGTGCAAAGGGATTTGGGAGTGATGGTACAGGTTTTCCATAAAGCTAATTTGCAAATTGAATCAGTAGTAAGGAAAGCAAATGCAATGCTAGCATTTATTTCGAGAGGACTGCAATATTAAAAACAGAGTTGTAATGCTGGACTTTAAAATACACTGGTCAGACTGCATTTGGAGCAGTTTTGGGCCCCATATCTGAGGAAGGATGTGCTGGCATTGGAGAGGGTCCAAAAGAGTTTTAGAAGAATGATCTCAGGAATGATTGGTTTCACATATGATGAGCGTTTAACACCACTGGACCTGTACTTACTGGAGTTTAGGATGGGGAGGACCTCATTGAAATTTGCCATATACTGAATGGCCTGGAGAGAGATGATGTGGAGACGATGTTTTCACCAGAGGGAGAGTCTAAGACCAGAGCGCATAGCCTCAGAATAAAGGAATGTACCTTTAGAAAGTTGAGGAGGAATTTCTTTAGTCAGAGGGTGGTGAATCTGTGGAATTTGTTGGCACAGAACGTTGTGGAGGTCAAGTCAATGGATATTTTATAAGGCGAGATTGACAGTTTCTTCATTAATACAGGTGTCAGGGGTTATAGGGAGAAGGCAGGATAATGGGGTTGAGAGGGAAAGAGATCAGCCAGGATTGAATAGCGGAGCAGACTTGATGGGCCAAATGGCCTAATTCTGCACCACTTATGAACTTATGAAGGTGGTGAAACTTCCACTGCATCGGGGTATGGGGACTCGGTCACTAAAGTTAATTCAAATACAAGATTACTTTCTGAACATTAAGGGAATCAAGGAATATTGTGATCATGCAGGAAATTGGTATTGAACTGAAGAAATGACAGTGGATTCTCAAAAGAATAAATGGGCCAATTCTGCTTATTTATGTTCTAACTACTTCAACAAGTGATGATATTTCATAGCTTTCCAAGAAGAGTTTGAAATTCAATATTTGGAATTCAATTATTTATGTCTACAAATATAATGAAAATTATTTGCAAGCTTAAATTGTTGTCTGGACAGTGAAGTATTGACAGATTTTATACTGTCTACCGCATATTTTTGCTTCCAACATCAGAGTCAATGACATAAAATTTATGTTTTTTTAATTCATTGCAAAACTCCTCTCTCAGACAGCTAAAAGTTCATGGTAGAAAAATTTGGACAATAGGACAAATGCTTAATACAGAATAATAAAGTACCCCAGCACATTTAGTAAAACAAAGAATGCTCTTTCTTAATCAGCCTGAGATTATTACTATTTCACAATTATTTTAATTATCTGTGATAATATTTAGGGTTCCATTGTCTATCTTACAAGTTATATATTAACAAGTGGTGAAAGTATCACATTCAGGTTAAAAACAGAACATGAAGCAGAACTGCTGAATTACTTTCAAGCTTCAAATTAAGGATAAAATTCAATTCTAAATTGGATGTCAGCACTTACCTCCTGGTTGAGTTCTAATGCAATCTGATTGAGCAGGGAAGAGAAGAAGACTGTATTTTGCAATAGTACTCGGCCTGTGATGCCCAGGTATGTAGACATTACTACTGGATATCTCTGAAGTACAAAAATAAAAAGGTGTTAAAAAATTAACTCATCTTTAAAAAAAGATTCTACTCAATGTGGTTTTTTACATGTCCATTAATTGCATCAAACATAAATAAGTTTGAAAGCTTCCTCTGTAAAACTTACAATTCTCCTTTCTTGTGTTGGAGAAATAAAATAAGCCACTGTCCAGTTGTGTAAAATCAAAGCAATGGCTTATTTTGTTTTGAGCAACATGAACACCTTCTTGGTTAATTACAAAGCATCCTAAATTACTTTATTTACAATGCTTCACTCCTTGATGAAATAGGATGCAATACAGTCCGAATGATTTAACAATCATCATTAGTTATTTGATTTCTCAGTGATGTCCAGTCAATAACAAGAGCTAATAAAAGGCATTAAGTACTGCATTAAACAAAAAAAAAGACAAACTGCTGGAGTAATTCAGCAGGTCAGGCAGCATCTCTGGAGGACATGAATGGGCAACATGTTGACTGGGACCTTTCTTCAGACCAATTGTAGTAGGGTAGAAAAAACAGGAAGAGAAGTCGTTGGGAGAAGCCTGCCAAGTGATAGATGAATGTACAAAAAATGTGGGGGGGTGTACAAAAAAGACTAAGGTGGGGGGTGTACAAAAAAGAAAAATGTGGGGGGTGGTGTGCAAAAAAGACTAAGGCTCTGAGATAAGGAGAATGTGAAGCCAGCGGAAGGGTTGGGTTGTCACCAGTTTGCTTATGGCCTGACTGGCAATGGGAAGGGGAGCTAACATTGTTAGCAACTGGGAAATACAGCAGGCCAAGGCAAACTGAGTGCCAGTGTTCTTCTAAATGGTTCCCTAGTCGATGTAATAAAGGAGGCCATATGAGAAGCAGCAAATGCATTAGATAAAGTCAGAGGAGGTGCATGTAAATCTCTGCCTCATCTGGAAGGCCTGCTGGGGTCCATGGATGGATGCAAGTGAGAAGGTATAGGGACTAGTGCTACATCTCCTCGATACACATCTATATATATTATTATAAAACTCTGATCTTGGATATTTGTGTACTTGTTTGTGGCTTGTGTGTTTGATTCTCTTTTTGAAAACCTGACGCGCTAACGGAGACATTTTTACATATTCCAGTAGAGATTTACCGCATGATGTCAAAAATCCGCTCATGTGAACATTTTATTCATTATATCCCGTTATATCTTGAAATTCTTCACAAATCTGACATCTTTTTAAAATCTAACGAGCTGATGACGTCACAATGGCTCCTCTCGTTCACAGTCCACCCGCCTGTGTGTGTGTGTGTGTGTGAGTGTGTGTGTGTGTGTGTGTGTGTGTGTGTGTGTGTGTGTGTGTGTGTGTGTGTGTGTGTGTGTGCGTGTCTCTCTCTCTCTCCCCGGCCATCCTGCAACCCGACTCTCCCTCCCTCTGCCCACTGCAGCTCAGCTGCCGCTCAGCCCGTCCCTATCCAGGACGCCGCTGCTGCCGCTCGGCCCATCCCCGCCCTGCCATGCCCACCTGCCCATTCACTCACTGGGCCACCGGGGGGGGGGGGAGGAGATGGAGTCGGTGTTCGTCACGGTGGGCACCACGAGTTTCGATGAGCTGGTGGAGAAGATCTCCTCTGAGAAGGCCGTGAGGGTGAGTTACCGCAACGGCGGCGGGGGAGGAGACGGACCCGGGGGGAACGGGTAGACGGGACCACCATTGCCGCGGAGGGCGCGCAGGGGAGAGGGGTGAGTGATGAGGGAGAGAGAGACGGGTCCAAGACCTCCACTGAATCCCCTCCACAGCCGCCCCCGGGTTGGGGAGACGATAGACAAGTTACTGTGAGGAGGGGAGAGAGAGGTTTGTGAGTGAGGTGGGACAGGCTGCCATCTGTGGGGCAGGAAGGGGCGTCGCCGGCCTGGCCGTGGCATTGACTGACAGGAGAAGAGACCAATCTGCATGGCACTGACTGTAGAAATCTGCGCACGCGCGTTTTAAAAACATTTTTAAACCTCGACAACTTTTACAATATACCACCGATCAGAACGAAACTTGTTGCATTCACAGCACAGGAGAACGGCAAGTAACTTGGCGAAAAATCGTAGAGCTATCGCGTACCGTTTTTGCGCAAATAGAAAAACCCCGCAAACCGGAAGGGCACAAGATCAGTGTTTTAGTTATGTATAGATTTTCATTGAGCCTGTGGTCTGTTTCCATTCTGATTCTGAGGTGAAACTGAGCCTACTGTGAGAACCACAGATGGCTTGAAACTGCTAGATAGGGTGGGAAATTTGAGATGGTTTACCTCACCCATTTATATACTGAGCATCTGTGTGCTCCTGAGACATGGAATCGTTTCTTAATGCTAAATGCTTCTTCATTGCTTTGAACAGTTATGACCAAAGGACTCCCAATAATCACTCCAACAGCAATTGATACCTGGGTGGCATGATACAGCATCCAGTACTGTGGCCTCACAAATCCAGAGTATTGGATTTAATCCTGATAATAGACAATAGACAATAGGTGCAGGAGTAGGCCATTTGGCCCTTCGAGCCAGCACCGCCATTTACTGTGACCATGGCTGATCATCCACATTCAGTACCCCGTTCCTGCCTTCTCACCATATTCCCTGACCGCTATCTTTAAGAGCTCTATCTAACTCTCTCTTGAAAGCCTCCAAAGAATTGGCCTCCACTGCCTTCCAAGGCAGAGAATTCCACAGATTCACAACTCTCAGGGTGAAAAGGTTTTTCCTCATCTCCGTTCTAAATGACCTACCCCTTATTCTTAAACTGTGGCCCCTGGTTCTGGACTCCCGCAACATCTGAGGTGCTGTCAAGCCTGCACATCTCATTGTGCACTAGGTCTCCCTCTCAGGTGATCTACTTTTGTCCCACACCCTGAAGATATGCTTGTAGCTTAAATGACCTCTGTAAATCACTCCTAGTGTAGATAAGTGGGAAAACTTGGGCAGATGAAATAGTTTAAGTTGCAGGGTAACAGGGAAAGTAGAGTGGGTATGGAAATAACAAATAAACTGCGGGAAGTTTCAGTAGGTTAATCAGCATCTGTGGACACAAAGAGATAGTGGCGGCGCGGCACTGGCTGCAGCGGCTCATCGGCAGTCCTGTTTGTTTGTGTTTTTTGTATTGTTTATTTCGTTTTGGTTAGTCTAGTTTTTGGTTTTTAGTTTGTGTTTTGGGGGGGTGGGGGGTTGTAACGGGGTTTGCAGTCTCTCCCTGGGGAAGAGACTGCAGACCTAAGACTTTTGCCTCCATCACAGTGAGGAGATGTTGGGTGGACTCACTGTGGTGGATGTTAATATGTGTTTATTGTTGTTTTATGTATGACTGTTGCAATTTCGTTCAGACTTCGGTCTGAATGACAATAAAGGGCTATCTAATCTAATCTAATAGTTAATATTTTCAGTCAAGACTCTGCATCAGGATCAAGTGCAGTGGGAAGATAGCCTTATGAAGAGGTGAAAGTGAAAGGTGATAGCTGGGATAGATTGGGGGCCGTAAGATGATGGGCAGATGAACCCTGGCGGCTGAGGGGGTGTTGTTGAGGCAGAAGCGAGCAGGTGATAAATGCAAACAGCAGAAAACAAAATTGGGCAGATGGAGTTGGGCCAGATTGGGGTGGGGGAGGGGGAGGGGGTGAAGGTTAGCGCAAAGGGCTTGGGATTGTTGAGAATGGTGCGTCAGGACTCTGCATGGACTCGCTGGATCAAATGATCACATTCCATGCCGTAATAAGATAAACATCTTTGTAGTCCCTTGTGCAGAGAATTTTCTCATCCTGGTGGTGACATCATTCGTTGAAATTAGTCCCTTCAGTGTGTTTTTCAGCGTTGGTGTGGACCCTTCCATGGCCTTGTCATAACTTACTGCATTGGCAAGTATTCACTGATCACAGCATGCCTGTTCTGTTGGAGTTAACAGTCATGGATCATTCAATAATTCTGCAGTGGAAGCAGTTTCTCGAGTGGGACTGGATGAATCATTCTTGATTACAAAGTAATCAACAACATTCTTCACATCCACCACCACTGGGTCTGTCCATTAAGAATCCATATTGTGGGTCACTAACTCCATATTGTGAAATGGAAGTTGATTGTCCAGTGTTTCGTTTGGAAAGAGCGGTCAGGTTGATTCTGTTCATTACTACAATCTTCTTGTGGGTTGACACTTGGAATACTTGCTAGTCTTACAAAAGTTTGTTTCACAATTCTTACAAAATTGCTCAGTACTTGTTGGATATGTCATCCATAGAGATATTGCTAAACTCCTACCTCTCCATCCAAGATTCCTTTAAGGACCGATGGAAGAAGCGGCTGAAACATCTGAGGCCCTAATATAGGGTTCACTTTTAGAACATTTTCTACAACCTGGAAAATAATAAGATTTATTAGTTGCATTAGGGGCTATCAAAATCTCTAAAACATTTTAAAAAATAGAAAATTGGTACATTTTTCAAAATACTTTAATAATGAAAAACCAAGCAAAATTTTTCCATCGACTTAAAGAACATTACAGTTATGAATCAAGGTGCCATGCAACCTGCACGATCATCTAATAAACCTCTTGACCTAATTGTAAATCCTGGGAAATTGTATAATGAGACAACTGAAAATAGGCTGCAAAAATTAATTCGAGTTTAATTACATTTATGTAGCATACAATATAAACTAATACAAATGAAAACAGATTCTTGAACTACTTTGTGTGTGACTGCTTGGAATGCATTTAAAATCCAATTATTTTGTTCAATTACATCTAACTCAAAGCATGGGCTCATTTTTACAGTTTACAGATTACTGTTTCAATTAAGACTTTAATTCTCAAATCCAGCATATCGAGCCGTTACAATCCTTTTCTTTTATCAAATTTCTTTTGATAAACTATATTTGCAAAAAGAAAATTCAACAAGGAACAGCATTACATATTTCGTTTGGGCAGTTTACAACCCAGTGGTATGAAAATTGATTTCTCTAACTCCAGGTAACCCCGGCATTCCCTCTCTCTCCATCCTTCCCCCACCCAAATCGCACCAGCTTCTCGTTTTCATCCAACAAAACGGCTAATAATGGCCTGTTTCTTTTATCATCGTAACTTTTTTGCACATCTTTCATTCATTGTTCTATATCTCTATATCTTCGTCTAAATCTCTCGTTTCTCTTTCCTGTGACTTTCAGTCTGAAGAAGGGTCTCGTCCCGAAACATCACCCATTTCTTCTCTCCAGAGATGCTGCCTGATCTGCTGAGTTACTTCAGCTTTTTGTGTCTATTTTGGGATACGGAATACTATTTACTGGATTAACACTGTTGATGTAAAATATACATATTTTGTTCATTTGCAATTGTAGTAAATTACCACAAAAAAACACATACAAACATAAATTTCCTTTCAAGCAGTATTCCTAGATCATCAACTTGAATTTATCTCTCTGGAGGTGAGGATGGGTACTCTGCCCAGGATATACAGAAAGCAAAACTAACTTTCTTGTTCAAGAATCATCCTCTGAGATTGTGATCTTCAAACCCCTTTATCGTCAATTTACCAAAGGCTATGCCAGCACACTGAAGGCAGACACTGATGAAGAAATTTACCCTCATCTTCAAAGATGGTGTTGGCCATCTTGAGTTTTGGAATTACACTCCTTAACGCAAGTGAAGTATATTCATTCATGTCCCAAATTTGTGCCTTATAGATGGTGAAAACGCCCTGAGGCAGCAAGAGATGAGTCACCTGCCACAGGATACCCCACCTCTGATCTACTCTTGTAGCTATAGTAATGCATTTCTAGTCAACAGTTACCCAATGAATATTGGGGGCAGGTTACTTGGCAATGGTAATGTAATTGCATGCCAAGGGTAGGAGATTAGATTCTTTCTTGGTTGAAATGATCAGATT
Organism: Malacoraja senta; assembly: GCA_038087875.1. Lineage (NCBI taxonomy): Eukaryota > Metazoa > Chordata > Chondrichthyes > Rajiformes > Rajidae > Malacoraja > Malacoraja senta. Next base: position 298,850,166 of record CM075977.1, on the reverse strand, counting down.
GGCACTAATTACTATGAATGATGCTTACCCATTATTATTGTTTTGAACTCACTAACACATTCAGTTGTGCAAACATGAAGTTTCTTGCTCAAATTGCTCAATCTGAATTGATCCTTTCATGTTATGAGAAATTCGAGAAATGTTATGGGTATTTCAAACAAACAAAAGCTTTTTCTGATTCTGCATCTCCACCACATTTCCTCCCTACTGCTGTCATATGCCAACATTTCAATAAGCAAGTGGGAAAAGCTATGAGCCGGTCGTTCATATTAATAAAATGCCACTGTAGAATGTTTCTGTGAAAGATTGAAAAGGAACTGTGCAAACCATAATCTTGGATAAGTCTCAATGAGTTAGAAAAAGAGCATACAAGTAGTTTACAATCAGCAGGAAGGAACTGCAGACGCTGGTTTAAACCGAAGATAGACACAAAATTATGGAGTAACTCAGCAGGACAGGTAGCATCTCTGCAGAGAAGGAATGGGTGATGTTTCGGGCCGAGACCCGAGGAAGGGTCTCAACTCGAAACATCACCCTTTCCTTCTCTGTGAGTTACTCCAGCATTTTGTGTCTATCTTCGGTTTACAATCAGATTTAGATCACAGATATTTGCAATTTGGATTCACAAATGGGCCATTATATGTCTTCCAGATTAATGAATGGTCCAAGGAATCGTCTTCTTCAAGCAGCATCATTGGGATCCAAGATCACTTACTTCTATTCTGGTTTTATGGATTCTGGAGTGCCCAATGTAGCCAATATGCAGGCCAGTGATGGGACATGTGATGTAGGATTGCATGTGGGTGAATTTTGAGGTGTTTCGCTCGTTTCACTACTTATGCAGGACTTTTGTGCGCTGCTGATTCTTGATTCTCAAGGCCATACCAAATTAACTTTCTCTACTTTAATGTGCCATGGGTCACAGGTTCCCAGGAGCCATCAGGGAAGCTGCATTTCTTCAAGGAGACTTTGAACACATGCTTAATTTTTCACTTATCTGCCGGCTAATCTCCCCCCACAATAGAGCTCGGAAGTTCAGGATTCTGATGGTGGGTACAGTCAGTGTACAGCTAGGCCCTCAATGGTGGGGATATTAGTGAGGTAGTGGACACTCTTCGAGGACCACTTGTCTTTCCAGAGAGTTTGGAAGATTTTAAGGAACTTATATTGTGTTTTTCCAGTGTCTTCAGATCCTTGCTCAAAGTATTTACCTTCATTAAGGACTTAATTACAGAGAGCCTCCTGGGTTGCACCATACAGGGAAAATTATCAGCCGGGTCTTCCTCAATCCCAAAGGCCACCAAGCTAATCCACGTGTGATTTTTCTCCATCCAGAGGGAATATACATGAATTTCATTATGCAAAAGCTTCAAGAAAATTGCAGGGAGCAGCACCAGATATTATACATCCTTTTCTTAACCTCACCAAAGCCTTTGATTCCATTAATCAAGGGAATTGTGATACACCCTCTTCAAATTCAACCGCAGACAGAAATGTGTCTATGCCTTATGTTTGGTCCATGATGCCACACGAGGTATGTTAGCCAAGCAGCTCCAAACCATCATCAATGCATTCACTGAAGCAAGAGCTTGAGCCTCACAATCAGCAGCCACCAAACAGAAGTGCTCTACCAATCTGAGCCTTCCATATCACATCCCTCCAACAATAAAGGTCAAAGTGAGACCCTGGATAATGTGGACTAGGCCCTATACCTCACCATGCACCCCTTAGCAAAGGCTGGTAACGAAGATGAAACTAATATCTGTCTTCATGCACAGGATAAAGCTTTCAGTCGATTGAGCAAAATAATTGACTATTGAGATCCAGCACAACGTTTTGGTTTTCTGGGCAGCAATGATCCCTGCCTTCCTATTTACTTCTGAGACACTGAACTACCCTCACCAGGCATCAAATGAATAAAATGATATTTTAAGCAGTACGAATGGCACACAATTTAAAAATGAAGCAGTGTAAGCAGTCATTTGCTCGAAAGGGACTGGAGTGTAGAATTAAAAATAACATTTTTCAAAGGCACAAACTTCAGTATTATAAAAATATGAATAAACAATGATCATATAATTATCAAAATGAGTTTATACAGAGTGGCAGCTTCTTTTTCAACCATTTGATCAATTTTACCAATGTTGCAAATTACCATTTAACGCTACCAGAACAAACTAATCAAGGAGGCCATGATGGCTGCAACAAAGGTTCAGCTAGTTAACTGATAATATTTGTCAAAGTTATTATCAATGTTATTATCAAAAGCTAAAATAAAAAGCTTTCATAAACTATCCAAAAAATTGCCTTTGATTGCCTATTATCACAAATTCAAGTGTCACATAAAGCTGAATTAATATTTTCCATATCCTGTTTCTAAATTATCCAAAAGCTTCGCATTGAAATGCATAAAATGTGAATTGTCATTTCAAAATTTAGGCAATAAATGTGCTTGAATATTTTGAGAATATTTTATTCCAGCAATAATTTATTCCAATAATAAAATATTTTTTCAAATCAAAACTGTTAAAGCATTTGGATTAGATTTCAAAATGTAATTTTGAACAGAGTGAAATTAATGCATTTTAATCAGTGATTTCCATGTCACAACTTGCAGCAGCTTTTGAAAAATGATAATCAAGACACTTCTTTTCAAAATGAAAAATAACACCATGTTTAAACTCACCAGATGAAAATTAAAACTGTAGACATTCTAGAAGCTCTACAGATTTTATGTTGCAAATATAACACAGATTTGCCGAGAGATCCACTTGCAAAAAAATCTGTTTCTGCATGATGCAATTAGTTCGTTTTTATGAGACATTTTTCCCCACTCCTGAAATTTGAATGTGCATTTGTTGACACCCTGGTCTGGGTGCACAAAATGATGTGATTCCCAATCCACTGGAGCAATGCAAGGGAATGTGGACTATGTTGTTCTGAAGAACCAATCACAGAACATTCAAAGAACAACTTATCTGGCTGGTGCAGTTCTGGATTCTGAAGCCTGTGATTCATTGATTACATTCATAGATTCATTGATTCAATAGGCCCCGACCACGGGTGAACAAGAGGAAGAGGACTGAACTCTGTTGCCTTCCCTCACAGTGGGAAATGTTGATTCCGCTGTTGGGGGGGGGGGGGGGGGGGGTTGTTTTATGTTCACTTCTATAATGTTGTGTTTATCTTATTTGTGTGCTGCATGGTAACTCAAATTTCACTGCACCAATTGGTTTATGACAAAAAAATGTAATTTGTCCTTTGATTATCTTTATCTGTGGGCATTTTTTAGTCAAATACATGATCTCAGGACCTGCCATGGTAAGTGTACAGTTATTACAGGATAGTCATCTTGGCAAGCATCCTAGGGCAGTGCTCAGAGACTTTTATTCTTCATCATGGTCGAAGACAGAGATAACAAAATGGGAGACAGTCGAAACAAAATGAGGGGAAGACAGGCTAAGATTGAAAATGCTGAGATACGGTGCCTTCCATAATGTTTGGGACAAAGACCCATCATTTATTTATTTGCCTCTGTACTCCACAATTTGAGATTTGTAATAGAAAAAAAAAATCACATGTGGTTAAAGTGCACATTGTCAGATTTTAATAAAGGCCATTTGTATACATTTTGATTTCTGCATGTAGAAATTACAGCAGTATTTATACATAATTCCCCTATTTCAGGGCACCATAATGTTTAGGACATAGCAATGTCATATAAAGTAGTCATGTTTAGTATTTTTGTTTCATATCCTTTTTATGCAATGACTGCTTGAAGTCTGCGATTCATGGACATCACCAGTTGCTGGGTGTCTCCCCTGGTGATGTTCTGCCAGGCCTGTATTGCAGCCATCTTTAGCTTATGCTTGTTTTGGGGGCTAGTCCCATTCAGTTTTCTCTTCAGCATATAAAAGGCATGCCCAATTGGTTCAGATCGAGTGATTGACTTGGCCACTCAAGAATCAAGTAGCTTTGAGAAACTCCTTGGTTGCTTTAGCAGTATGTTTGGGATCATTGGCTTTCTATAGAATGAACTGCCGGCCAATGTTTTTTTTTTTTTTTATGCTATTTATTGTCATTCAAGCCTAGGCTTGAACGAAATTTCATTACTACAGTTTTTTAACACATTACAAAAAAAAACAAGACCCACACTTAACACAGTTTACATAAACATCCATCACAGTGAGTCTCCAACACCTCCTCACTGTGATGGAAGGCAAAGTCTTATCTCTTCCCTTTATTCTTCACCCGCGGTCCAGCAGTCCAACTGCAGCGTCTAGGCGAACTGGGGCTCCGGTGTTAAAGCCCCCGGCGGACGATGGCAAGTCCCGTGACCATTCAGCCACGCCGGGCGATGCTAGGCCCGGCTCCGTCTCCTTCAAACCCCGCGGTTCAAGCAGTCCAACCCGCAGTCCAACTGCAGTGTCTAGGCGAACTGGGGCTCCGGTGTTAGAGCCCCCAGGCGGGCGATGGTAAGTCCCGACCGTGTCCTTTGAACCTCGCGATTCCAGCGGGAGAAGTTGCCGTTGCGGGAGCTCTGAAAAGCCGTCTCCCACCAGGGACCTGGAGCTCCCGATGTTCCTGTCCACCGGGCCCGCAGCCGGAGCTTCCGAAACTCCAAAGTCGGGTCGCAGCCAAGCGCCACCACAGCTCTCCCCGTTCCAAAGCCGGCCAGCTCCACGATGTCAGGTCTGCAGGCTCCGCGACTGGAGCCCTCAGGTTGGTGCCGGCCGGAGGCCACCGCCGGCTCCACAATGTTAGGCCCAACGACATCGGAGATCCGACAGGGAAAATTGCTCTGTGTTCATGAAGTCTTCTGGTCATTTTTGAGGCATTTGTTTGAACTTGACCAGATAGGGTGTGTCTATACACTTCAGAATTCATTATGCTACTACCATCAGCAGTTGTATCGTCAATGAAGATAAGTGAGCCAGTACCTTCAGCAGCCATACATGTCCAGGCCATAACAGCCCCACCACCGTGTTTCACAGATGAGGTGGTATGCTTTGGATCTTGGGCAGTTCCTTCTCTCCTACATACTTTGCTCTTGCCATCACTCTGATATGTTAATCTTCGTCACATCTGTCCACAAGACCTTTTTCCAGAACTGTGGTTGCTCTTTTAAGTACTTCTTGGCAAACTGTAACCCAGCCATCCCATTTTTGCGACTAACCGATGGTTTGCATCTTGTAGTGTAGCCTCTGTATTTCTGTTCATGAAGTCTTCTGCGGACAGTGGTCATTGACAAATCCACACCTGACTCCTGAAGAGTATTTCTGATCTGTCGGACAGGTGTTTGTGGATTTTTCTTTATTCTCGAGAGAATTCTTCTGTCGTCAGCTGTGGAGGTCTTCCTTGGCCTGCCAGTCCCTTTGCAATTAGTAAGCTCACCAGTGCTCTCTTTCTTCTTAATGATGTTCCAAATAGTTGATTTTGGTAAGCCTAAGGTTTGGCTGATGTCTCTAACAGTTTTATTCTTGTTTCTCACTCATAATGGCTTCTTTGACTTTCATTGTCACAACTTTGCTCCTTATGTTGATAAAACAGCAATAAAAGTTTCCAAAGGTGATTGAAAGACTGGAGGAAAGAAAATGAGCTGAGAGCCCGTTTATACCTTCATTAAGGAGGCAATTAAACACACCTGAGCAATTACAAATGCATGTGAAGCCATGTGTCCCAAACATTATGGAGGGCACTAACATTGCAAAGATGAATGGGAAGCTGGAGGATTTGGAAGCTTAAGAAACAACAGAAGGTAACTAAAAACGCAATAAGTGGAGAAAAGATGCAGCATCATCAGAGACTCACACCACCCTGGCCACACTCACATTTCATTCCTGCCTTCGGGAAGGTGGTATAGGAGCCTAAGAACTCTAACGTCCAGGTTTAGGAGCAGCTTCGTCCATACAACCATCAGGCCATTAAACACTCAACTTCCAAATAATCTCTGTACTACATAGACTTGGGGACATTGTTTTTGTCTTTGCACTATTACTGTTTGTTTGGTTATTTTATATATATATATATATATATACACTGAACTATTTGTTGTTGTTTATTATGGTGTTTACAGAGATGCTATGTTTACATATCTGTTGTGCTGCTGCAAAGTCATAATGTCATTGTTCTGTTTCGGTACATAAGACAATTCAACATTCTTGAGATTGAATGGGGCTGAGCAACATAACTATTGAAAACTAACACTAAAAGTAGCAGACCTGATGAAGGCTAAAGGGTTTTGGACCAAGAGATGCAAGCGATGTTAAAATCATCTCTTATATCACCTACATTACCAGAATTTACATACTGCCATGGAGCATCTATATCCAAAATCTTCATTGGAAATTAAGCATGGGCTAAAGCATTCTCAATAATACCAGTTTACTAATTAAAATCACTACCTTAAGTACTTGAACTTGCCCTTCAGTGGTGATATCCTGCATCAGTTCACAGAAGGACTGGCACAGAGCAGCTGCAAAATTCTGCAACAAATAAATTTCATGTTTGCATTGTTATTATAAATAAACACATAAATATTGATATGCAAGTGAAAATACTGTAGCTAACACATAATACTGTAGCAAGGCAGTGTACCATGCTGAAAAACCATACAAATAAATTTCTAAAGGAAAATTTTAAAAACAAATTCATTATCAACACAATTTTTTTTTCTTTTTATGAAATTGTAATTTGAAGAGTTTATTTCTGAATTGTTAACAATAACAATTTTCCCAATTCTTAACTTTTGTGCAAGCAAAAGGCTATTTTGATAAATTGTCGAATATTTGTTAACTCTAAAGAGTGCTGGTAAATTACCCCTAGTGTGCAGGGAGTGGAATCAAAATTGTGAATGGTTGAACAATGGTCAACATGGACTCAGTGGGCCAAAGGGCCCGTTTCCATGCTGTATCTTTCAATCAATTCAACCAGTCAAATTTTGGAATTTCTTAAATTCCACGAACAGAAAATTGGCACCATCTATTTACAACAATACAACAACATTTGAGTGTTTGCAAAGCAAAGCATAAATCAACCTTCACTGATAATCAACCCAAACAATGCTTAGATTTTGGAAGATGTGAAATAAATTAAATGTTCAGCGTTAAAATTAAATAAAATAAACATCTATTTGATATTTATTTCACTTTGCTTGCAAATTTAGTTTTTGTCTGCATGATATTAGAAACATAGAAACATAGTAAATAGGTACAGGAGTAGGCCAATCGGCCCTTCGAGCATGTACTGCCATTCAATATGATCATGGTTGATCATCCAACTCAGTATCCTGTACCTGCCTTCTCTCCATACCCCCTAATCCCTTTAGCCACAAGGGCAGATTGAGAAACTGGCTCACGGAAGCAAAAGGGTTTGACAATAAAAGCAGAAGAAAATAAATATAAAAGTGATTACATGCAACTATGTTTGCCAGAGTGGTATTGATTGTAGTAAATGCAACTATTTAATAAAATAGCATAAGATTTTTATAGTTACCTGCAGAAATTCTGAAGAGGTCAAGAAAATGTAAGCATTTATTATCTGGAAACAAGTCTTTACATTTTCAGAACTAAGCTCTGCAATTAAATAAAACATAAAATACATATTAGAGGCCAATAGGAGTAAAATTAAATACTAATTTTAGATTTTTAAAAAGGGAAGGCATTGTTAATTGGCAATCTGATAATTGAACGATTCAAACCTGCCATTGTCTCCACCATGAGGGAGCGACTGTATTTATAGAAGAAAATATCTCAGTAAGTGTGGGACAAACATTAATGAAACCAGTTATCAAAAATGGAAAAGTCTGCACAATTAGAAAGTCATTTGTTTTTTCATATAATATCCCTAAACCTACATTTATTAATGGCCTCACCATGCTGTGATTACAATACAATTGCATTCCTAAATTTCTCACAATAAAATCCAGCCATTGTTGGTGAAGCAGAAGATCTTGCGTACAAGCATTAAACTGGAGCCAATCACACTCCAAAACATAGCCCTTTATTTTGTGAAAAACAAAAGCAGTCACCAGCTAAACTACAATACTGTAGCTCCACACATAAGCAATGATCTACTCAGGATTTCTATACAAATATGCAAATCATTAAGCACAAGTAATGTAAAGCTGTTATATTACCAGTGCCCTCAATGGACTCCCCACGAGTATAACATAGAAGTACAAAATCAAAAGAATGCCTACACCCGGATAGTGATTACACTCAATTACAAAAATTTAGTTACCACGCATTTTTTTTAAATCATGTATTTTATGTGAATATTGTTTTATTTTAATTAGGCTAACCATTTCTAATTGTTTTCATGTTTTTTTCCTGCAAAGAATGTTTCTTTCTTTCCTTCTTGTTCTCACCCTACTCTTACACAATAGCATAATGCTTTGAAACATTCTCAAGATATAAATGAATTTGTTCCACAGCTTGATGGGGCTGTCCCACTGTACGAGCTATTTCAAGAGTTCTCCCGAGTTTCCCCTGATTCGAACTCGGAGAATTACGGTAATAGCCGCTCGTCGGTACTCGGGGCTCTCGTGGACATTTTTCAACATGTTAAAAAATCTTCACGAGTCTTCCCGAGCTTACCGCGTTTCCCGAGTACTTGCCGTTAGCATTACGAGCCGCTAAGTGACGTCCCGAGCTCCGACGTACCCGCAACGTACATTCTACGTGCTTACCACGAGTTTGATTTTTTTTTAATACTCGGGAGAGCTCTTGAATTAGCTCGTACAGTGGGACAGCCCCTTGAGTCAGCTACCTCCCTTAGACTACATTACATTTTGTTCGGAGTTCATTTATGAGTGTGACCATCAACTACACAAAATCTGTTGAAATTGTCACTCAAACAGTCGAAGTACAATTTATTCTCAATGAACTCATCCTAATAGATTCATTAGCCCATAATCTGCCTCAAAGAGTAAACAAAGTGTGCTTGTTTTTCATTACCATTATTATTGCTCATTAATTTCCTAGGGATTTCAACACTGCAGTTTGTCACAATTAGAAATCCATTTTAATTGTGAATCTTCTTGACTAAAGACTAGATAAGAGTCTATAAGGCTAAAGAAAGAGTTGAGAGTAAAAGAGCAAATTAAGAATAGATTTATTCGTTTTAAGAATAATTAAAAACCAAAAGCATGAGACGCCACTTTTTATAACATAATTAGTAGCACCAGGGGTTGCATGACAGTATTTAAGATAATTTGCACAAGAAAAAGTTATATGTACCAGAAGAATTAAGCATCAACATTTTATAGTCTGTATTGTAGGTATCTAAATTGCCACAGATTATAGTTACACGCCAGTAAATGCCAAATATCTCCAATGCACTCCAAAGATATTTCCAATGCAATGAAACTTTCAGAAAAAGAGTACAGTCAGCAACATGTGTATTTTTTGCATTCTGCAGAAATTGGTACTTGATGTACTCTTTAATAATGGTGAATGTTGAAACCTTGTCAGTGTAAAAAAGCATTTATTTGTAAAAACATGTTTATGCCCTCTAATGCAAGTGTGGGATTGTGGGATTTCAGGTGCTTTGCGAAACAATCCATGAGTTAATTAGACATCACTTTCTCAATCAATATAATTATAATGGCATCTTTTATGTAAAATAAATGGTGGAAAATAAACCGGAAGACAATGTCTTGTTCGACTGAAGGACAGGGAAATAAACGAGTGCAGACCCAAACAACTGCCTTAAAATGAATGAAAATTTGGCACCATTTACATTCAACTAGTGCTGGTATTTAATAATTTACTGTTCATAGGTTATTGTACAACACTCTGTTCCAATAGAAAAAAAATATTAATAAACCACTCTACAGCATGAAATTAATACATTGAACTAAGAACTTAAATGTGTTGTATTTGCTCTGTCTGAAATTAATTATTAGCTTTATAACAAATTAGTATCTTAATAATTTTAAAGAACAGGAGTGCTTTAAATAGTGGAAATCACACAATAATAATGACAAACAAAATTATCCATCTCCTTTCCATGACAAAAATCCTTAAATTTTTTATCAACTTTCTGAAATAATGAATTCTTCATATAGGACACATATTACTTTTGCAATAACAAGGGATGAATTAAGCAATCTGTTAAAATGTACATATATTTCAACACTGCCAATTACCTTATTGTAAAAATAACTACTTTACTCCCACAGACTGTAGTTCCTCAACATCTCTGAGATAATTAAGCTGAGCTCAAAGGAGATACATGGTTCAATCATTTGCACCACTGCACTCCAAGTAGGACAAATGGCTAAGGAGAAAGAAAATAAGTTGAGTTTTTTTCCTCAAAGATAACAACAGTTTTGAAATGGAGAGGAACTGTTCCTATGAACACAAAATCATGAACATTATCACTCCTCCATCACTCCTCATTGTGAGGCCACATGCAAATTTGAGGAACCAGCACCTCATATTTCGCTTGGGCAGCTTACAATCCAGCAGTATGTGTACTTATTTCTCCAATTTCAAGTAACCCTTGCATTCCCTCTCTCTCTGTCCTTCCCCTACCCTAAACGTCCTGCTAGTTTCACTGTTCATATCCTTCTGTTATCACCTCCTCCAGAGCCAACAATGGACCATTATGGGCTCCTTGGCCATTGGTGCCTGCTCTGATTTGTTCTGTGTCTTTTTATACCTCCAGTTTCCCTCTGCCCTGACTCAGTCTGAAGAAGGGTCTCAACCCAAAACGTCACCTATTCCTTTTCTCCAGAGATGCTGCCTGACCCGCTGAGTTACTCTGGCATTTTGTGTCTATCTGCAGTGTAAACCAGCATCTGCAGTTCTTTCCTACACATCTGCAATTGCTTCCTACACAAAAATATTTTACATTTTAATTCAGCATTTTGTGCCTGCGCAGGCACTTTGCACCTTTCCTAGAAAACAAACACAGACCTTTTGCATCATCTTTTTGTTTATCGTTCAGATAAGACATAAAATTTAATTCATTTCTTACTTTTTGGATTCATTAACAGGATTCAGTAATGCTATGGCACTATTAAATGAGCAAAATATTCTGCTCTACCGACCAACATCACCACTCATCTCCCTCCACTAAAATAATCAAACAGATCATTCCTCTTGTTTTCCTCATTTTTATTTCTGCAGGGAAAACATCAGAATGTGCCTATGCAATATGTTCCAAAATATGCAGCTTATTCTTATTGTCAAACTATTTCTAATCTGGAGCTAAAAATATGCCCTGTGGTTAAGTAATAACCTGGCACCTTCTGCAGCTATGGTAATTGAAATTTCACAATGTATGCAACACCATCCATCCAACAAATAAATATACTAAGACAGTTTCATTGGAATATTAAATACAATTATACTGTGAACGTTGTGAAATATCCTTTTGTTGTCCCATAGAAGGTATGAAAATAATGATGCCCTGGAGTGCCTGAAGACTCCATTGGTACTTAATACCAATCTTAGGAGGGACAGTCTTCCATGCAAGCTTAAAAACAACAGTCCTTAAGAGGCCTGGTAAATATACCATAAAAAACAAAGTCAGTCTTGGTGAATAAAACTTCAGACCTGCAAACATTGTTTAATTTTATAGAAGGTTACAGAAAGAGTACTTTCTAAAGTGTACTCAAGAAAGAGTACACCATCAACTTTTCAAGAAGGGCTGCACAGAAAATGCTGGGAACTATAGTCCGGTGAGCTTAACATCTGTAGTTGGAAAGTTACTGGAGAGTATTCTGAGGGATAGGTTATACAGGCATATGAATGGGCAAGGGTTGATTAGGGATAGTCAGCATGGTTTTGTACGTGGGAGGTCGTGTCTCACAAATCTGGTTGATGAGGGCAGAGCTTCTGATGTTGTGTACATGGACTTCAGTAAGGCGTTCAACAAGGTTCCGCATGGTAGGCTGCTCTGGAAGGTTAGATCGGATGGGATCCAAGGAGATATAGCTGAATGGATAGCAAATTGGCTCCATGGAAGGAAGCAGAGGGTGATGGTGGAAGGTTGCTTCTCATACTGGATGTCTGTGACTAGTGGTGTGCCTCAGTGTTCGGTGCTGGGCCCGTTACTGTTTGTCATCTACATTAATGATTTGGATGAGAACATTCAGGGCAAGATTAGCAAGTTTGCTGATGATACACAAGTTAGTGGTTTTGCAGATAGTGAAGATGGTTGTGAAAGATTGCAGGAGGATCTGGATCGATTGGCCAGGTGGGCGGAGGAATGGTTGATGGAATTTAATACAAAGAAGTGTGAGGTGTTGCATTTTGGGACATCGAACAACGGCAGGACCTACACAATAAATGGTAGGCCTCTGGGTAGTGTTGCAGAGCAGAGGGATCTAGGAGTACAGATACATGGTTCCTTGAAGTTTGAGTCGCAGGTAGATATGGTGGTCAAAAAGGCTTTTGGCACTTTGGCCTTCATCAGTCAGAGTATCGAGTATAGAAGTTGGGAGGTCATGTTGCAGTTGTATAGGACGTTGGTGAGACCGCATCTCGAATACTGTGTTCAGTTCTGGGCACCATGTTAGAGGAAAGATATTGTCTAGCTTGAAAGGGTTGAGAGAAGATTTACGAGGATGTTGCCAGGACTCGAGGGTGTGAGCTACGGGGAGAGGTTGAGTAGGCTGGGTCTCTACTCCTTGGAGCGCAGGAGGATGAGGGGTGATCTTAAAGAAGTGTACAAAATCATGAGAGGAATAGATCGGATAGATGCACAGAATCTCTTGCCCAGAGTAGGGGAATCGAGGACCAGAGGACATAGGTTCAAGGTGAGGGGGAAAAGATTTAATAGGAATCCGAGGGGTAACATTTTCACTCAAAGGGTGGCGGGTGTATGGATCAAGTTGCCAGAGGAGGTCGTTGAGGCTGGGACTATCCCATCATTTAAGACACAGTTAGACAGGTACATGGATAGGACAAGTTTGGAGGGATATGGTAAGTGGGGCGAGTGTCGCTGCGACATTGTTGGCCGGTGTGGGCAAGTTGTGCCGAAGGGCCTGTTTCCACACTGTATCACTATGACTCTAAATATTATCTTTTAACGCAGAACACTGACTAGAAAGAAGAAAATATCCTCCATTCAATGACACTTAGACATAGAAACATAGAAAATAGGTGCAGGTGTAGGCCATTCGGCCCTTCGAGCCTGCACCGCCATTCAATATGATCATGGCTGATCATCCAACTCAGTATCCTGTACCTGCCTTCTCTCCATACCCCCTGATCCCCTTAGCCACTAGGGCCACATCTAACTCCCTCTTAAATATAGCCAATGAACTGGCCTCAACTACTTTCTGTGGCAGAGAATTCCACAGGTTCACCACACTCTGTGTGAAATTTTTCTTTTCTCATCTCGGTCCTAAAAGACTTTCCCCTTATCGTTAAACTGTGACCCCTTGTTCTGGACTTCCCCAACATCGGGAACAATCTTCCTGCATCTAGCCTGTCCAACCCCTTAAGAATTTTGTAAGTTTCTATAAGATCCCCCCTCAATCTTCTAAATTCTAGCGAGTACAAGCCAAGTCTATCCAGTCTTTCTTCATATGAAAGTCCTGCAATCCCAGGAATCAGTCTGGTGAACCTTCTCTGTACTCCCTCTATGGCAAGAATGTATTTCCTCAGATTAGGAGACCAAAACTGTACGCAATACTCCAGGTGTGGTCTCACCAAGACCCTGTACAACTGCAGTAGAACCTCCCTGCTCCTACACTCAAATCCTTTTGCTATGAATGCTAACATACCATTCACTTTCTTCACTGCCTGCTGCACATGCATGCCTACTTTCAATGACTGGTGTACCATGACACCCAGGTCTCGTTGCATCATTGGCCACCATTCAGATAATAGTGTTAATTTTTGACCGTGTTAATCACAGAAAGCTGTTTGTTAAAATGAGTCAAAGAGGGGTGCCTAAATACATTGTGAGAATTCTGGCCTACTGGTATGCCCACCAGACTATGCAAATAAAATGGGGCAATAGGGTCTCAGCCCCATTTGGGGTTAGCAATGGCGTTAGACAAGGGGGAATTTTGTCCCCAGTCCTTTTTAATCTTTATATTGATGATCTGTAAAGACTGTAATACTAGGTGCATGATATTCAGTGAACCATATTATGTATGCAGATGATCTGGTGGTCTGTAGTCCATCTAGCGCTGGTCTCCAGCAGCTCCTTACTATATGTTCTGTGTATGGTGTGGAACATGATATTAAATATAATGCTGGTAAGAGTGCTGTTATGATCTGTAGAACCAAAGAGGATAAATGTCTAAAATTTCCTGATTTTAAATTGTCTGACAATAATCTTAGTGTCTGTAATAAGGTAAAATATCTTGGACATTTTATTACAGAACAAATGACAGATGATGAGGATATTTATAGGCAACGACGTATGCTGTATGTACAGGCGAATATTCTCTTGCGTAAGTTTGGTGCGTGTGCAGATTGCACACTACTGTATACCACACACCTGTAGTCGAACTATGGAAAGACAAGTTTGAAGAGACTAAAGGTGTCATATAATGATGCCATGAGAACACTGCTAAGGAAACCTAGATGGTGTAGTGCTAGTAACATGTTTGTGGCTGCAGGAGTCAGTACTTTAGAAGCTATCCTAAGAAATCATATGTATAAATTCATTTGCAGGATAAATGACTCTAAAAATGTAATTATTATGGCCTTGTCAAACATAAGGTTTAGCACTACACGCTACGAATCCCAGTTGTGGAGACACCGGTATCGTTGTCTCGTTGTAGGACATTGATCATTCTTTTATTCTGGATTTTAATTCACGTATTGTGTTTTTTTTAATATATAATTTATGATGCTTTTATGTGATATACTAAGATTTTATATATAGTTTATGATGTTTTTAATATGCAATGCATTTTTATATAATGTTGCCCCTTGTCTGGACCTTGAGTCCGAAATAAAGTTTATTATTATTATTAAAAGTCTACTTTCCTGTTCTTGCCACCAAAGTGGATAACCTCACAATTATCCACATTATACTGCATCTGCCATGCATTTGCCCACTCACCCAACCTTTCCAAGTCACCTTGCAACCTCCTAGCATCCTCCTCACAGCTAACACTGCCCCCCAGCTTCGTGTCATCCGCAAACTTGGAGATGTTGCATTCAATTCCCTTGTCCAAATCATTAATATATATTGTAAATAGCTGGGGTCCCAGCACTGAGCCGTGCAGTACCCCACTAGTCACTGCCTGCCATTGTGAAAAGGACCCGTTTACTCCTACTCTTTGCTTCCTGTCTGCGAGCCAGTTCTCTATCCACATCAATACTGAACCCCCAATACCGTGTGCTTTAAGTTTGCATACTAATCTCTTATGTGGGACATTGTTGAAAGCCTTCTGAAAGTCCAGATATAACACATCCACTGGTTCTCCCTTATCCACTCTACTAGTTACATCCTCAAAAAAATGTATAAGATTCGTCAGACATGATTTACCTTTCATAAATCCATGCTGACTTTGTCCAATGATTTCACCACTTTCCAAATGTGCTGCTATCCCATCTTTAATAACTGACTCTAGCATTTTCCCCACTACCGATGTTAGACTAACTGGTCTGTAATTCCCCGTTTTCTCTCTCCCTCCCTTTTTAAAAAGTGGGGTTACATTAGCTACCCTCCAATCCTCAGGAACTTAAGAAGTCTGCATCTATAACATTATGGTATACCAAAATTAATTCTAATTAATCTGTATTTTAAATTAAGCCAATATGTTTTGCAATGATAATCCATTTTCTTTTTGAATTATTCAACCATTAAAATGTAGGATTTAATAATAAATAAAACCACTTCGTGATTCACAGCACAAATACCACCCTTTCCTTCTGCACTACCGATTATTTATTCGTGGATATCAAAGCTGCTCACTGTCATGCACTTATGGTTATCAATTATTCAACTGCGATGATACCGCAACTGGAATGCTGTGTACAGTTCACCAGATTGATTCCTCAGCTGGAACACTATGTACAAAGATAGATCAAGCAGACTTGATTTGTATGCTAAGAAATTTTGGAAGAATGAGATATGATCTTATTGAAATGTACAAAATTCTTAAAGGGCTTGACGCACAATCACATGAATATCATCTTCCCTGGTTGGGGTTGTCGAGAGCCAGGAATCAGAGTCTCAAAATAAGAGGCCAGCCATTCAAGGACTGAGGTGAGAGGCTGGTGAATATTTGGAATTATCTACCCACATGGCTGCAGGCATACAGCATTGAAACAAGCCCTTCGGCCCAACATGCAGACCGAGATGCCCCATCTAAGCTAGTCTGGTCTGTCTGTCTGTCTGTCTTCTATCTATCTACAAATAACTAAAACTCTGATCTCATCTTCCAGTTTGAGTGGTTTTTCTATTTGCGCAAAAACGGTACACGATAGCGCTATGATCTTTCGCCACCTTACTCAACATTCTCCTGTGCTCAAGTGCAACACGTTTTGTTCCGATCGATGGTATTGTAGCGGAGTTGTCCATTAAAGAACGAGGCAGACACGAAGTTTGTCTGAAAATACTGTCCTTTATTGCTAAACTAATTCTCCTCACTCACCAACGGCGAGGCTGGACTGGCTCGCTCAGGTCCAATTGGGCCGGCTTCAAACGAGCCACCAACACGGTCTCCCACCGAACCCCCATGTCTAATTCAAAAGTCATGGGCCCGTGCCGTAGCACACGAAAAGGACCTTCGTAAGAGCGACCTGTGGGTGTCGCGGCGGAGGAAGACATACTGACAGTCCGCAAGAGCCGGCGGCATGCGAGATGGAGCGACACCATGCCGAGATGTTTGGACAGGAGACAGGGCGCCGACCCTCTCCCGCAGTTGGACCAACATGGATGACGGCGGCTCCTGGGGGCTGCCAACGGCTGGGCTAAACTCCCCGGGCATGGTCAGTGGAACGCCGTAAACCAACTCGGCCGGTGAAGTCTGCAAGTCCTCCTTTGGGGCGGTGCGAATCCCCAGCAGGACCCACGGCAACTCGTCCATTCGACCGGGTCCGGTGAGGCGAGCTTTCAAAGCGTCCTTAAGCCAGCGGTGGAAACGTTCCGCCAACCCATTCGACTGGGGGTGATAGGCCGTCGAGTGGTGGAGTCTGGCCGAATTTCAAAATCAGCAGGTTTCGCGGAGAAATCTATCTCTTCCTCTTTTTTCTTGTCTCATATCTGGTGGGGGGGGGGGAATAGAGTGAAGTGAGGGGGGGAGTGGGGGAGGTAGGGAATGGGAATAGAGGGAGGGGAGGGCAGTGGGGGAGGTGAGGAGGGATAGTGGTAGGGGATAGGGGGAGGTGAGTAGTGGTGGAGGTGGGGGTAGAGGGAGAGGGGTAGGATGGGGAGAGGAGTTATGGAGGGAGGGAGGGAGTGACTGAGGATAAGGGAAAGGAGAGGGAGGGAGAAGTGAGGGAGGGATTGGGGGAGGGGAGGAGGGGAAAGATCCTGGGGAGGGGAGGAGGGAGAGTGCGGGGATTGAGGGAAAGGAGGGGGGTGTGAAGGGGGTAGGGAGGGAGAGGGGGGAAAGTGGGGGAGGTGAGGAGGGAGATTGGTGAAGGAGGGGTAATAGAGGGAGAGGAAGGGAGAGGGGAAAAGAGGGAGAGGAGGGCAGTGGGGACAGTGAGGAGGGATAGTGGGGGGATAGAGGGAGGTGGGGGATAGAATAGGAGGGGGGTAGGGAGGGAGGGAGGGAGGGACTGAGGGCGGGGAAAGGAGAGGGAGGGAGAGATTGGGGAGGGGATGAGGAGAGGGGAAAGAAGGAGGATGAAGAGGAGGGGGAGGGATTGCTGGGGGATATGGGGAAATGAGCCGCTTCTCCACAGTTGGGGGCTGAGTGAGTGGTGGAATAATGCATTGGGAAACGGGTTGCATTGGGGAACCAGGCCTCCCGTGTGACAGGATATCTCTAGTATATCTCTCTAAACCCTTCTTCAGAATGAACCTGTCCAAATGGCCTTTAAATGTTGGAATGGTACGTCTCAACTCCCTCCTCTGGCAGCTCATTCCACATACCCACTGTGTGGAAAAAGTTGCCGTCTTGGTTCCTTAAAACTTTTCACTCTCACCTTAAACCTATGCCCTCTAGTTCTTGAGCATATTTTAAAAAAGGCTTGATGGATTTTTAAATAATAAGAAAAATGTATTTTGTCCACAAAAATTGTACTGAAATAAAAGATTAGCTATTTTACTGAAACAATATAATATATAGTAGGATGACTATACATTGTTTAATTTACTATTCATGGAAACTTTCTATTTCTTCAGCTTCATTTACAGGTTAGAATAAATATTTGTGAAATATTGAAAGATTTTGGAAAAAATAGATGATCCTTCAGTAAATTAATCTTTCAGGCTTTTTATTGGGATATAGTGCCATAGGGTCATAGAATCATACAGGCTCTTTGGTCCAGCACTTGCACACACCGACCAACATTACCCAACTACACTAGTCCCGCCTGCCTGCGTTTAGCCCATTTCACGCTAAACCTATCCTGTCCATGTATTTCTGGAGATTTGTCTATTTTCTTCCAAGGTATGCATATTTTAACAACTATTCATGTAATAAGCAAAACCTCTCAGTAGATAGTCATGGGTTCTGACAATAGAAGTATGACATTGTTCTACAACCAAAGGCAGATCCATGCAACATAATTATGGATCAATGGCGGGTAGGAATGCCAAAAGGCAATTTACAAAATGTCCAAAGATGACACCTCCAATTAAGGGCCAATCTCCACCTTTTCTATCAAACATTGATATTTGCTGCAGCCGACTAGCCGAAATCATCTGCTTCTGCTTTGGACATCCACCATCACCGAGTGGTTGGGAACAATCCACTTTGCACTTTGTGCTGTGGGAATTTGGCAGGAACATGTCCAAGTGGAGGAATGGAGTATCATGGGAGTGCGACCTGATGTACGTAGAAGCAGGGCCAGTTGTCCGAACAAGCAAGAAGAAAATGGCGGCAAGTTGTGCAAATGGAAGAGAGCGAGGCCAGGATCATGATCAGGACTACAGGAGGTGTGCAGCCAGATTACGAAGAGGGTGAGGCCCAGATTCTTTGCTGGGAGCCAGAGTCTGGCTAAGACCAGGGATGGGTGTGTGGCTGGGAATCAGAGACTAGAGTGTGTCTTGGATTGGAAGTTGGGAGCTGAAGAAATGCAGGGACATGGGTAGATATTCCCAGGGTGTATTGGCTGAAGTGCAGATCATTTCTAACCTGCCTTCTTGTTGTCCTACTGCCTGAGAAAGCAGTCTTCGATATTCTTGGTTAAGTTTCGGTATGAGGAAAGATTATACAATGTGTAAATGAATTCATAATTTCCTGTTATTCCAGATTCATCTTAAAATGTGAATTCACTGTACAAATAGTTCTAGACTTAAAACATTGTCATTATACAATATGCAAGGAAAATCTGTCAAACGTCAGGCATCATAGTTGCATATATTTGAAGGTAACTCAAATATATTTAAATGTTATCCATAGGAAGTTTAATCAAGTGACTGACAGGATAACATGGAAGCAGATAGCACCAAATGAGATTAATTTTGGTGAAAGACTACTTCAAGCTTTTAAATAAATTAGATAAATTAAATCAAATCTTTACATCTTCACCATTAGACGAGTCTTCAATACTGTGTGTTATCCAGACTCTGAGCCATCTAAAATAGCTAAGCACAACAGGGAATTAAGCAGCTTCAAGCAATTAAGTAGTTTTAATTTGGAAGATTTCTACAAGATGCTCTGTCGGCTTATGAGGTATGCAGATTTTTAAAATTAGGAGCTGGGAGTTTGGAGCTGGAAAAATTAGTAGCTGGAATTAAATATAATCCTCAGGTTTGGGTGACATTTATAAATGCTTTGAGTGTTCTTTAGTGTTTTAGTATTCATGATATTTTGGTAATTCCATTTTAACCATAATTTATTTTCCTCAGTGATTTCCGTACGTATATCTTCTTCATTCCCTGAACCATGCTTATATGCATTTGTACAGGTCAGTAGCAGGGAAAATATATTAAGCACACACAAAAAAAAACATTTTCCAAATACACATTGATTAGGAAGGTCATTACAGAAATATTGCACAATTAAACTTGCTATCATCTCGAATCATTAGCTTTTAAGCCTTTAATCCTTGCATGTCTCACCCGCTAAGTTTCTCCAGCATTTTTGTCTACCTTCGATTTTTCCAGCATCTGCAGTTCTTTCTTAAATGTGTTCACAGAAGGTGCACAGCCATGCCGGCGGCTTTGCGCAGGATGTAGTACAGCCAGAGCTCGGCGCTCGGTGGGCCGGATGATTACAGGAAAAGAAATATGCCTGCGGGCCGAATGATTTCAGGTTACGGGCGCATTCGGCCTGGGGGACGTAGGTTGCCAACCCCTGTTTTAAGGTATCTCAGAAAAGAAGCTCTGTTCCCTCTGAAAACCATTATGAGAGGGAGACCTTGAAGCTTTGAGGCCACTCTTCCAGGAATCAAAGTCATGGCAGATCTTCTAACTCAGCTCAGTTTTCCTTCACTTCACTATATTCCTTTGATTCTCATTATCAGAAATCAATCTGGATATTAAAAGATAACCCCACAAGTAACAATCTCTCATGCTGAAAACAACTGATCCCCACCCCTGGTCGCATTTCAAAATTAAGTATGACAATCAACACTAATGTTTATTTTTCATTATTTAGTTTCTCCAGAAGTTCATAAATTGTGCGAACAATTTAATATAGAAAATAAAATGTTCATTCCATCTAACACTGCACCAAATACATTGCCACATTTTAACAAATTACCAAATACAAGAAAGTAATTAGACAATGGGGCAGATTGTGTTCAAAGACATACAAATACATTTAAAATATCAAAAAAAATATTTACTTCAGAATACCATATGCCATTAAAAATTAATAATTAAATAAAGATAAAGTGAAATTCAAATAAATGAAATTTGGTAACATATACCAGTCATTGCTGGCATAAAGCTGATGGACTGGATTAGGCGAACCCAATGGCAGACTGAGGGTTCAAGTTGACGTTCAGCCACTAACTGTCATGTTGCAATATGCTGCTACAGAAGGCAAAAATGAGGTAACTTGAGATGAGGCCATCACTAGCAGTTCCCCATGAGCTATCTGCCAGAATTCAAAATATTCCACTCCAGTAAGACCAGATGTTTAGTTTAGTTTAGAGATACAGCATGGAAACAGGCTCTTCGGCCCACCTAGTCCACACCGACTATTCACACTAATTCTATGTTATGCGATGTCACCCACTCCCTACACATTAGGGACAATTTTTACAGAGACCAATTAACTACAAACTTGCACATCTGTGGGATTTGGGAGGAAAATGCAGCACCCAGAAAAAACTAATGTGATCGCTGGGAGAATGTACAAACTCCACACAGACAGCACCTGGGGTCAGGATCAAAACCTAGTCTTTGCTGATGTCAGGCAGCAGCTATATCAGATGTTTAAGAAGGAACTGCAGATGCCGGAAAATCGAAGGTAGACAAAAACGCTGGAGAAACTCAGCGGGTGAGGCAGCATCTATGGAGCGAAGGAAATTGGCAACATTTCGGGTCGAGACCCTTCTTCAGACTGATGTGGAGGTGGGGGGCGGGAAGATGAAAGGAAGAGGCGGGGACAGTGGGCTGTGGGAGAGCATGGAAGGGGAGGGGAAAGAGGGAGAAAGCAGGGACTACCTGAAATTGGAGAAGTCAATGTTCATACCGCTGGGGTGTAAACTACCCAAGCGAAATATGAGGTGCAGCTCCTCCAATTTATGGTGGGCCTCTCTCTGGCCAGGGAGGAGGCCCAGGACAGAAAGGTCGGATTCGGAATGAGAGGGGGAGTTGAAGTGCTGGGCCACCGGGAGATCAGGTTGGTTATTGCGAACCGAGCGGAGGTGTTGGGCGAAGCGATCGCCAAGCCTGCGCTTGGTCTCACCGATGTAGAGCAGCTCACACCTACAGCAGCGGATGCAATAGATGAGGTTGGAGGAGGTGCAGGTGAACCTCTGCCGCACCTGGAAAGACTGCTTAGGTCCTTGGATGGAGTCAAGGGGGAGGTAAAGCGACAAGTGCAGCATTTCCATATCAGATGTGTCACTGTGCCATGTAGTATGCAATACGAGGATGTTGCCAGGATTGGAGGGTCTGAGCTATAGGGAGAGGTTGAGTAGGCTGGGACTCTATTCCTTAGAGTGCAGGAGGATGAGGGGTGATCTTATAGAGATGTGTAAAATCATGAGAGGAATAGATCGGGTAGATGCACAGTCTCTTGCCCAGAGTAGGTGAACCGAGGACCAGAGGACATAGGCTTAAGATTAAGGGGAAAGATTGGGCGGCTGCAGTCAACAATGTGGAAGCGTATGTGTGCAGTTAACGGGAGAGTGTAGGGAAGGTCATGTTTAAACTAAGAGGGCAGGGGGATGGGAACCAATGCAAGGAGACAGAGAGACATAAAAGGACAGAAGCAAAAGGTAGAAGGGAGATAAGAAAAAGGTGGATGAATTGAATGCGCAGTTAGTAGTTAAGGGATATGATATAGTTGGAATTACGGAGACATGGCTCCAGGGTGACCAAGGCTGGGAGCTAAACATGCAGGGGTATTCGATATTCATGATGAATAGACAGAAAGGAAGAGAGATCGGGTTGCATTGCTGGTTAAAGAGGAGATTAATGCAAGAGCAAGGAGATACATTAGCTTGGATGCTGTAGAATCGGTGTGGGTAGAACTGCGAAATAGCCAAGGGCAGAAAACGCTTGTTGGAGTTGTATACAGACCACCAAACAGCAGTAGGGAGGTTGGGGATAGCATTGAACAGTTTATTAGGGATGTGTGTAGCAAAGGTACAGCAGTTATCATGGGTGACTTTAATCTACATATAGATTGGGCCAACCAAATTTGTAGCAGCGCTGAGGAGGATTTCCTGGAATGTATACGGGATGGTTTTTTAAACCAATATGTAGAAGAACCAACTAGAGGACAGGCCATCCTAGAATGGGTATTGTGTAATGAGGAAGGATTAGTTAGTGATCTTGGGCAACAATGAACATACTATGGTGGAATTCTGCATTAGGATGGAGAGTAACACGGTTAATTATAGAAACATAGAAACAAAGAAAATAGGTGCAGGAGGAGGCCATTCAGCCCTTCGAGCCAGCACCGCCATTCATTGTGATCATGGCTGATCGTCCCCAATCAATAACCCGTGCCTGCCTTCTCCCCATATCCCTTGATTCCACTTGCCCCTAGAACTCTATTTAACTCGCTCTAAAATCCATCCAGTGATTTGGCCTCCACTGCCCTCTGTGACAGGGAATTCCACAAATTCACCACTCTCTGGGTGAAAAAGTTTTTTCTCACCTCAGTCTTAAATGGCCTCCCCTTTATTCTAAGAATGTAACCCCTGGTTCTGGACTCGCCCAACATTGGGAACATTTTTCCTGCATCTAGCTTGTCCAGTCCTTTTATAATTTTATGTTTCTATAAGATCCCCCTCATCCTTCTAAACTCCAGTGAATACAAGCCTAGTCTTTTCAATCTTTCCTCATATGACAGTCCCGCCATCCCAGGGACCAATCTCGTGAACCTACGCTGCACTGCCTCAATCACAAGGATGTCCTTCCTCAAATTAGGAGACCAAAACGGTAGGCAATACTCCAGATGTGGTCTTACCAGAGCCCTATACAACTGCAGAAGAACCTCTCTACTCCTATACTGAAATCCTCTTGTTATGAAGGCCAACATTCCATTAGCTTTCTTCACTGCCTGCTGTACCTGCACGCCAACTTCCAGTGACCGGTGTACAAGGACACCCAGGTCTCGCTGTACCTCCCCCTTACCTAACCTAACCCCATTGAGATAATAATCTGCCCCCTTGTTTTTGCCACCAAAGTGGATAACCTCACATTTATTTATATTATACTGCATCTGCCACACATCTGCCCACTCACTCAACCTGTCCAGGTCACCCTGCAACCTCCAAACATCCTCTTCACAGTTCACACTGCCACCCAGCTTTGTGTCATCCGCAAACTTGCCAGTGTTGCTCCTAATTCCCTCTTCCAAATCATTAATATATGTGGTAAACAATTGCGGCCCCAACACCGAGCCTTGCGGCACTCCACTCGCCACTGCCTGCCATTCTGAAAAGGACCCGTTCACTCCTACTCTTTGCTTCCTGCCTGCCAACCAATTTTCTATTCACATCAACAACCTACCCCCAATACTATGTGCTCTAATTTTAGTCACCCGTCTCCCGTGCGGGACCTTATCAAAGGCTTTCTGAAAGTCTAGATACACTACATCCACTGGCTCCCCTTCATCCATTTTACATGTCACATCCTCAAAAAATTCCAGAAGATTAGTCAAGCATGATTTTCCTTTCATAAATCCATGCTGACTTGGACTAATCCTTTTACTGCTATCCAAATGCCCCATTATTACCTCTTTAATAATTGACTCCAGCATCTTTCCCACCACCGAAGTCAGGCTAACTGGTCTGTAATTCCCCGTTTTCTCTCTCGCTCCTTTCTTGAAAAATGGGATAACATTAGCTATCCTCCAATCCACAGGAACTGATCCTGAATCTATTGAACATTGGAAAATGATCACCAATGCGTCCACTATTTCTAGAGCCACCTCCCTGAGGACGCTGGGCTGCAGACCATCAGGCCCAGGGGATTTATCATCCTTCAGTCCCATTAGCCTACCCAATATTATTTCTCGCCTAATGAAAATTTATTTCAGTTCCTCGACCCCCCTTAGATCCTATCCTCTGTCTTCCCGTAATTCTGGGAGATTGTTTGTGTCTTCCTTAGTGAAGACAGATCCTAAGTACCTGTTCAACTCTTCTGCCATTTCCTTGTTCCCCATAATAATTTCACCCGTGTCTGCCTTCAAGAGACCCACATTTGACTTTGCTATTCTTTTTACCTTTACATATCTAAAGAAGCTTTTAGTCCTTCTTTACATTCCTGGCCAGCTTCCCCTCGTACTTCATCTTTTCAGCCCGTATTGCCCGTTTTGTTTCCTTCTGTTGTCCTATGAAAATTTCCCAATCCTCTGGCTTCCGGCTACTCTTTGCTGTATTATACAATTCAGAGACTAGGGTCCTGAACTTAAAGAAAGGAGACTTTGAAGGTATGAGATGGGAATTGGCTAGGTTGGACGGGCAAATTATACTTAATGGGTTGATGGTGGAAAAGCAATGACAAAGATTTAAAGACCTCATAAACTCCAAAAATTGTTCATCACTGTCCAGCGAAAAACTAAAACGGGGAAGGCGAATCAATGAGGAGAAATCAAGGATAGTGTTAAATCCAAGGAAAAGGCATATAGATTGGCCAGAGAAATTTAGAACTCAATAGAGGACAAAGGGGTTAATTAAGAGGGAGAAAAAAAGAGCATAAAAGATAGCTTGCATGAATATAAAAACTGACTCGAAAAGCTTCTTTAGATATGTAAAAATGAAAATATTAGTGAAGACAAATGTAGGTCCCTTACGAACAGATAAAGGTGAAATTATAATGGGATTACTGCGCAAAATTAGAGCACAAAGCATTGGGAGTAGGGCATTGACATGGATAGAGATCTGGTTGACAGACTGGAAGCAAAGAGTAGTAATTAACGGGTCCTTTTCAGAATGTCAGGCAGTGACTGGTGGGGTGCCGCAAGGCTCGGTGCTGGGACCCCAGTTATTTATAATATATATTATACAGTGTGGAAACAGGCCCTTCGGCCCAACTCGTCCATGCCGGCCAACAATGTCCCAGCTACACTAGTGCCAATTGCCTGAGCTTGGTCCATATCCCTCCAAACCTGTCCTATCCATGTACCTCTCCAACTGTTTCTTAAAAGATGGGATAGTCCCAGCCTCAACTATCTCCTGTGGCAGCTTGTTCCATACACCCACCACCCTTGGTGTGAAAACGTTACCCCTCGGATTCCTATTAAATATTTTCCCCTTCATGTTGAACCTATGTCCTCTGGTCCTCGATTCCTCTACTCTGGGCAAAAGACTGTGCATCTGCCCGATCTATTCCTCTCATGATTTTGTATACCTCTATAAGATCTCCCTTCATCCTCTTGCATTCCATGGAATAGAGACCCAGCCCAAACCTCTCCCTATAGCTCACACCCTCGAGTCCTCGCAACATCCTCGCAAATCATTTCTGAACTATTTCAAGCTTGACAATGACTTTCCTATAACATGGTGCACAGAACTGAACACAATATTCTAGATGTGGTCTCACCCACGTCTTATACAACTGCAACATGACCTCCCAACTTCTATACTCAAAACTCTGTCTGATGAAGGCCAAAGTGCCAAAGGCCTTTTTGACCACCTTATATACCTGCGACTCGACCTTCAAGGAACCATGCACTTGTACTCCTAGATCCCTCTGCTCTACAACACCACCCAGAGGTCTACCATTTACTGTGTAGGTCCTGCCCTTGTTCGACACCTCACACTTCTCTGTATAAAATACCATCAACCATTCCTCCGGCCAATCGATCCAGATCCTGCTGCAATCTTTCACAACCATCTTCACTATCTGCAAAACCACTCTTTTGTATCATCAGTAAACTTGCTAATCTTGCCCTGTATGTTCTCATCCAAATCATTGATGTAGATGACAAAGGGCCCAGCACCGAACCCTGAGGCACACCACTAGTCACAGATATCCAGTCCGAAAAGCAACCTTCCACCATTACCCTCTGCTTCCTTCCATGGAGCCAATTTGCTATCCATTCACCTATCTTTCCTTGGATTCCATGCAATCTATCATTCCAGAGCAGCCTACCATGCGGAACCTTGTCGAACGCCTTATTGAAGTATACCTCTACTGCTCTGCCGTCATCAACCTTTTTGGTCACGTCTTCAACAAAATCAAACAGATTTGTGAGACACGACCTCCCACGTACAAAACCATGGTGACTATCACTAATCAGCCCTTGCCCATCCAAATACCTGTATATCCTATCCCTCAGAATACTCTCCAGTAACTTACCAACTACAGATGTTAAGCTCACCAGCCGAAAGTTCCCAGCATTTTCCCTGCAGCCCTTCTTGAAAAGAGGCAAACATTTGCCACCCTCCAGTCTTCCAGCACCTCTCCTGTATTTAAGGACGACTCGTAAATTTCAACCAGGGCTCCTGCAATTTCCTCTCTAGTTTCCCACAATGTCCTCGGATATATCAGATGAGGCCCTGGAGATTTGTCTACCTTCAAACACGGCAGTACCTTCAGTACTTCTTCGACTGCTCTCAAGACACTTCCAGTGACTGATCCAATTTCCTCCATCCTGTTGTCTTTCTCCTCGATAAATACAGAGGACAAATACTCATTTAAGACCTTGCCCATTTCCTGTGGCTCCACACAGATTCCCGAGAGATCCCACTCTCTCTCTCTCTAGTTACCCATTTCTCCCTTTTGAAATCTCCAAGTTTGCAGATCACTCAAAGCTGGGGGCAGTGTGAGCTGCAATGAGGATGCTATGAGGCTGCAGGGCGGCTTGGATAGGTTGGGTGAGTGGGCAGATGCAGTATAATGTGGATAAATCTGAGGTTATCCACTTAGGTGGCAAAAACAGGAAGGCAGATTATCGTGTGAATGGCGTCAGATTAGGAAAAGGGGAGGTGCATCAAGACTTGGGTATGCTTGTACATTGGTCACTGAAAGTAAGCATGCAGGTGAAACAGGCATTGAAGAAAGCTAATAGCATGTTGGCCTTCAGTGCGAGAGGATTTGAGTTTAGGAGCAAGGAGGTCCTATTGCAGTTGTACAGGGTCCTGGTGAGACCGCACCTGGAGTATTGTGCGCAATTTTGGTCTAATTTGAGGAAGGACATTATTGCTATTGAGGGAGTGCAGTGTAGGTTCACCAGGTTAATCCCGGGAGGGCGGGACTGACATATGATGAAAGAATGGATCGACTGGGCTTGTATTCACTGAAATTTAGAAGGATGAGAGGGAATCTTCTGTAGAAACATAAAATTCTTAAAGGATTGGACAGGCTAGATGCAAGAAAAATGTTCCCGATGTTGCGGGAGTCCAGAACCAGGGGTCAGAATTTAAGAATAAGGGGTAGGCCATTTAGGACTGAGATGAGGAAAAACATCTTCACCCAGAGAGTTGTAAATCTGTGGAATTCTTTGCCACAGAAGGCAGTGGAGGCCAATTCACTGGATGTTTTCAAGAAAGATTTAGATTTAGCTCTTAGGGCTAAAGGAATCAAGGGATATGAGGAAAAAGTAGGAACGGGATACTGATTTTAGATGATCAGCCATGATCATATTGAATGGCAGTGCTGGCTCGAAGAGCCGAATGGCCTACTCCTGCACTTATTTTTTATGTTTCAAGTTCAAGTTCACATTTATTGTCACATGCCCCAATTGGTACAGTGAAATTTGAGTTACCATACAGCCATACAAATAAAAACACAATACACGATAGAGTTTAACATAACCATTCCCCACAGCGGAATCAACGTTTCCCACTGTGAGGGAAGACAAGTTCAGTCATCTTCCTCTTTGTTCACCCGTGGTCGGGGCCTTTCAACCCTCCCCAGTCGCCGCTACGGACGGCCCGATGTACAGGCCCTCTCGCCGGGATGATCGGAACTCCAGCGTTGGAACGGTGGAACACACTCGCAGCTTGGACTTTCCCAATCGGCCGCTTCTTACCGGAGACAGCGGCTTCCGAAGGCCACAGGCCGAGCTGGGCGGAACTCCAACACTGACGATCCCCGGCAAAAGATCCCAGGCCTCCGCGATGTTAATGTCAGCGCCCGCGGCTAGAAGCTCCGCAGACCACAGCTCCACGGTGTTAAAGTCAGCAGACCCAACACTCCGGAGCTCCAACACTGCCGATCCCCGGTAGCTCTGGCCGGTCTCCGGTAAGAAAGGCCGCGCCAATCCTGTTGGTAGGCCGTGAGGGGCTGGCAAAGATGTGACACGGAGAAAAGATGCATCTCCATCCAGGTACGTGACTGAAAAATGGTTTCCCCCTATTCCCCCCCCACAACACCCCACATAAGACATACTAAGAAACATTTAAAACATACAGTTATACACACTAAAAATAACAAAAAGGTGAAAGGACTAACAGCTGCTGACGAGGCAGTCATTGCTGGCGCCACCCGGTGGTTTCTAAGATTTAATAGGAATCTGAGGAGTAGTTTTTTCACACAAAGGTTGGTGGGTGTATGGAATAAGCTGCTAGAGGAGGTAGTTGAGGCAGGGACTATCCCAACATTTTTGAGAAACAGTTAGACAGGCACGTGGCTAGGACAGGTTGGAGGGATATGGACCAAACACAGGCAGGTGGGACTAGTGTAGCTGGGACATGTTGGTCGATGTGGGCAAGTTGGGCCGAAGGGCCAAATCATTAACTCCTTTATAGCAATGAGCTTGCATGTTCACAATTCTCCGCTGATGTTACAATACATAAAAGCATATGCTTTATCATTTTTTTTGTCATCCAGTCTGTTGCATTGGGGTACAATGAAATACTGCAGTATATCAAAAAGTTAACTCAATTGACATGTGCAATCTTCTCAGAATATTGTTACGGCACCAAATTGTGATGTGGTGTGTCATTCATTTCAGCAAATTCATCAATCACAAAAAGCCTCAAAACATAGCAACATAATAAATAAAGAATGTTAAATGTTGTTCTCGAAAATCTAGGAAAGATATTCCATATAATTTCCTTAAAGAGATTTTTTTAATTCTTCAGGTCACTGCAGTGGATTGTGACTCAGACTTAAAGCTGGAAAGAAATTAAAAACTGAAGCAATAACGTGATGATTTAAAAAAAATAATGATCAATTTATTATTAAATTCCTTCCCCAACTACATCGCAGGAGAAACAGCCAAGACCGCCATTTAATTCAGTAAATTGCTTGAATCAAACTTTTGTTAAATGGTATTTGCAAATATAGATTACAAAAAATGACAATCCGAAAAGCAATCCTGAATAAAACTGTTATTTAAAATATAAACCCATTGGGCCACATTTTATACTTACCAAGTAGAGCAGACATATTCTGAAACACTCCAAGGAGCTCTGGAGTGATGGATGGGCTGTTTTCCAGTGTTGCTAACCTATAAGGTGGCAATAAAAATGCAATTGTCAGGATTTCAAATGACTCAAAATAAACAGGTGAACAGTATAATCTGATAAAATTACTGCAATACTGCAGCATCTCAACATCAGCACCCAAACAAAAGCACTGATTAAAATACTTATAGCTATAATTAGCCATTCAGAATAACAGTGTAATTACATAGCTCATTTGCTATGGGGATTAACATCTAAAGATAATGAAACAATAAATTATGATAATCAAACTACAGTTTAACACCATGAATAAAAGCATAGCTACTGGTTCATTTTAACTTCATTAAATAAAAAATGGCTCTCTTTCCCCACTTAAAACTTCTCACGTACTTCTGATGCTCTCTCACTGATCCAACGAATGAATTATTTTCCTGTCATAATGCACATATGGGATATGTTTCTTGTACTTTGCAGTAACTTTCCACTTGCCATTTCAGAAATATACATGAGCATTTATCATGCTGGACTGTTTTCTTTTTTTTTAAATCTTGGCAAGTATTATTTTCAAAAAACACAGAAAACACTAATCCACATACTATTAATTATGGATTAATTGGTAACACCCTTGTTTTAATCAAAAGATACAAACCACAATCTGCAGAGTTGTGCAAAATCTAGGCTGATAGCAAATTGATTGAAATTTGTCAAAGATATAGACTTGGGTCCAAAGGCATGCTACTGAATAACAATTTCTGTAAATAGATTGACTTTGCAAACTATTTCAAGTGGTTTACAAAATGATGAGGGGCATAGATAAAATAGTTTATTTTTCCCCAGGGAAGTTGAGAATGAAAGGGTGCAGGTTTAAGGGGAGAGAAGAGAAACTTAAAGGAGATCTGAGGAGTAGGTTTCATGTGGGGAGTGGTAAATTTATGGACCAAGCTGCAAGAGGAGATCGTGGATGGAGATACAATTAGAATGCTTGAAAGTTGTTTGTACAAGTACTTGGATAGGAAAGATGTAGCAGGAAAGGATAACAGGCCTAATGAGGGCAAATGGGATTAGGCATCAGTGAGTATGGATGAAATCAGCGAAAAATATTTCCATGTTTTAATGCTGTTTGTACAATGTTTGTCATAAACAAAAATCTAAATTTTTCCAAATTGTTTATCATGAATCTGAAGCCTGTATTACTGAAAACATATCCTGAAATCTATG
The DNA here is from genome assembly GCA_038087875.1 of Malacoraja senta. Classification (NCBI taxonomy): domain Eukaryota; kingdom Metazoa; phylum Chordata; class Chondrichthyes; order Rajiformes; family Rajidae; genus Malacoraja; species Malacoraja senta. The sequence continues at coordinate 298,818,865 of CM075977.1, read as the reverse complement.
CTAAAGATGCATTTCTACCTTCACTTAAACTGCAAGTTGCTCTCAGAATTCAAGAATTACAACACCCTGCTGCAATGAAATGTATGAAATATAAAAGTCAATAATACATTAAATTATTTCGAACTGTTGTTTTTTAATCAAATATGTTGATTTTATCTAAAAAAATTTAAATGAACTTTTTGGTATTATAATATTTTGATGCTTTCATATACAGTTACATTAAATGAGCAGACTGTTTGGGGCAAAAGGCTGAGTGAGTATGGCCTTTGGTTATGACTAGGAGAAAGCTTTGGTCCCGCTTTAAGTTTGGAACTTACTTAGCAATTAATGCCACCATATACATTACAATACAATACCGTTTATTGTCATCTGAACCTCAAATGAAGTTCAAACGAAATTTGGTTTCTGCAGTCATACAAGAAAAAAAAACAAGACGCACAATCAACACAATTCACACAAACATCCATCACAGTGAATCTCCTCCTCACTGTGATGGAAGGCAAAGTCATTGTCTCTCCCCTGCTTTCCATTCTCCTCCCGATGTTAAAGCCCCCGGCGGGCGATGGCAAGTCCTGCGGCCGTTAAAGCTGCGCCGGGTGATGTAAGGCCCCGCTCCCGGACGTTTTCAACCCCGCAATTCGGGCGGGAGAAGTTGCCGTTGCGGGAGCTCTGAAAACCATCTCCCACTAGGGACCCGCGAGCTCCCGATGTCACCGTCCACCGGGTCTGCGGCTGGAGCCTCCGAAGTCGGGTCGCAGCCGTGTGCCACCACAGCTCTCCATGCTCCGAAGCCGGCCAGCTCCACGATGGTGAGTCCGTAAGCTCTGCGACTGGAGCCCCCAGGTCGTTCGGGTTGGAGGTCGCTCCACGGTGCTAGGCCCCAACGACAACGGAGAACCGACAGGGAAAAGGTCGGGTCCCTCGTACAGAGAAGAGATTTAAATGTTTACCCCGCTCCCCACATATACACAGCTAAAAACAATACACAAACGACAACCAAACTATACACTCAACAGGATAAAAATAAAAATCTGTCATAATGTTCCATTATTGGTCTTCTTATGGAACCCAATAGCGGCATCCAAATGTACTAACGTCCCTACGATTATACTGGGGATTTGTCTCTCCAACATTTATCAGATAGGCTCAAAGACCCCATTCATTTGAATGATATTCTTTGGTACAAGCCACTTCCTGTTGTTGTTCACCTAATTGGCACAAATTTGGGAGTTTTGAAATGTTGCAGAGTTGGCAAAAGAAGCATATCACAGAGCCGAATCCCAATTGTGAACCAACATTTGAGGCAATTGAGATCAAGACACCTAAAAAAAATCCATTACACTCCATCAAAGCCATTCTAAACTACTGAACTGATAGTCTGTGAATTTCTGAAAAATTGATCATCTATCACCAAATTCAGGGCCTCTCCCTACATGTGCATCAAATCTTGAACTTTCCAACTCCCGATGCTTTCCAGCAAAATCCTATCCAATGAGTAAATGATGATGCACAACAACAAAATTGTCAATTTCATTAAAAGTCAAACAATTTCTCAGGGTGGTTTACTCACCATAATTCTAAACCATCTTCCAGGAGATAAACGTGAGGAGGCTGGGCAACATCTGTACTCAATTGAATGACCGGCAACAAGAATGGATACAAATTTTTGCTGTCTGCTCCCAAACCCTACAGACAGCAGGAAAAGTAGACAAATAATTCTACCACATGGAAAGGAAAATAATATTATCAACTCTATACATATTCCCAACATGTGCTCAAATGCACAGAATGCATATGATATACAAATGCATTGGTGAAAATAACATAACTGAAGACAAAGGAAAGTGATGAGAAAAATAATAATAATAATAATAATAATCAATTTTATTTATGGGCGCCTTTCAAAAGTCTCAAGGACACCTTACAAAGTTTAACAAATAGTGTAGAAACATGTAAGCGGAATGAAATAAATAGCAAAGACATCACCAGTACACAAATTAAAGACAGAATTAAATCCGAAAACAAAAATCAAAAACACAATATGGAAGAGAGAGCAGCGGCTGCTAAAGCTCGCCAGCGTCCACTTTCCCTTCCGACCGCCATCTTGGACATAGACACTACACATTACACACAAAATCATCCCCCCACAATGATAGGGCCCAACAAAGCCAAGAATCGAGGATAACAAAGGAAGGAACAAGGACCTAAGAAATATAGTACTAAGCAAAAGGATGTAATTGTTAATATAAAGAAACAACCTTCAGAAAATGTTAAATTGTCTATGAAGAATGTGGATGTTATTCAAAACAAAAAAGGGAAAGTAATCCAGAGGAATTATTGAAACGCATCCTGAGACGTTAAAAAAGTGTTTTAAAATATGTTAAAATTTATGTTACCTGGCTCAGATTGCACACACATCAACTTTCCAATGTAATAGAAAGATGTACGTGCTTTCATATGGCAGCTGATTTCATTCATTCATTTCAATGCAGCTGCTGTACTTGTGGAGGATAACTTGTCATGGTTTCATCAGGGAGATTACCTAGTCATAAGGAATCTATCAGCACAGTGCTGCAACATCACCTTATGTTTAGCCAGCTATTGGGATATCAGCCAGCAGATCCACATTGATCTCAATGAAAGATTGACTCCATTGGTCTCGAGCTTGCGATCAGCATCGAGAGCTCAGTGCTCACAGGTGACCCATGGTAAAAACCAATAGATACCTTGCCCCGATCCCCCACCATCAGCTTGTGACTTCACGTCAGTCCTCAATAGTAATTCTTGATATTTCCAGAATCATTAAAGTCAGGAGAGGTTCCGGATGATTGCAAAATTGCCAAAATAACCCTGCTGCACAAGAAGGGAACAAAGCAGAATAGTGGGAACCATAAGCCGGTTAGTCTGACTTCAGTGGTTGGTAAGATTTTAGAGTCCATTATAAAAGATGAGGTTACGGAGTACATAGAAGTTCACGATAAAAATAGGCCGAAGTCAGCATGATTTTGTGAAGGGGGGGTCTTGCCCGACATATCTGCTGGAATTCTTTGAAGAAGTAAATAGCAGGACAGACAAAGGAAAGTCAGTAGATGTTGTTTACCTATATTTTCAGAAAGCCTTTGGGAAGGTGCCACATGTTAGGCTGCTAAGTAAGATGAGAGCTCACGGATACTAGCATTGATAGGTTGGCTGGATGGCAGAAGGCAAAGAGCGACAATAAAGGGGGCTTTTTCTGGTTGGCTGTCAGTGATTAGCGGAGTTCCGCAGCGGTTGGTGCTGGGGCCGCTACTCTTCACGTTGTATATTAATGATTTGGACGAGGGGATTGAAGGCTTCTTGGCCAAGTTTGCAGATGATACAAAAATAGGTGGAGGGGCAGGTAGTGTAAGGAAAGCTGGGACCCTGCAGGACAGGATGGGTGAGTGGGCAGAAATGTGGCAGGAAGATAGTACCAAATGGTGCCAGCACAATAACCTGGCTCTCAACACCAGCAAAACCAAGGAACTAACTAATTGTGGACTTTGGAAGGGGTAAGATGGGGACCCACAGTCCCATTTTTATCAACGGGTCGATGGTGGAAAGGGTCAAGAACTTCAAATTCCTGGGCGTGCACATTTCCAAAGATCTCTCCTGGTCCCAGAACACTGATGCAATTATAAAGAAAGCACATCAGTGCCTCTACTTCCTGAGAAGATTACGGAGAGTCGGTATGTCAAGGAGGACTCTCTCGAACTTCTACAGGTGCACAGTAGAGAGCATGCTGACCGGTTGCATCGTGGCTTGGTACAGCAACCTGAGCGTCCAGGAGCGGAAAAGGCTGCAAAAAGTAGTAAACACTGCCCAGTCCATCATCAGCTCTGACCTCCCTACCATCGAAGGGTTCTGTCGCAATCGCTGCCTCAAAAAGGCTGCCAGTATCATCAAGGTCCACACCATCCTGGCCACACACTCATCGCTGCCATCAGGTAGAAGGTACAGGAGCCTGAAATCTGCAACATCCAGGTTCAGGAACAGCTACATCCCCACAGCCATCAGACTATTAAACACAACTTCAAACAAACTCTGAACTAGAACAGCCTATTGCACTTTATCTGTTTATTTATGTGCATATATATATATTCTATGGTATATGGACACACTGATCTGATCTGTATTTATGCCTACAATATTCTGTTGTGCTGCAGCAAGCAAGAATTTCATTGTCCTATCTGGGACACATGACAATAAACTCTCTTGACTCTTGACTTGACAAAGTGTGGAGTCATGCATTTTGGATCATGGAAACTTTATTGTCATTCAGACCTTTCGGTCTGAACGAAATTTCGTTGCCTTGCAGTCATACATATAATAAAATAACAAAACACACAATAAACACAAATTTAACATCCACCACAGTAGTAGGAATAAAGGCGTAGACTATTTTCTAAATGGGGAGGGAATCGACAAATCAGGGGTGCAAAGGGACTTGGTAGTGCTAGTGCAGGATTCCCAAAAAATTAATCTGCAAGTCGAATCGGTAGTAAAGAAGGCAAACTCAATGCTGGTATTTATTTCAAGAGGGCTAGAATACAATAACAAGGATGTAATGCTGAGGCTCTTTAAGGTGCTGGTAAGGCTGCATTTGGAGTATTGTGAGCAATTTCTGAGGAAGGATGTGCTTGCTCTGAAGAGGGTCCAGAGGAGGTTTACAAGAATTATCCAGGAATGAGTGGGTTAACATATGATGAGCGTTTGATGGTACTGAGCCTGTACTCGCTGGAGTTTAGAAGAATGAGGGGGGACCTTATTGAAACATACCGAATAGTGAAAGACTTGCATAGAGTGGATGTTTCCATTAGTGGGAGAGTCTAGGACTAGTCACAGCCTCAGAATTAAAGGACATTCCATTAGGAAGGAGAGGAGGAGGAATTTCTTTAGTCAAAGGATGGTGAATCTGTGGAATTAGTCTATGGAGGCCCTCAATTGATATTTTTACGACAGTGATAGATTCTTGATTAGTACAGGTGTCAGGGGTTATGGGGAGAAGGCAGGAGATTGGAGTTAGGAGGCAGAGAGAGATCAGCCATGCTTGAATGGCGGAATACACTTCATGGGCCGAATGGCCTAATTCTACCCTTATGACATTTTAAAACCTGCACAAAGGCAGAACTTTGGGCATTGCGCACTTCTATATCATTATATAAGGTGGGTGGGGACTGGTGGCAGAAGAAGAATGTAGAACTGAGAAAAACACTGACAATCTAAGCCAGTACATATGACAATAATAAATCATTACACTAATTTAGAAAACCTTCAAAGGCATGAACACCTTCACAATCATTCATAGACAAAAAAATGAAAATCCAAATGAAAGCAATTTAAAACCAAACTAAAGCTGCTCAAACAATGTAAATTAAACAAAATGTACCTCACAGACATTCTACTCCACTTAAATCAATAGAAACACTGTTCCTGCACCAGATTAACCTGCTGCAGATTCCTGTTTAAAAAAGGTGGGTCGAGCACATCAAGGGATTTACAGGCACACTCAATTATCTCAGTGGTGCCCAGAAAGCACAAACTCCATGTTTGGACTTCTTATGCTATTTATTTGCATCATGAATCTCTTGCATTACAATCCTCTTGATATTAAGGACAGCATTTTATAAACCATGCAATTTTAAGGATATAGACAATAGGTGCAGGAGTAGGCCATTCGGCCCTTCTAGCCAGCACCGCCATTCACTGTGATCATGGCTGATCATCCACAATCAGTACCCCGTTCCTGCCTTCTCCCCATATCCCTTGACTCCGCTATCTTTAAGAGCTCTAACTCTTTCATGAAAGCATCCAGATAATTGGCCTCCACCGCCTTCTGAAGCAGAGAATTCCACTGATTCGCAACTCTCTGGGTGAAAGGTTTTTCCTCATCTCCGTTCTAAATGGCCTACCCCTTATTCTTAAACTGTGGCCCCCTGGTTCTGGACTCCCCCAACATTGGGAACATGTTTCCTGCCTCTAGCGTGTCCAATCCCTTAATAATCTTATATGTTTCAATAAGATCCCCTCTCATCCCTCTAAATTCCAGTATATACAAGCTCAGTCGCTCCATTCTATCAACATATGACAGTCCCGCCATCCCGGGAATTAACTTCGTGAACCTACGCTGCACTCCCTCAATAGCAAGACTGTCCTTCCTCAAATTTGGAGACCAAAACTGCACATTGATTTATTATTGTTACATGTTACAGAGATATAGTGAAACAAATTTACTTTGCATTCAGTCAAATCATGCTATGCATGTCGAATCAACCCATGTACATTTAAAAACAGGTAAAAACAGGCAAAAAGAAAAATAGCCAGAGAGCAGGATTATAATGTTACAGCTACATACAAAGGGCAGAATTAAAAAATGGTAATGGTCTCAACCGCTTAGGCACCCTTAGTTTATATTACAGCTGGGAAGAAGCTGTTCCTGAATCTAATGGAATGTGCTTTCAAGCTTTATTTTAAATCTTCTGCCCATGGGAGAGGGGAGAAGAGGGAATCACCATGGTGCAAGTCATTCTTGACTCTGTATTACTTTCCTGAGGTAGCATGAAGTGTAGATGGAGCCGATGGCAGGACGTGGGGGGGGGGGGGGGGATAGAGAGGCTGGTGAACGTGGTAGACTGGGCTGCAACTACAAACGTCTGCAATTTTGTGCTGTTTCTTGGACAGAGCAGTTGCCAAACAAAGCTGTGATGCATCCGGATAGGATGCTTTCAATGGTGCATGTGTGGAAAGAGGTAAGTCATTGGAGACATGCCAAATTTCTTGTGAATTATAGGCGCCAGTCTACATTCTTAGCAGTGACGTCAATGTGGTTGGTCCAGGAAAAAATGTGGGTGATTTTTACACCTAGGAACTTGAAGCACTCTCCACTTCTGCACGGTTGATGCTGACTGGGAGCACGTGTATTACCTCGTTTCCTGTAGTCGATGACGAGCTCTTTCATCTTACTGACATTACTGGATGGGTTGTTGCCTTAATACTATATTACTCTGCACTCCATCTCCTTCCTTGGGTACACAGAGCGTAGATATTTGTGTAGGAAGGAACTGCAGATGATGGTTTAAGCCGAAGATAGACACAAAAAGCTGAGCAACTCAGCGGGAAAGGCAGCATCTCTGGAGAGAAGAAATGGGTGACGTTTCGGATCGAGACCCTTCTTCAGACTGGTTAGGGATAAGGGAAACGAGAAATATAGGAGATGGTGTACTGTAGGGAGATAAAGAACAATGAATGAAAGATATGCAAAAATATAACAATGATAAAGGAAACGGGCCATTGTTAGCTGTTTATTAGGTGAAAACGAGAAGCTAGTGCGACTTGGGTGGGGGAGGGATAGAGAGAGAGGGAATGCCGGGGCTAATGAAGTGAGAGAAATCAATATTCATACCGCTGGGCTGTATGCTGCCCAAGTGAAATATGAGATGCTGTGCCCATAGTTACGCCTTGGACTTGGAGGAAGTGGGAGGAGTCGAAGGAGAAGTTATTAAGGGTGAAGACCAGCTCCGCTAGGCAGAGTAGAGTGTTAGAGGGAAATTCAATGGTTCTGCGGTCGAGGAAGAAACAGAGGAACCACCTCCAACGGGATCCCACCATTAGCCATATTTTCCCATCTCCACCCCATTCCGCCTTCTGCAGAGACCGTTCCCTCCGCAACTCCCTGGTTAACTCATCCCTTCCCACCCAAACCACGCCCTCCCCTGGTACCTTCCGCTGTAACCACAGAAGATGCCACACCTGTTCCCATACCTCCTCCCTCAACTCTGTCAGGGACCCAAATAGTATTTTCTGTTTAGGCAGAGGTTCACTTGCACCTCCTCCAACCTCATCTACTGTATCCGTTGTTTCAGATGTGGACTCTTATACATCGGTGAGACCAAACGCAGACTGGGCGATCGTTTCACGGAACACCTTCGCTCAGTCCACCTGAACATGATCTCCCAGTTGCTAAACACTTTAATTCTCCTTCCAATTCCTACACAGATCTTTCTGTCCTAGGTCTCCTCCATTGTCAGAGTGAGATTAAACATAAATTGGAGGAACAGCATCTCATATTTTGCTTGGGCAGCTTTCAGCCCAGTGAAATGATTATGATTTCTCTAACTTCAGGTAGCCCCGGCATTCCCTCTCTCTATCCCTCCCCCACCCAAGTTGCACTAGCTTCTTGTTTTCACCTAACAAACAGCTAAGAATTAAGTGTTAAAGAAGGAACTGCAGGTGCTGGAAAATCGAAGGTACACAGCTAAGAATGCCCTATTTCCTTTATCATTGTAACTTTTTTGTATATCTTTCATTCATTGTTCTTTATCTCTCTACATTATCTCCTATATTTCTTGTTTCCCTTATCCCTAACCAGTCTGAAGAATGGTCTCAATCTGAAACGTCACCCCACTTCTTCTCTCCAGAGATACAGTTACTCCAGCTATTTGTGTCTATCTTCAGAGCTTAGATATTTTTTGAATTCCAAAAAGATTGTTTCTCGGCATGGCATATTAGTTAAAGCCAACATACAGGTTCAGCAAGCGATTATCAAAGCAGATGATAAGTTGGACATTATTGGAAGAGGATTTGGGTAAAGGACAAATGGTGTCTCATTCCACTCATATAGGGCCTTATTATGTACAGGTTTGGTATCCTAACTGACATAAAGAATATTATTGCCAGAGAGGGAGTACAGTGGATTCACTGAGCTATTTCCAGGAATGATGATTTTGCCATATGATGAAAGATTTAGCTTATTGGGTCCATATTCCCCTCAGTTTAGCAGAAGGGGAGAACTCTTTGAAACTTACAAAATTCTTCCAGCTGTCCATAGGATGCAGAGAGAATATGTTTCTTGGCTGAAGAGTCTAGAACCAGAATAAGGCCATTTAGGACTGAGATTAGGAGAAAATTATTTCAATGGAGGTTGGTGAATATTTAGGATTCTCTACCCTGGAGGGTTGTGTAGATGATAGATAAATATATCTCTGTAAATTAAAGATATTAAGCGATATGGAGACAAAAGGAAGGAAATGGTATAGAAGTAAATCAACAAATCTTGTATGGTAGAGCAGGTTCAAAGAGCCGCAGGCCCTATTACTGCTGTAAACACCATGGCAATGAAACACCAAGTGAATCAAACTGGGTGAAGAGTTGCAGACTGGTCAGCCTCGTCCTTGGCACTGATTACCATGCAATATGAACAGTGAGCATGAAGATATTCATGGAGATTCTTACATTTGTTACCTAGTAATTGATCACCATCATGCATCTCTGGTTTCAGTCATTTTCAAGTTGCAGTGGAATATAATTTGACTGAAGGTCATGGTCCACAGTACGCCATGGCTCCCTACACTTTAAGCTGCCGCATTTGTTCGGAGTATTCCACATCAACAATGTGAACGGCACGCCATAAGACAAAGGGACGCCCTTCTTTGAAGGGCCTTACAAGGGTTATGTTGGTCTCACATATGAAATGTAGACGATTAGGAAGAAATCCAATAGGAGTTTCCTGGGGGCAGGTTCTCTCACCACCTGCTGCAATTCCACTCACCCAGCTGGTCAGGTTTAATACTACCAAATCACTCATGGAGATGCACATTGAGGTTCCCCATTCACCCACTAAGCTACCTTCCCTTTTCCTGCAAAATCTAAGATGCTGATTAGAATTAGGATTCCATGAATATAACATGATTAGTCCATTGGACAGCTCTCCAATTAAAAAGGTGCATAGCCTTCAAATATCAATTAACTGAATTGGATGAATTAATTATCTACAAAACTTGATGTCAGCCGATTCCATTCCAAAATCAAACTAAACCACTGTTAAACTGCAACTAACATTTTTTATTTTCTTCTTTCTCCAAAATAATGACTTTCACAAAACATTTTCATGAGCAATAAAAGCCCGTCATCATTCCAATCATGAGCAAGTCTTGTTGATAACTAGACCAGACATATAAATTGCAAAAATAATATAAAACAAATCTGATGCTGCAGAGTTGGACTCTCAGAAAAGTATAAAGAAAAGAAATCCAGCATGTTTACACTTGTTGACAAGATAATGCATTCTTTCAAACCATACCTGCACTAGGTGGATCAGCGTTGTGAGAATTGCACATCGTAACATATTGTGATCTTCAGACTGCTTCCAAAGCAAAGGTAAATACTGTACCAAACATCCAACATAAGGACGAATCTATAAATAAGTACAAATAATTCTTGAAGCAAAAGCAGTGGAAATACAAAAGTTCAATTATTGCAAATTAGATTAATTCTAAAAACTTGTACAAAGGATTAAAAGTACAGAACTAGTTACTGAGCAAAGGTGCAATCAACGATAATTTTTTTTCCTGATCTAACATAATTGATTGGTCACATTCAAATAGGAAATATCACAATAGCTACCCTATAATTTATCAAATATCATTATTAAAATGATAACCTGAGAAAAAACTTGTACATGATTAAGTTTCCAATTTGAATAGTTTTTTTTTGCAGAAACTATTATGTAAAGCACAATGTATGCATTTCTGGAACATTACCTGCATTCCAACTCTTTCGATGACACAAGAAATAACGTGCAAAACATGCATTTTTGTATCACATTCTGTGACTTGTTGCAGCAGTTGGAAGAGAAGACCAAAAATACTTTCCAAGTACTACAACAGAAGAAAATAAATTCACAAGTTCAGAAATTTCAAAAGTTATTTTCAGCAACAAAAAAATATTTGGAACGTCTGTTAGGATGAAATTAATTACCTGAATTGGTTGAAGCTTTTGCCTTTATTTCTAATAATTATTTCATAATAATAAAATAATAAAACAATAAAATCTGTATACTAAGATGGCAATTTATTGCCTCTGCTTTCTGTCCTCTGGACTATTTGTTGGATAATTAGATTCTCTCCACACTCAATTGCTCCTTCCTTGCATAAAACATGCTAAAGCCACAATTCCTAACTTAGCAGTTTGAATGTTAATATCCTCAGTACAAAAATGTATTTATGTTTTTACCATTTAGACCCCGTATATAATAAATCTGAAAATTAAGGTACCTATCACTATGCATGATCATCAATTCCCAGAAAACCAAACAGAATGGTCATGGCCAAAGCAAATTCAGTTTAATTTAATTTGTCTGAGAACAAAACCTCAACCTTTGAGCTCATTTAGCATCATAGCTGGGACAAAGCAACTCTTTTGTATCCAAAGTCAAAAGAACTGCAAATGCTGAGAAGCTGAAACAAAACAGAAAATGCTGGAAAAGCACAGCCGGTCAGGTGGGTTCTTTGTGAAGATAAACAGTTAATGTTTTAGGTCCAGGTTTCTTCATCAGAACTGAGACAGAAATAATTTAGTCTAGGTAACAGAGGAGGTTGGTAAAGGTGATGAATGGTTCAATGAAATGTTTCCGATTGGGTGAAATAATGGAGCAGAAAAGATTAAACTTCTTTGTGTGATCTATTGCTAATGTTGCATTGTCTGATTGTATTTAAAAGACAGAAAAGAAACAAAGGACAGAAGGCAAAAATGCCCAATGCTCATGAAAACAGAAAATTCAAAAATCAATTCGCCAAGGCTGCAACGTGCCTAGACAGTAGACGACGTGTTGTTCCTTGAGCTTGTTGGAGCTGGACGAAATTGCAAAAAATTACCTGTTGTAGGCAGAGGCTAGTGGGGGTAAAGGCAGGTACAAAGGGAACTCTGTTTTTGCTTTGTCTAGAAAGGAAATCGATAAGATGGCTTCATAGTCTCTGTCCGCTATAATGGAGGGAAAGCCACAGTTGAGGAAGGAAGAAAAACACTTCAGAAGCACCTGTGCAGACTGTCTCATCATCTGTGCAAATAAATAGAATCAGAAGACTTTCCAAGAGACAGAATAGAAAGAAGTTTAATCAAGGTAGCTGTGGGAATCCATGGGTTTATAATGGCTATATCGTGGCCCCAAAATGGAAATGGAAAGATCCAGAAAGGTAAGGAAAGCCAGAAAAGGACCATATTGAAAATTAGATTAGGGAGAAAACTGGCTCTAAAAGTGATGAAATTTGAATTCTGCGTCAGAGCAGAAAGCAACATCAAATGTAGTTGTTGACAAATCGGGAGTGTTAGAAAAATGAGTGGGCTCAAATAAAGACAGTTTGAAATAAGGACAATTCCAAGTATCGCACAAAATGACAGGCGTAGCTTGGGCCCATCCATACCATGGCTACATCCTTTGATCTGGAGACAGCGAGTGGTGTTGAATGGGAAGTTGTTTGATGTGAGGACAAGTGTATGGTGGTTGCTGGTGAGTGCACTGTTCAAGGAAAAGATAAACAGCCCTCAGATCCTCCTGATATGAGATGCAGATGCAGAGGGATTGTATATTGACATTGAAGATGTACCTATTAAGACTACTGAATTGGAAACTGTGAAAGTGTGGAGGACATCCAAAGTTGACTGAAGCAGTTGAGAACAAATAGGACCAAAGGAGAAAGAATGGAATCAGGTGGGAAGAAATGTTCAGTTGGCCAAGTGCAGGCTGAAAGAATGGCTGGAATCCTGCTTGTAGATCTTGGGTCAAAGGTAGAAGCAGATTGGGCAAGGCTGTAGGATTACAGGTTAGAAGCTGAGGAGAGAAGATCTCCCAAGGAAATTAGGTTTTGTGGCTGTGGACAATGAAGTCTGTGACTGTGGAGCAGATGTTTAGTGGTGGGCTTGCAGTCCAGAGGGCAACATGAAAATAAGGCTGAGAAGTTGATCTCTACAAGATGGAGGCTAGTTTGCCAAACTACAACAACGCCAGCCTCATCAGCAGGATGGATGATGATATCATGGTTGTTTCTTAGTGAGGGGGGTGATGCACGTTTTGTCGATGGTAGTTAGTGCAAGTGGGGAGAGTGGAAAACCCAAGGCAGTCAATGTCCCATCAGCAGTCTTTTTGAATGAAACCACCATAGCTGAGAAGGTAGTTGGCTGCAACCTTCCCTCCATTGACGAACTGTACACTGCAAGGGCCAGGAAGCGAGCGGATAAGATCATCTCTGACCCCTCTCATCCTGGCCACAAACTCTTTGAAGCACTTCCCTCTGAAAGGTGACTGTCAGAGCCGCCACAGCCAGACATAAAAACAGCTTTTTTCCACGAGTAGTAGCTCTGCTCAATAACCAAAAGTCTGTAGCCTCATTTTGCTCTGGTATTTTATTTCATTCACATGTTAAAACTATAATGTTTTATTATTAATGTTTAATGTTTTTGTGTCATTCTTAATTGTTACTGTATGTCGTGTTGTTACTTGCGAGCAGAGCACCGAGGCAAATTCCTTATATTTGTACATACTTGGCCAATAAACCTATTCATTCATTCATGCATTTATAGCTTCACTCGAATGCACTTCCCCAACATGAGATTCAAAGCCCCAAATCCTAGAGGACAATGGTGGATTATTTATGTCCCAAAAAATAGGATAATAAATAGTGTATGTGATCACATCATGTGACGGTCGAGAAAAGCTAATAAACAGAATGTCCAGAGAAAGTATTGTACAAAGGTCCACAAGAAAGAAAGGGAAGGATCCCTGGCATAAAATATCCTTTCACCTGATAAAATGAAACAACACTTATATGCAAGCCTCATCGTTCCAATAAAGCAATACAATTTTTTTTTAAATGGAGAAATTAATGCTCATGTTGGTTGTGATCGATGTGTATGGCAGGGAGAGTGAAAATGTGACATTGCTTCTTCAGCTCTGCACACAGCATGAACTAGCAATCACCACCATGATCAAAGAAGCAAACAAATGTAAGATGACCTTGAATGAATAAGTTTATTGGCCAAGTATTCACATACAAGGAATTTGCCTTGGTGCGGGTTATATCATCTCTGCCGAGGGGTCAGAGATGATATAACCCGCTCGCTTCCTGGCCCTTGCAGTGTACAGTTCATCAATGGAGGGAAGGTTGCAGTCAATAACCTTCTCAGCTGATCGGACGATTCGCTGCAGCCTCCGGGTGTCGTGCTTGGTGGCTGAGCCAAACCAGACCATGATGGAGAAGGTGAGGACAGACTCTACGATGGCCGTATAGAATTGGACCATCATTGCCTGTGGCAGATTGTGCTTCCTCAGCTGCCGCAGGAAGTAATAATAATAATAATAGATTTTATTTATATAGCGCTTTTCAGGACTCACATCCTGTTTCCAAAACGTCAACATCTGATTGTGCTCATCACTGTGAGACGGGGTGATATTTCAACATGGTCACAACGGGCAAGCCACATCAAATATTTAAGATGTCTGCATTTCAAAAATTGCACTTATCAATTTATTACAGTTTTCCAACAGAAGTCTGAAAGAATAGATGCAAATCTGAAGAGTTGTAATTAATGCAGAGAAATGCAAAACAATCACTAAGGACAGATTTACAGCACATAAATGTAAGATTGCAAGAATGATTTTGAGTTTTACTCAGTCGAAGTCAGTCAGTGCATATGCTGTCAATACATCTCTCTGTCACCAGCCCAGCGTAATGTGTGCATCATACTTGCTGATCATGGATCACCCTTGCATTGCACAAAGGCGTTTACAGAACACCTGAGGCAATGGCTGAATGCACATACCAATGCATCCTTTTACATGATAATCACTTCCAGAAAGACATCTGTCTAATCTTGAAAAGGTGAGAGGTAAGGAGGATGTAAGTAATTTTAGACTAATCAAGTAAACAACTGGAAAAGATGTTTTACTAATATGTTGCATGTGATTAGAAGGGTACGGTGCTTTGATCCTAGGTAACAAAATTGTACAAGAGCATAATCTAATCAAAGGATAATGAGATGCAGACTTTTAAATTGGTAAAAATCAGATATCAGTTATTTTCAGCAGGTTTAGAATTTAGAAAAAAAGGCTGTCGACCAGCATTAGATGATGTTAAAACTATGGCATTGATAAGGTCCCAAAATCATTCTGACTAGAAATTAAAGGGTAGGTAATGTAAATACATATGTCTAGAATAAGCATATGTTTTTTTTTGAGTGTATAAAAAATACAGGGAATGTGGTTAAAATGGAAGATGGTAATGAGGTAAAATTGTCATTGGTTTATTTCTGTCAGGTCTACCGGGATACAGAGAAAAGCTTTGTTTGTGCCCTATACGGTCAAATCATACTGTACATGAGTACAATGTAGTGTAAAGAGAAAAAGTACCAGAGAAACAATGATTAAGAAGAATTAAGCATGAAAAGTGAAGTTGAACCTAATATAACAACCAAAAATGTTTGTAAACATATGACAGTCAAGACCAGAATGGGTGAAAGGTGGGTGCAAGGTACTTGATGAGTGGAACATACTTGATGGGTGAAAGGTATGTCTGCTCTTATGGCATCTCCAGACACCATTAAAGGCAGTTAGTAAAGAGTATGATGTTAAAAGTAACTAAAATGAAGCACAGCAGAACCATGGTAAATAATATTTAGTGCCCTGGAAGGCTGAAGGTAGTTAGGAAAGTAAATGCAATAGCTTCAAGTACATTTTTCAAAAAGAAAACAAGTTTTTAGGATTTATGTCAGACAACCATGCTCAAGTAAATCAGGAAATATAGGTAAGGAAGTTCCATGCATAATGAAACTCGACTTGGACTAGGGACGTATTGAATATGACTTCCAACCAACCACAGCAGTCTGAGAACTTTAAGATCCATTTCTAAATAGAAATCTGGAGATTTAATAAAAATGCACATAAAGTGATTGGGTTGTTGTAAAATGTAACTAGTTTGCCTTTCAGTGAAGGACATTTACTACATTTGTTCAGTGTGGCCTGTGTATAACTCCAGCCATGGTTGACCATCCTCTAAAGTGGTAAAACCAAAACACTCAGCAGTATCACACCACTGCATCAAGACAGAAAGACTGTACAAACTTAAGATAAATGCACAAGGACAAATCTGTACAATGGATGGACCATAAACATACTTGGTAATGCATATTAAAAGAAATTCAAAATGTTATCATGTCAGCAAACTTTTGTTTTCTACTTTGTAGCGTTAAATTCAAAAGCTATGTTATGGAAATATTTAATACTGAATATATAAATTTTCAAGTGCATTAAAAGATGCTGAAGGAAACTAATTTGAACCTTCATGTATCTTCACCACTACATTTTTATTAAATCTTGGCCACAGATACTTTAATTTCCTTTTTCAGAGTTTCAAATTTCCGTGCTCACATGTGAAATTTCCTGTTCTGTCTAGTTTATTAGAGCTTGAAGATATAAAATGCATTCAAATCGGGGGCCGTGATCATTTTTATTACTGTTTATATTTGACGAAATATTCAACAAATTATTGTTTTCGTTTATATTACACTGCTGGATCAGTAGATAATACAAAAATTACACCTCTTAAATCCAAGCAGTAAAATCTGCTTTCAAATTATAGAAAGAGAATGGATTGAGTATTCAAAAATGCTGGAGAAACTCAGCGGGTGCAGCAGCATCTATGGAGCGAAGGAAATAGGCAACGTTTCGGGCCGAAACCCTTCTTCAGACTGATAGGGGGTGGGGAGAAGAAAGGAAAAAAGGAAAAAGGCGGAGGAGGAGCCCGAGGGCTGGGGGAGGGGAGGAGACAACCAGAGGGCTGATGAAGGGGAGGGGACAGCAAGGGCTAGCAGAATTGGGAGAATTCAATGTTCAAGCCCCCAGGATGTAGACTGCCCAAGCGGAATATGAGGTGCATTTCCTCCAATTTACGGTGTTGCTCGCTGTGGCCATCGAGGAGACCCAGGACAGAGAGGTCAGATACGGAATGGGAGGGGGAGTTGAATATTGAGTATTTTTGGGAGCAGTATCAATCAAAAGGACGCAAACTTGAAAATGTTTTTTACATTATGGATAAATACAAACTGACATTTACTCAGCTGATCACAGCATAAAGAACTTCAGCAGATGAAACGATAAAGACAACAATTATGGTCTTGAAAGATGCATAGTAAAAAACAATTCCTTTGATCAGGGAGAGGAAAATAAATGAAATACAATGAAATCATAAAATGGATGGTTTGTTACTTTAATTACACCTCGTGATAATGAGTTTCAAATTATGATAAAGAATACACCTAATGTTTAAATCTCTGGATCCATATTGCAGTGATAAAGTCAGTTATTTTGAAAGGTTAAGCAACTGATTTATTAATACATACGCGGCAACAATGAAACTAACAAAAACGATTCATAGGATGTGCAGTTTAGGGAAAATATCTGTAAAAATTCACGATGCTTTGGTTCTACTGAGAATATTTGCTTTATCGTTCTCAGGTAAACAAAAAGGACCAGTATTGAAAAAATAATTTTCAATTTTGCCAAAACTAATTTAAAAGTAAAGACTACTTACCGGTAAAAACTGTTCCGTTCTAAACGCAAAATCATCCACAGGTAATAATCAAGTTAAAGAGCAACACTTTTATAAATCGATAACAAGCAAATACTTCAGTACATTACAAGGATAAACAGTTTGAAAATCGAAAAATGTAAAAATGTTATAAGCTGCATAATAAACCCACAAAACCATGAGCAATGAATTATACTAGAAAAAAAGTGATAACATTGGAATCAATTTTCAACCTCATTTCAATCATTGAAAATACATCTGAAATGGAAAATACTGATAACTTTATTAGTCTTCCCTTAATTAGTCTTTATTAGTCTTACATTTTAAATCCTCTTTATTACCTTATGACCCAAAATTAGACAATAACATGAAAGGATTATATGAACAAGCAACTGTAATCGAATGTCAAGATGGAAAAGGCCTCCACCTCAATGTTTGGTGTTCAAATACCTCTACTTCATCTCTTTGTTCCCTCTCTTATAAAGCAGTCACGGTGGAGCAGCGGTAGAGTTGCTGCCTTACGGCAAAATGCAGCTCGAGACCCGGGTTCGATCCCGACTACGGGTGCTGGCTGTATGGAGTTTGTACGTTCTCCCCGGGACCTGCGTGGGTTTTCTCCGAGATCATCGGTTTCCTCCCACACTCCAAAGATGTACAGTTTTGTAGGTTAATTGGCTTGATTTATTGGCTTGATAAAATGTAAAAATTGTCCAGTGCTGAGTGATGCTCCACTTGGAGCTTTTCAGCGTACTACATCCAGATCCAGATCCAGTGTCAAAATAGGCTGGCCAAAATCACAATACATTCCCCACAAATCATAATTTGGTGCATCTCTGATTACTTAGCAGACAGTGGGGGCTGCATCACTGAAGATAGTTTTTTTTTAAGAAAGATTGGGTAATTCAGTTCTATATGGAATTGGTGCAGGTAAGCAGCTAAGGCTTGGGGAACATCACCCATGATTATATTCAATGATGATCTATATTCTTATGCTCGTGTGTGTCTATTTTCTTGTTTTTAACAGGCGGGAATTACAAAAGGGGCAAGTTGGGTTGAGTACGTGAGTGCAAATTGGGTTGAGTGGGTACTTGAAAATAAGGCCTACACATTTTATTTGGCAGTTACATCATTCATTTACATGGGATTATTTTCAAATGTTTGCATAAAGTCTTTGTGAAAGACACAAATGTTATCACATTGCCAAAGAATCCCAATTTCCTTCATGTTAACATCAGATGGACTGAAACATAATTGCTTGCATTTGCAATAATTATGGGTTCCTTGCTGCCAATTTCATTCATGACCTCAGCATTAATCAAACTCGCTTTCATATCATTGACCCAATGAAGCATGTTTACAAGTTCCTTCAGATACCTCAGCCTCCAAGGTAACTTATTTATTCCATGGTAAATGATCAATCTGGTGAAACTATTATCATTACAAATATGTACAAAATAGAGATATCTTCCATCTGATTTTTTCCAAATTCCTTTCAAAGTCTTGTTAAATAACACTTTGATTTCTCTGGATTGGAGATGATTTCTAGATAGTGGATTACATTTCTCTACATTTAGAGTTGTCAAGTAATTACAGAAACTTCTTGCTTAAACTTAAACTTAAAATAAGCGAATCTTACCACTACACCGGCCATTTTTCTTTGATTATTTTGCTCCTTGCTTATATCATGGGGTAATATTTAGCAGTCAATTAACTGGCCAGCACCTTTGGGGTATAGGAATAAACCCAGGCACCTAACACTCCATGGACAATTGTAAGTTGACAACAGTTTGTCTGCCAACACATAAGGATGACCTTCAAAACACATTAAATGGTATTTAATGGCCCTATTTTTATTATTTAATATTTTATTAATAAAAACCTAGCACTGAAGATAGTCCAAAAAGGACACATAAAACAAAACTACTGATATGGAGAAACATGAAAGAAATATATAAACTTGAAAACATATTGATCACAAAATATAAGACATTTTTTACCTATGCCACCACATTATCCACATATACAGTTTAAATTTTACCAATGATTTTACAATTTCTGTCGAAATCTTATCAGTCACACACACTGCACAATCTCACTTAAATACCACAAAAGGGTATCATTAGCACAACAATCTCTGAGAGGAAATAACAAAAGCAAATATTACATCAGAATAGTACATTCCCAAATACATTTAAAAGGATATAAAGCTTTAGGGTTGTAGCTGTCTCAATACGCACCTGAAGGGAGGAAAAATGAATGAATTATACTACCAAGAGCAAGTTAAAATGCAATCAACAATTACTTGGACTTTTTTGTTAATTTAAACTCAACATATCCTTACACAAGGTGCTAGAGTAACTCAGCGGGTCAGGCAGCATCTCTGGAGAACATGGATAGATGATGTCTTAGGTCAGGAACCATTTCAGACTGATTGTGGTAGGGTAGGAGGTGAAAGAAACCTGGAAAAGAGGGGCAAGACAAAGTCTGGCAAGTATAGGGCCTGTCCCACTTAGGCGATTTTTTCGCCGACTGTCACAGTCGTAGCAGGTCGCCGAAAAAGCGATAACTGGACCCCCCCCAGGACAATGTCTACGACAAGCTATGACAACCTACCACCTAGTCGACGTCAAGCTACGGCAAGCTACCGACAACCGGCGACCCATTAGGACGTACACCTATGACCACACCTACGACAATCTACCACCATACAGGCGACAACCTACGACAACCAAAGTCAACCTACGTCCACCCGCGACAAGCTATGACAAGCAACGACCCTGTCGGCGACAACTGAAGACAACTGAAGACAATTCAGTCGCCGGTACCTGTCACCGCTTGACATCGGTTGACGTAGGTAGTCCTCAATGGAATTCACCAATGTCAGCACCCAGCGCCAACCAACGTCACCTGGCGACAACCTGCGTCATCCTGGCGACAACCTACAACAGCACCTATGACAGGAGAAGACAGGCTCCGTGAAGCCCACAGTCGCCGAATAGTTTTGAACATTTAGAAATCCAGCGGCGACCAGAAAATCTTTACGAATCTTTAGGCAACTTGAGGAGACCACTCACAACCATACAGATGTCACCCTGCAACCATGTGGCATCAGCCTAGTCACCTGTAGTCGCTGGTGGGACAGGGGCTTAATGGTAGATACAGGTGAAGGTTTTTTTTCTATTGGCAGATTGTTGGTCAAAGGCTAGAGATGAGAAGTCAAAAGATGTGGTGGAGCACAGGGAAGATAGTGGGGTAAAAGAAGGGGGGGGGGGGTTACATTTGATTAGTTACCCAAAATTGGAGAATTTAATGTCCATACCATTGGGTTGTAAGCTACCCAAGCAGAATATGAGGTGCTGTTTCTCCAGTTTGCATGTGGCCTCACTCTGGCAATGGGGGTGGCCCAGGAAAGAAAGGTCAGTATGGACATGGCGACCACTTAGCCAAACATTTGATTCAGTCAGCCAAAGCCCACAGAATCTCCCAGTTGCCAACCATTTTACTCCTCATTCCCATTCTCACCTTTATGTCCGAGCCTCTTCCAATGCCGCAAGCAAACTGGAGGAACAGCACATTATATTCCACTTGGGAAGCTTACTATCCAGCCATATACTATACAATACCGTTTATTGTCATTTGAACCTCAAATGAAGTTCAAACGAAATTTGGTTTCTGCAGTCATACAAACAAATAAAAAGAACCAAGACACAACACAATTTACACAAACATCCATCACAGTGAATCTCCTCCTCACTGTGATGGAAGGCAAAGTCTTATCTCTCCCCTGCACTCCCCATTCTCCTCCCGATGTCAAAGTCAAAGCCCCCGGCGGGCGATGGTAAATATGTCCCGCGGCCATTAAAGCCGCGCCGGGCGATGCAAGGCCACGCTCCGGGTCTTGATGTTGGAGCCCCCGGTAGCGCTAGCAAGTCCAGCGGCCATTTAAAGCAGCGCCGGGCGATGTAAGACCCCGCTCCAGGTCATCTTCAACCCCACAACTCGGGCGGGAGAAGTCGCCGTTGCGGGAGCCCCGAAAAGCGGTCTCCCACGAGGGACCCACGGGCTCCCAATGTCACCGTCCACCGGACCGGCGGCTGGAGCCTCCGAATCTCCGCGGTCGGGTCGCAGCCGCGCGCCACCACAGCTCCTCCCGTTCCGAACTCGGCCAGCTCCACGATGGTGAGTAAGTCCGCCGGCTCCGCGACTGGAGCCCCAGGTCGTTCCGGTTGGAGGCCGCTCCACGGTGCTAGGCCCCAACGACAACGGAGACCCGACTGAGAAAGGTCTGGTCTCCCGTGCAGGGAAAAGATTTTAAAAGTTTCCCCCACCCTACCCCCCCGCCCCACACACATACCCAGTTAAAAAAACACTATAAACAAAACTCAAACGAAACAAAACAAATAAAAAAGACAGACGGACTGCAGAGGCCGCTGCGACGTGAGTCGCGCCGCCCACCCACTTCTCCACTGAATTTGGAGAATTCAATATGAACATTGAATTCTCCAAATGTCGGTAACTAACACCCCCATCCCTTTCTCTCCGCCCACACCCTTCTCCCTTGTCACCCCCTCTTTTCTCTAGCAATGTTACAAAATTTTGAGATTTTAAAAGTCAAGTCTGTAATTTATCCCACCAGATAAAGCATAAAAAGACATTTAATTTGACACCTAATTCACTTTCATATCTTCAGTATTTAAAAAGTTATGGCCATTTTCATACTCGGAAATTAGCATCTTGTTCCCTATTGCTTTTCCATTGACTTAACACAAAAGCTGTGATCAAGGACAGTCAAAAGCCCATAACTTTCTTAAAAATTAAGAGAACTGAAAGAAATTTTCAGTTATTATAGATTGAAGCATTCTGAAACAAATATGAAACAATCTTACTTGGATGACCTGAAATTAAAGCATATAATTAGTTAGTTACCTAATTGTAGCTAATTACAAAATTCAATTACTGGATCTAAACATCTATCAATTTCATAAGAATAGATTAACATTTTTAAATAGCCTAAGTGTCCACATAACATTCACACAAGAATTCACAATATAACATAATTTTTAAATCTCATTGTCATGGATTTATAGGCCAAATGGAAGGAATTTTATGTTTAATACCTGTAAATTAATGGCCATTTAAATCATCTTGCGAGCGGGATTTTCTGGAACGCGATCATTTGGAACGTTGATTTGCGGTGAATTTAAACCCGTATCGGCATCAAAAATTCTGCCGGTTCGTTTGGGGGAAAAAAATCACTGTTTCGCAACTTAAAATGGGAATTAAAGGCCTCTTAAGGAGCACTTTTATACATAAAATAAACTGCTTTCCTTTACCTGTCTCGTGCTGATTTTAAAATAACTCCAGCGCTGAACTTGTCGGGCAAATAATAAAATAAAATACACAAAACGCCCGTAGGAACGATTCTTCAGCAAAAGCTTGCACTCCAACGAAATATAACCCAGGACAAGTTAGGAGAAACCCGCGTTTTAACCCCGCCCCCCCTTCAAAGGCGGCAAAATCGCGCACACGGCCAGTGGCAGAATTACAGCGCCGCTGAAGGTGAGTATTGTAACATACCTATTTTCTCTGTGCCCCGCCTGGACTTGCACCTACGTTCTCCTGAGATGCTACCTGACCTGTTGTGTTACTCCAGTACTGTGATGTTTCTTTGTAAACCAGCGTTTGATGCTTCTTGTTTTTATATTAAAATTCTGTGCAACTTTGATATAATGCGCCTTGTTCGAGTGAGGTTTTGAATACACGACGGGTATTATCACATTCCCAAGAAGAAATTAATTGATGGTAATTTCACGCACAACCCAAGTGTTAGAATTTTCTCCCAACGACTGTGTTTTCAGAGGTTACAAGAATTAAAGAAATTGAAGATGGATGCGCTATGGCAAAATGTATTAAAATCAGTAAATCTCTGATGTCTATTAAATTAACTAGAACGTTCAGTACATCCAAACAAAATGAAATATTCACTGGAATCATGTTATAAGTGTTTCAAGCTTTAAAATAATGGTTGTCTACAAAAAGGGGCAACATACACATTGAAACTAACTAACTAACTAACTAACTAACTAACTAACTAACTCTAACACACACACACACACACAGGGCAAGCGGGGGGAGCTCTGTCTGAAATTCACACAATGCAAAGCCAAGGTGATACAAATACACACCGTGATGAACAGGAAGGTTAAGACGGCTAGCACAGTGTACGGTAAGTCCTTTAAAAGAGGGGGGGTGGAGGTGAGAAGTGGGGAGAAGGGGTGTGAAGGGGGCAGAAGGGGGGAGTAGGGGGGGGGGGGGAGAAGGGGGAGGGGAGAAGGAGTGGAGACACTTTTAAGAAGCCAGACAACTTTTATTAAGCCAGAGATACACAGCTGTGAAGTTTGGCGGGCATTTAACATTACCGGTCGGTTATCCTTGGTTCTGAAAACTCGTGCTTACGTTTTTTTTCCCCAATGAGCCAATGAAAATGACCGGTCAGCAAAGGTGATTAACTAAAACTACCTATGACTACCTTGACTACCCATAACTAGATGGCGACCCCACTACAACTGCACCTACGACTACAGGATTATCGATTTTCTCCATGACGACCAATTTTTGGTTGCAGAAAATGTTTCAACATGTGGAAAAATTTGTGGCGACCATACTGAGGCCGCAAATACTGAGTTCCCAGAATGCGGGAACTCCTCGAGACCATGAAGGAGACTCACCAGAGACCACCAGCGAACATGTGGCGACCATGTGGCGAGCGCAGAGTCTCCTGCACTTGCCTAAAATGTCACCTAAGTGGGGCAGGCCCTTAACAGTAGATACATTCCTTTCTTTGAACTCAAAGGTGCCCATCGGTCATGTTGTAACAGCTTATGTTTACTTAGTGAATACTATAATAACACAGGCAGATTCCTATATAAAAAATACAGGAAGTTCCCTATTTAGTTCAAAGCAAATAAAATGCTTAAAAATCATTCAGGAAAATCAGTATGAAGCGTGATTAAATTGTAAGAGTGTATAAAAAAAACCATCTCACATCAAAGAAGCACGTTTTCAATATCAAGGCTGCTTGTGGTGTGGCTCAAAGCAAGTTGGAAAATATACAATTTAAAAGTAGCAGTATTCATGTCACATCAATGGTAGGGTTGATATCAGGACATCACTGGTGTGCTGGACTGGACAACCACATGGATAACATGTGCGTTCAGCATGGGTGCACATGATTGGCAAGATGGTTCCATGAGAGTATCTGCACGCCCGAAAACTAGCACAAGTACTTCTGACAACTGTGAATCTTCTAGGTGCATCCAGATGCAACCCCCTGACATTATACTCATGACAGATGATACTAAAATGGGTGGTATTGTAGATTGCGAAGATGGTTATCTAAGGTTATAGCAGGATCTTGATCAGTTGGGCAAGTCGTTAGAGGAATGGTTAATGGAGTTTGATGCAGATAAATGTGGGGTGTTTCATTTTGATAAGTCTATTTAGGGCAGGACTATCACAGTAAATGGTAGTGCTCCGGTGAGTGCTTTAGAGCAGCAGGATCTTGCAGTGCAGGTGCTTAGTTCTTTGAAAGTGGCGTCACAGGTAGATAGGGTGGTCGAGGCGGCTTCTGGCACATTAGCCTTCATCAGTCAGGGTACTGAGTATTGAAGTTGGAATGTTATGTTACAGCTGTACAAGACACTGGTGAAACCACAGTTGGGATATTGTATTCAATTTTGGTCACCCTTTTAAGAAAGATGTTCTTAAGCCGGAAAGAGTGCAGAGAAGATTTACGAATTCATTGCCAGACTAGGCCCTGAGCTAGAGAGAGAGGTTGGGCAGGCTAGGACTGTTTTGCATGGAGCATAGGCAGATGAGAGGTGATCTCATAGAGGTGTATAAGATCGTGAAAGAAATAGATAGGGTAGATGAGCAGAAACTATCCAAAGCAGGGAAATCAAATACCAGAGGACATAGTTTTAAGGTAACAGGGGAAAGATTTCATAGGAATCCGAGGGCAACTTTTCACATGAATGGGTAAATGGAATGAGTTGCCAGAAAAGGTAGTTTAGGCAGCAACTATAACAACATTTAAAAGCCATTTGGACATGTACATGGATAGGAAAGGTTTAAAGGGACATGGGCCAAATGCGGGCAGGTGGGACCCGTGTAGATTTTCCTCATGATCCTGACAGTGTCACCAAAACTGAACACAATACACCACATGTGGCCTCGCCAAGCCTGTACAACCGTAACATACCATCTCAACTTCTATACACAGTATCCTGACTGATGAAGGCCAATGTGAGAAAGCCTTATTGACCATCCTTGACACCACTTTCAAGGAACAATGTACCTGCACACCACTCCATTCTACAATACTCCCCAGGGCCCTGTGAAGGTCCTCCCCTGGTTTGACTTCCCAAAATGCAACACCTCACACTTATCTACATTATACTCCATTAACCACTTCTCTGCCCACTGATCAACATCTTGCTGGAATATTTCATAACCATCTTCATTATCTACAATACCACCTATAGTGACAGATTTTTATATCGTTTCAAATAATCTTTCCTTTTGTCACTATGTTTGTGACAGGGGATCAGGAGATAATTGAAACACACTCACGAGCTCTCCACGAGACATTCAATGCCGTCGAAAGATAAATCTTCCAAACACAGTCTCTTGATTATTAGTTTCTTTATTGTAGTAGTAAAAACAGTAAGATATTCATCCAAACTTCTTCTTGTACAAGTACATTTTAATCTTACTCGTGGTCATACTCGTGCATGGTCGAAAGCTGTGACCTCTCCCCCATGCTTCTTCAAACTAAACTACCAGGGAGTCTGCGCGATAATCCCAGCCGCAAACACGCCTCAGACTACGTTTAAATCCTACCCACATAATTACAGGCAGATAAAATTTAAAGGTAACTGGTTATAGTTATAACATACTGAGTTAAGCTAAATGGCTACTACACCACCCACTTTAGTGTCATCTGCAAACTTACTAGTGTCATCTGCGTCATCTGCAAAAGTGTCATCTGCAAACTACTGTCATCTGCAAAAAGCATGCCTTGTGCATTCTCATTCAAATCGTTGATATAAAAAACGCAATGGGCTCAACACAATGAGGTACATCACTAGTCACAGGCCTCCAGTCCCAAAATCATCCTTCCACCATCACCTCTGCTTCCTTCCATGAAGCCAATTTTCTCTCCTTGGATTCCATGCAATCTAACCTTACAGAGTAGCCTACCATACGGAGCCTCATCAAACACCTCGCTGAAGCTTTCATTACTACTAAATTCTAGATTTTATATAAAGACTAATTAGCAAAGTAAAAGCACAGTAGATCCAATGAAAATGGCACATTGTTATCTTTTGTTTCCTGTCATCTTTGATGCAATCCAATGGCCATTTTCAGTGGGCTCAGTACTTAAATGCAAGTGATGTGGTTCACACATGACTGATACAAAAATAGGCCCCGTGGCTGACGATTTACCTAGAGGAAGCACACCTCCTACTGAAAATTGTATTTTGATTATGCCCTGCAATACTTAAGGGTTGGTACAGAAAGCACAGGAGCAGCCCCATGGTCTGCAATATCCAGGCCAGCCATCAAGCAACCATTTAAACTAATCCCACACTAATCTAGTTTTAGATTCTCGTTAATTTATGTCTCAAATTCTACATGCAATCATTTACAGTAGTAAACTCTGTGGTCAAACGGAGGATACACAAATTCCACACAGATAGCACCTGATGTCAGGTTTGAATACAGGTTAACACAATTGAAGCCGCTCTATTTGCGATTCTATCCCCCAAAAAACTTGGCTTTTATGTGAAGGCTTAGCCAGCATGTTGACTGATAGTTGATGAACATTTTAACCTGATAATCACTGAATTGTGACATGCCAATCTGCCATGTTTCCATTCAATGAACATTAAGAAAATTTAATCAGGGTTTGGGTTAAGTGAGCCAGAGGTCTTTCCAATTCACGAGCCTCTTAAAAACGATGAACTTTTCTCTTCAGTACTTTGAATATGAGATTGTGTTCATCATGACACAACATAAACTCTCTCTGATGTGCACCAAGAACTCCAACCATGCAAAACTAAAATCTACTTGCATTCAAGTTGAAACTTTATTAAGTTGAGACGACAAGGAAGGAAGTCCTAGGGATGGCAGGTAAACACAAATCTTTCTTTCATGGGCTAACTATGCTGTTAAAAAATGATAATATTCTTCAGATATTTAACCACAATTTAAATCAACAGAAATAAAATGTACTAGCAATAAAACAGTACAGTATTGACCTAGGCATCAGATTCAGGCATGAAAAAAAACACTGCTTGCACAGGCAACTTTGCAAAGAGCACTTCATGAAAACCTAGGCAAGTGGTCCCAAAGGCTAAACAGGCAGCCTGCACAGGCAGTCTCCACAGTATCAAATCCAGAGACAATGAAGGTTCATGGCAGCAAGTCAAATATTGGCAGTGAAACTGCCCACTGATTATCATCTGCTGCCCTACATGGCTAATGAATCTGTACCTCTCCATGTCCAGCATCACTTCAAACAGGGAATAGGAATAGAGTGTCCACTGCAAAGGGTATTTGAAAATTCAACACCAGGAGTGAGTTGATAGTATCAACATTGCCCGAGCTGATCATGTCTTTAAGGTGACAACTGCCAAACAGATTCTGTGGCAGGTGATGAATAATTAATACAGCAATATCCTGTTTTACCTCAACATCAATAATCAACCTGTTGAAGATGTGTATTTTCATGCGAGACATGTGGTTGTAACCACAGTAGTAATTTTGGAGATAAGTCCCATGTTCATGCTGCAGCCTCAGCAGGTCTGCATGTTGTGCAACAATATCCTTGCAATAACTGAGACAGACTCAGACAGATGATAAGATTATTTGACCACAGTAAAATAATGGCTTTATCAGCAACACTATCAAGCAGCAATTACTGTGTCGCAGTTTGTGTTTCACTGAGATCATTCAGCTGCAGCGTCTTTACAGCTTCACTCCAAACAGACAAAATAATTCTACATGAGAAATTAGAGTGATTATCATCCATATGGAGCTAGCATTTGACTTAAATATGATATCAAGGAGTCCAAATAACACTTAAATCAATCGGAGTAAGTTCTCTCTGGCTGGAATCACATTTCACACAGATTAAAATAATTGGTGGTGTAGGAGGTAAACTATCGTAGGCCAGGACATCGCTGCAAGAGTTTGCTGGATGTACCCCTAATCCAATCATCTTCAACTGCTTCATGAATGGTCTTCTCCATCATTTTCAGAACCAAGGGAGTTGACTGCAAATTGCATGATATTTAATTGCATTTGCAGTTCTTCAGATAACAAGGCAACCCATGCCTGCATGTCAGCTAATAAAGTACAAAATTAGATTTCAGGCGATGACTACCTCCAACAGAACCCGAGTATGAACTATTACAACATCTAAAATCCTCTTGCATCAACTTCCTTTGGGTCATCACAAACCTTACACTTAAATTTGGCAGCTTTCAGAGTAAAGCACCCATCACCATGTTTAGGCTGGTACCTAACCTACTCCATTCACCATCATGTGTAGGAAGGAACTGCAGATGCTGGTTTAAACCGAAGATAGACACAAAATGCTGGAGTAACTCAGCGGGACAGGCAGCATCTCTGGAGAGAAGGAATGGGTGACGTTTCGAGTCGAGACCCTTCTTCAGACTGTTCATCATTGCCATCATGGTGGTAATGTATCACATCTAGAAAATATGCGGTAGCAATCTGCCACAACTATTTCACCTCTCAAACATGCAACCTAAACTATCTTGAAAGTCAATTACAAGGACCATATGGATGTCAGAATGATGCACAGACTCTCTGCCACGTTGCACACTGTACTGCAGTTCCTTGATCATTAGTGGACCTAAATTCTGCAAGCCATAATTCAACAACATTTTGGCCATGCTTTCACTAGACAGACTACAGCAGTTCAAAACGGTGGTTCACCTCCAGAAGGGTAAATAGGGATTTGTAATGAACTCTGGCCTCACCAGCAATGTCCACATCCTGTAAATGAATATTAAAAGATGTCAAAATATAAAACCATAAAGAAGAATTGGCCATCCCACACAAATGTTTGTAGAGATTTATTCATGATATAATTCATGATATATTCATGATTCATAGGTGCAAATTTAAAATCAGATAAATTGATCGAAGGAAAACGTATTCTTGCTAATTTATAAAAAAACAAAGCTATCAAAAACATTCAGATGTCTTTCACAGCTGGGTCACTTCTGCCCTCAACCTTTTTATGAAGTGTTACACTTGTCTAGTGTTTTATCGGGCTAATTGAAATATGTCAAGTCTAAAAAATTGGATTCTTTGTGATTGATGGGCTGGCTGATTTGAGGAGAGGTAGCATCTGGTTGTTTGGAAAGCATATATGGAGAAATGCATAACACTTAAAATCTTCTTAAGATACAATTGAACACTTCATTGATCACAAAGTATTCACAGAACAGAAACAGATCAATTACCCTAAAGGATCCATACAAATGTTAATTCTCCACATCTCTCATGATCCATCTCTCACCATTCCTCAACGAGCCTTATTAAGTGACACGTATTCTTTTCTTCCTTCTGTGCACTCAACTTGCCTTAAAAAAAACAGTACTCACAGTACTCACCCATGGCATTCAGTTTCCAGCCACACTCTACCTAAGTTTCTCCAAATTTCCTACTCATTCATCAATGGCAACTTTGTAATTAATTTGATTTATCCATAATTGTTAATAATTAACAGAATCGACTCATTTTGTCACTCCTTTACATATGGTTCTGATGTAGAGGCTGTCAATTGAAAGACTCGGGGGCATAAAGCTTGCTTCCCAAGATCACAGAAACAGCCCAAGTAAGCAGCTAAAGTGAAAATAGGAAGGAGACCCGGGAAGAACTAGATGGTGATGAAGTTGTCGTAATCAGTGAGAAGTGAAGGTAATTTGAGGGGACTAGCAGGTAGCCGAGACAAAACAGTAGTCGAGATTTACTGGTTAATCTTAACGTTCAGTGAGAAAATGCACCTTCTTTCCTTTACTCACAAAATATTGTTCTAAACGCACACAGCCTTCTCTATTTGGCCTTTCCTACCTACGTTCATCTCAAGATTCAAGATTCAAGAGAGTTTATTGTCATGTATCCCAGGTAGGACAATTAAATTCTTGCTTTACTTCAGCACAACAGAATATTGTAGGCATAAATAAATACAGAACAGATCAGTGTGTCCATATACCATTGAATATATATATACACACATAAATAAATAAACAGATAAAGTGCAATAGGCTATTAAAGTACAGATTTTTGTTTGAGGAGTTTAATAGCCTGATGGCTGTGGGGAAGTAGCTGTTCCTGAACCTGGATGTTGCAGATTTCAGGCTCCTGTACCTTCTACCTGAAGGCAGCGGAGAGATGAGTGTGTGGCCAGGATGGTGTGGTTTTGCCAGTTTTTAAAGATCTCGGAATCCACAATTTTTGTGGGTAAGAACTGACATGCTGCTTGAAATGAAGGCAGAGTATTTTATCCTTTATAACTATAAAACTCTGATCTTGGATGTGTGTGTGTGTGTGTATTTATTTATTTGTTTGTGTGTTTTCACATCTTCTCGAAAAAACGATGTGCGAACAGGAACATTTTTACATATTCTGGTAGAGATTTACCCACTGGAGTCCGAAATCAGCTTTCCTGAAAATGTTGTGCTTTATTTCTTGAGTTATTAATAAAAATGTTCACAAATCCAATCAAACTTTGAAATCAAAACTCCTGTTTTTCGCTGATGACGTGACAATGGATCTGCCTGCCTGCCGTCTGCTCGTGCTGCGACTGACGTCACTTCCCACCCCTCCCTCCTCCCCCCGTTGTTCAAAAGTCGCCCTGTCGACTGAAGACCAAAGATCATAGCTGAAGACTGCGGCACGTGCTGCGAGTGAAGAACGAGCAAGTCGGGCCCTGTATTAGAGCTCTCAGTCTTCGGTATTAGAGCTACTGTCGCTGCCGAAAAACCTTTGAAATAAACCCTGCTATCTTCTTGCTCACGCAGCGAGTGACGTCTCCCCCCGACCACTCCCACCTTTCTACCCCCTCCTTCTCTGCCCCCCCCCCTGGTCCCTACGCCCCCCCTGGAGGCAACGGGTAGGGGACCGGTGCGTTTTGCAGCCGGGAGCAAGGGAGCATTGCTTTCGGGAACCAGCCCTCCCCTGTGACGACGCACCTCCCCCACCCCTCAAACTCTACCCCCTCCCTCTCTGCCACACCTCCCCCCGCTCCCTCTCTGCTCCCTCACGCTCCCTCTCGTCCCCCCCCTGTGCCTTTGTGCCCCTCTCTGTGCCTCTGCGCCCCTCTCTGTGCCCCTCTCTGTGCCCCTCGCTGTGCTCCTCTCTGTGTCCCTCTCTATGCCTCTATGTCCCTCTCTGTGCCTCTGTGTCCCTCTCTGTGTCCCTCTCTGTGCCCCTTTCTGTGTCCCTCTCTGTGCCTCTGTGTCCCTCTCTGTGCCCCTCTCTGTGTCCCTCTCTGTGCCTCTATGTCCCTCTCTGTGCCTCTGTGTCCCTCTCTGTGTCCCTCTCTGTGCCCCTTTCTGTGTCCCTCTCTGTGTCCCTCTCTGTGCCTCTGTGTCCCTCTCTGTGTCCCTCTCTGTGCCCCTTTCTGTGTCCCTCTCTGTGCCCCTCCCTGTGCCTCTCTCTGTGCCTCTGTGTCTACCACCCTCCCTCTCTAGCCGCGCCTGCGAGTTGGGGGCTATACGTGAGCGGATAGGGCAGGGGATGGGGTAAAAGGAGTGAATTAATAATATTAATTTAATATCAATGGGGGTGGTTAGTGTGTGTGTGGGGGGTAGTTAGTGTGTGTGTGTGAGGGGTTGGTTAGTGTGTGTGTGTGTGACGCCGCAGGCCGCCCCCTCCTCCCGCAAATGCGCGTTGAGGGGACGGGACCCAACGGGTCCCACTTGGTCTAGTAATATTTAAATCTGAAACTCACTTTACACAAATAGATTGGTTGTTTGTCAGCCACTGTTAAATGGAAATAGATAGATTCAGGGCAAGTTTTAGACTCCGCTCCCCAAGGACTCAAAATAACTTCTTTGGGAGTTAAAATTCAGACCTTAATTTAGAAGGAATATATGGTTTCATGATGTCCTACATCACAATTTATTGTCCAATTATCACCTGCTCACATTCTTCAAGTTTATCAACACTTCCTGATATCAGTTCTCAACCCACAATGCAGCTGTATCCACAAAGTGTGATGCAGTACTTCAAAATCAGTTTGTATAAACAGTGAATCGTTGGTAGATTCAACCATACACATTTATTTTTGTCCTCTGCTTGCTGTGCATTCTGCTTATCTCCTGACTCTACATTTGTTGTTCTTATTATGAATTCACAACATTCGTGAGACTCTATCATTGCATGGTATTAATTTTTTTTTTTATGTAACATCTACTGATTTTTTTTGTTAGCCATTCTGGGGATTGAGGCATTATCTGTCCAGGTCAGCATTTCAAATTGAATCTGCTTAAATAACATAGAGCATAGAACAGCGCAGCACAGGAAAGGGCCCTCCGGCCCACAAGTTTGTGCCGAACATGATGCCTAGCTGAACTGATCTCATCTGCCCACAAGTGATCCATATCCCCCCATTCCCTACAAATCAATGTGCCTCTTTAAAAGCTTCGTAAACACCACTATCATGTCTGCCACCACAAATGCGTTCCAGGCTCCCACCATCCACTGTGTAAAAAAAAGGGGCAGATGCACAGCTATTTGAGAGGGCAGTCATTAGTCAATAATATTACTCTGGAGTCAGATGTAGGCCGAACAGTATAAAGATCACACTTTTAAAAAAAATCGTGGCTAATATTGCTACTAATATTCAGTTTTTAGCTAAATGATATCCCCACACACATTCTATCTTGTGTTAGCAGGTCATTAATTATGATCTCTGAATTACTGAAACTGTTATATAAAACATGATATTGTAGGATTACTTAAGGGAAAATAACAGCTTTACAGGAACTGAAAGGAGAAGTCCAGCTGAAAATCTGTAACCTAAAGAATGGGTGGTGGAGATTCAGCTATTCACTGACAACCATGATGAGCATGGATTCCACAACACTGAATAAGCCATCTGCACACCACACACTCAAGACCCCACTCCACTAAAAGCCAAGAACAACGATGAACTCCTCGGGGACAGAGAGGCAATCAACACTGGCTTGAAGGAACACTTCAAAGATCTCCTGAACTGCTACTCAGTCCTTGATGTGAATACCTACAAATTCAATTTACAGCATCTACTTCAGCCATCGTTTCTGCCACACCTGGGCAACAAGCCAAGAAGACCACTTACCGATTTAAAAGAAAACAGGTTTCGGGCGCAGACCGTATCCCTAAATCTGAAAACCTATAATTCGCAGTGAGGAATGTTCATCACACTCAACTATAAATTACCATTTACATCAGGGAAGAGAGAAAGTATACCAGGTTCTTCAGAGAGGCCATATTCATGATCAACCAAGAAAGTAAGATAGTGGTAACTGCAGGGAGAACGACCGTTAGCTGTCAGAGGGAAAGTGATTGACAGATCTTTCTCGACTACGTACCCCCAATGGCCGCATAGCTACTCCCTGATCACAGTGTGGATTTCATCTACCTAGAGGCTCAATGTACTTGTGTACTCACACTGTGCTCCAGCACAAAGTAAACAGCCGCGAGCAGCACTGGCCACTGTGCACAACCTCCTACTTCTTTTTTTAATTCCACTATTCAAGGAGGACCATGGAACAACCTCATCAAATTGAGGTCTATCTTCAATTGACTGCACAATAATACCAATCCCTATGCTTACAAATGAACCAATCTAAGGGTATCAAACAAGGCTCCATTACTACATCAACAATTTCTTCAGCATTTCTCACCACAATGTTGCAACTCACCTCCCATGAATTACCTTGATCTTGTCCTTGATCTCCATTCCCTTTGTCCCATTTTCACACCTTACACTTCCTTATCAACGTACCTCCCACTCCCCTGACATCAGTCTAAAGAAGGGTCTCGACCCAAAACGTCACCCATTCCTTCTCTCCAGAGATGGTGCCTGCCCCGCTGAGTTACTCCAGCATTTTGTGTCTATCTCCCATAAACTATCTGCAGGATCAAAGCTCATCTTCAGAACTAATGGGAAGCTGTTCAACCTACAATGACTACACTCTAGAACCAGGGTCACACGAACTTCAGCAGTCAAGCTACAGTAAAGGATACTGAAGCATGCAAGGATGGGCTTTATATTCAACGTCTCCATGACCAAGGCCCTCTACCAACCTGCCCTCTATGTGCCAGATAGCCCTCAGATAATAAAGATTCAGAGAGAACCTCTGGAACAGGGGACTATTTCCTGTATCCCAGAAGCCACCTCTAGACAAAGGCTGAAATCAGCGATGAAACTCATTGCAGCCTTCAATTTGCCATCAGTTAATGAAAAGAATTTATGAAGATCAAGATCTCGTAAATGGTGCAAAACACACATTCCACTGAATGCCAGTGATTCCTGTCCTTTAATATGCTTCTGAGAACTAGCGAACCCACAGCAAGCATCTCAGGGCAGTGGAAAGATGGCATGAATGTTTTCTTGGCAAAATCTTGCACATTTACTGGTTAAGTGAGCAAACTGACATCAGCATCCTCTCTTTAGTTATCATCCCCAACAGAGGCCCTAATTACTCTGTCAACTATGCTGGGAGATCATGAAATTTGCATGCCAAATACCTGACTCCCCAATAACACACTCCAGTCTAAGTTCTGTTGCGAGAGGAGAAAATCGGGCAAGCTAAAAACAAAATAATTCAAAGATATGCTCAATCTTCCTTGAAGCACATTTGAGGAGGTGACGAAGGAGATTGATGAGAGTAAGTCACGATGCAGCTTTATAGGGCTTTAGTTCGGTTGTATTTGGAGTGCAGTTCTGGTCGCCCCATTACAGGAAAGATGTGGAGGCTTTGGAAAGTGGGGCAGAGGAGGTTTACCAGAACCATGCCTGGATTAGAGGGCATAAACTGCAGGGAGTTGGACAGATTTGTATGTTTCACTGGAATGCCAGAGGCCGTGAGGAAGACCAACAGAAGTATAAAAAATTGAGAGACAGTCAGAACCTACTTCTTAGGATGGAAATATCAAATACTAGAGGGCATAGCTGGAAAGTGAAGGGTCAAAGTTTGAAGGGGCAAGGTTCTTTTACACAGAGGATAACGAGTTCCTAGAAGGGGCTGCAGGAGGTGGTGGTTGGGTGGGTGGTGGCATAGTGACGATAGTGGCATTTAAGAGACTTTCGGATAGGCACATGGATATGCTGAGAATGAAGGGATTTGGATTATGTGTAGGAGGATAAGGGTTGGACTTGGCATCATGTTTGGTAGACTTTTCCTGTGCCATCCTGTTCCATGTTCTAATTGCCACATCCCCACCAATTACTGGGGGCTTCTGTGCCACAAGTGCTCAGTACGAACGAGTGCTTGGGATTGTATTCAGAACCTCAAGGCCGCGCATTAGGAGCACACAGAAGTTCTGTGTTGGTGGTGGAAGGAGCAGACCATCTCACAAACTGCCCTCCTGCTTGCCCAGCAGGCCACCCTTTGTCCCATGGGTGAAAAAGTCCACAGTTCCCTCTTTAACCTCTTAGGTCACTTCAGAGTCCAGAAAATCTGAAGTGGAAGCAAGCCAACCTTGATCCTGAAAGACTAGGTTAGAAGATGATACCACAAAATTATAACGTCCAAGTAACTGATGTAATAGACAATAGACAATAGGTGCATGGAGTAGGCCATTCGGCCCTTCGAGCCAGCATCACCATTCACTGTGATCATGGCTGATCATCCACAATCAGTACCCCGTTCCAGCACACAGAGAATCGGCCTCCACTGGCTTCTGAAAGAATTCCACAGATTCACAACTCTCTGGGTGAAAAAGTTTTTCCTCATCTCTGTTCTAAATGGCCCACCCCTTATTCTTAAACTCCCCCAACATCGGGAAAATGTTTCCTGCCTCTAGCGTGTCCAATCCCTTAATAATCTTATATGTTTCAGTAAGATCACCTCTCATCCTTCTAAATTCCAGAGTATACAGGCCCAGCCGCTCCATTCTATCAACATATGACAGTCCTGCCATCCCGGGAATCAACCTCGTGAACCTACGCTGCACTCCCTCAATAGCAAGAATGTCCTTCCCCAAATCTGGAGACCAAAACTGCACATAATACTCCAGGTGTGGTCTCACGAGGGCCCTGTACAACTGCAGAAGGTAAGAAATGTCAGTTTTGCTGTACGGACTCGATCTTGGAGGGAATATTCCAGTTCCAATGCGCAAACAGGGGTAGTGGATAGACAAGGTAGCGAATGGCATCTGCGGGCTTGGAATGGACTTTGGTCACTCGCGTTTTCTCTGAATCGGAGATAGAGACGGCGAGAAAGCGAAGGGAAGAGTCAGGACTCGAGCAGAGGAAAGTGGGAGGTGGTTGGAAACTGGCAGTGAGGGTGATGAAACGTTAAAGCGGTGAACGAGTGCAGGAAGCGGCACTGATACAGACATGATGTACCTGAGAAAGAGAGGTGAAGGAAGGGTCTGGTGGCGACTGAAACAAGGAATGATCTGCGTATTCTACAGGGAGAGAGACAGAGCCTGAGCACAACGGGCTCCCACCTGGAACCGGGAATTCGGTTTGAACCCATTCTTCCAAAGATCCGTTCCGAAGAAAACAAATGCAGCAAATACGCTACAAATTCTCTGAGTTGCCGGACTTTAGGACCCGGGGGAGTCCAGAGCTCAGAGCTTGCTGCGGGCCGGATTAAATTTCGTGGCGGGCCGGATGTGGCCCATGGGCCAGAGTTTGGAGACCCTTGTCCAAAACCATCCAAAATGCACCATTTATAATGTATAATTCTAGTTTAATCAGGCTTGGTGTTTGGATATTTCTCCTGGATTCTGCTCTTCACTTTAACCTATGATGAGCGTTTGTCGGCCCTAGGCCTGCAGTCGCTGGAGTTTAGAAGAATGAAGGGGGACCTCATTGAAACATACAGAATACTGAAAGGCTTGGATAGAGTGGATGTGGAGAGGATGTTTCCATTCGTGGGAGAGTCTAGAACTAGAGATCATAGGCTCAAAATTAAAGGACGTTCTTTTAGGAAAATGAGGAGAAATTTATTTCGTCAGAAGGTGGTGAATCTGTGGAATTCTTTGTCACAGAAGGCTGTATGTAGAGGCCAAGTGAGTGGATATTTCTAAGGTAGAGATGGATAGATTCTTGATTAGTACAGGTGTCAGGGGTTAAGGCGAGAAGGCAGGAGAACGGGGTTAGGAGGGAGAGATAGATCAGCCATGATTGAATGGCGGAGTAGACTTGATGGGCCGAAAGGGCTAATTCCACTCCTATTCCTTATGAACGTATGAATTTATTACTGATGTTGAATCTTTCACTTGCCACTCAGTTTTGCAAAATTATTTTTCCTGTTTTCTATCTCGTTTCCATTCAAATCAGTCCCCTGTATTACTTCAAGCTATTTCTGATATATGTTTTTAACAATTTTCTTTTGGACATTAATCTATGAGGTTGTCATTACAACTGTTTAGATGACCCAACACGACATCGTCTGGTTCAGTTGTGCCTCTTTTGTGGGCAAGACACACTGAGCAGGAAAGGAGTTCTGCATACATTGTTAAAAACTAAGAAGTTTAAAGCTCCCTCAATTATTCATCAACGTCCTTTTCTTATTTCATACTTGTTGCTCCCTCTATTGCCCATATCATTTTACTTATTCATGATGCACTATTTATGATGTATAATGTTATTTTACTCTTGTTTTTTCAAGGATATTTCTCCAGGATCCTATTCATCACTTACGGTTGGTTTCACAAGGCTGCTACACTTTTTTTCTTGCCAGATGGTATTTCCAATTTACTTGCCCTGATTCCCTTAAAATCTGTTTTTTATAATACTTAATTTTTTCCTGATTCACTCCTTTAACAATTTTCTCTTAGTCATCAATAATTTTTCTCTTTGTCATTAATCATTAATTTATGATTACAATTCCGCAATGTTTCACTCTGACTTCTGTCATCTCTCTGCTTCAGTTCTGTCTGGTAGGACAAGATACACCAAGAAAGAAAGTAGTCTTACACATACTACTCAAAACAAGAATTTGAAGCCTTCTATGATTACTATTCAATTTCAATTACTATTCATGTTTGCTTCATTGTTTCTTTCTCTACTTCCTTTTCACTATTTAATGGATTATAGCATGCAAGATCAATTCTTCCCTTTCTTTTAAAACAGTCAAATTAAATCTGGATTTCAATTTTTGTTGTCATTTTATCTCCACTTTGCACATTTTCACTAAAACCTTTCCCTATCCATTCTGATGCAACCTACAATATTTATTTGCCAGCCCTGTTATTTATCTAGCAATAGTTCATCATTTCATTGTGTCTATTTCCTTGCTTAGAGCTATCACTCCACCGCACCTTTTCATTTTTGATTGCTGTTTAACTGCACTCATTAAAAATTCAAATGAAATTCTTATCCATTAATTTTATTCGCATTGTAATTTGGTCATGTGATATAATTTTTGTTTCACTGATGCCATAAAGTGAGAAACAATCCTGCAGCGTTTTTCTAATTTTCCAAAATATAATCTTAAGATATGTAACAATGGCATCAAGATTGTACAGTTACTAATTATGTCCATCCATAAAACACATAGGGCATTCAAAATATATATATTTAAAATATCTACACGCGATTAAAAGTGATGATGCATGAGATACTCCGATCTAACTATACTGATTCAGAGATAGAATTCAGAATAGTGATGCCCAATATACATTTCAATTGACAGACTGATGCTCTTGTTGGTCCTCCAGGGATCTGTAGTGGAGTCTCAGCATTTTAATATTAATGACTTAGAAAAGGAGAGAGTTATATCAAAGTTTGCTGACAACATCAACTTTGCCCTCTTTAGTATATGTGGGAGCAGAACATGGCAAAAGGCATTCACAATTTATGGAAATGGGCAAAGCTGTGCCAGATAAAGTATGTTGGAAGACAGCTAGGGATCATTCATTGCAATCTTAAAAGATGGAGTATCTCCTAAATAGTGAAGTAATTGAACCGGAGCAAAGGTCAACTCACCCACATATAGAAATCGTGTTTAAAAAAAATTAACATGGTTAATGGAATGAAAGCTTTTAACTCAAGGAGAACTTTAAAACAAAAAAGTGGGAGTTATGCTGGTTGTAGCATCACTAGAAAGCAGATTTGGCCTTGGAGGCTACAGTAGACTCAGCAGAATGATGCTACAATTCAGGAGATTGTAAAGATCAGACATATATGCCTTTGGGACTAAGGCATGATCAAAGTCAAGTGCTTTAGACAATTGGAAGACTGGTTAGGAATGGCATAGGGAATCCAGGACAATGGGATATAATAAAATTACAGCTGTGCGCCACAGTAAGTACTTTGTCACAAAACGTAGCATAAATGTGGGGATACAAGGAACTGCGGATGCTGGAATGAGCAAAAGTGTGGGAGTAGCTCAGCAGGTCAGGCAGCATCTATGGAGGGACTGGACAGGCAATGTTTCGGATAAAATTCATACTTCAGATTGATTGATGCAGGAGGGAGAAATGCTGAAATAGAGGTGGAGGTAGGACAAGGCATGATCTTCAATGAATCCCATTCTTGATCCAATGCAAAGCTAATTTCCCGAAAATAGACAAAAAGCTAACTTAGAAAGTAACTCAGCGGGTCAGGCAGCATTTCTGGAGAACATGGATAGGTGACATTTCAGGTCGGGACCAATCCATGTTCTCCAGAGATGCTGCCTGACCTGCTGAGTTTCTCCATCATTTTGTGTCTATCTTTGGTATAAACTAGCATCTGCAGTTCCTATTAATGACTAATTTCCCATACTGTTCAGATGAATTATTTTTCTAGTAGCTTCCCTGATATCAATTTTTTAAAGCATATCCAGCATCTCAACTACTATTCCTTTTCCGATGACTTTAGCACCATTGCAACAGATAAAAAACACTTAATAATCATACCACGTGATCTACATCTCCTTTCTGGCCCCAAATCAGATAGTTCATCTAATGCTTGTGATTAGATAAATATTGCATCCTGCATATTCCCCATTGAAACTTGGTCCACTAGTTGGAAGCTTATAAACTTAGAGCAATATATCAGCAATATTATTTTACTGTTCAAGCATAATCCATGTCTTTTTGCTAGTTTTGTTTAGGTTAGAGATACAGCATGGAAAAGGGTCCTTCGGCCCACTGAGTCTGCACTGACCAGCAAACCCCGTACACTACTGCTGTCCTGCACACTAGGGCCAATTTACAATTTTTCCTGAAGCCAATTAACCTACAAACCTATAGGTCTTTGGATTATGGGAGGGAACCGGAACACCCGGAGAAAACCCACATAGTCGTGGGGAGATTGTACAAACTTCATAGTAGTCAGGATTGAACCCGGGTCTCTGGCGCTGTAAGACAGCAATTCTACCTCTGTGCCACCATGCAACCCCAAAAAAATCAAGCAGTCTTTGTTCCAAACGTACACCACCACCATCCCCCGACACTTTCTCCACTACATTGATGACTGCATTTTCCTAGTTACATGAGTCTCTCATGTAACTAGGAAAATTGACAAGGGAGAGCCAGTGGATATAGTGTGCCTGAACTTTCATTTGATAAGGTCCCACATAGGAGATTATTGGGCAAAATTAGGGCACATGGTATTGGGGGTAGAGTGCTGACATGGATAGAAAATTGGTTGGCAGACAGGAAACAAAGAGTAGGAATTAACGGGTCCCTTTCAAAATGGCAGGTAGTGATTAGTGGGTGCCGCAAGGCTCAGTGCTGGGACCGCAGCTATATACAATATACATCAATGATTTTAGATGAAGGATTTAAAAGTAACATTAGCAAATTTGCAGATGACACAGAGCTGGGTGGCAGGGTGAACTGTGAGGAGGATGCTATGAGGATGCAGGGTGCTTTGGACAGGTTGGGTGAGTGGGAAGATGCATGACAGATGCAGTATAATGTGGATAAATGTGAGGTTATCCACTTTGGTGGCAGGAACATGGGCAGATTATTATCTGAATGGTGTCAGATTAGGAATAGGGGAAGTGCAACGAGACCTGGGTGTCCTTGTACATCAGTCACTGAAAGTAAGCATGCAGGTACAGCAGGCAGTGAAGAAAACTAATGGCATGTTGGCCTTCATAACACGAGGATTTGAGGATAAAGAGGTCCTTCTGCAGTTGTACAGGGCTCCGTTGAGACCACACCTGGAGTACTGTGTGCAGTTTTGGTCTCCTAATTTGAGGAAGGACATTCTTGCTATTGACGGAGTGCAGCGTAGGTTCGCAAGGTTAATTCCCGGGATGGTGGGACTTTCATATGATGAAAGAATGGAGCGACTGGGCTTGTATTCACTGGAATTTAGAAGGATGAGGGGGGATCTTATTGAAATACAAATATTAAGGGGTTGGACACACTAGATGCAGGAAACATGTTCCCGATGTTGGGGGAGTCCAGAACCAGGGGACACAGTTTAAGAATAAGGGGTCGGCCATTTAGAACTGAGGTGAGGAAAAACTTTTTCACCCAGAGAGTTGTGAATTTGTGGAGGCCGATTCACTGGATGCATTCAAAAGAGAGTTAGATCAAGCTCTCAGGGCTAGCGGAATCAAGGGATATGGGGAGAGGCAGGAATGGGGTACTGATTGTGGATGATCAGCCATGATCGCATTGAATGGTGGTGCTGACTCGAAGGTCCGAATGGCTTACTCCTGCACCTATTTTCTATGTATCTATGTAATTCTATGTGTAAAAGAACATGCCAGCAATAACGCCAAAGTCACCCTGCAATGAGTTGCCAACCGAGTGAAATTCAGCACAAGAATGAACGCGTGGCAAACTGTTGTATTTCCATGTAACAGATTAATTTAGTCCACAGTCAATATATCAATGCACTGCAGTCATGTCACATCCAAACGGATTCTCCGAATTATCTATCTAACAAAGCTGTGGAGGCTCATTTACTGTGAATGTTCAAGAAACAGATCAATAGGTTTTAGGTATTAACAGAATCAAGGTATGTGGGGTTTGAGTAAGAAAATAACACAGACGAAAGATAATCCATGATATTATTCCAAGGCAGAACAGGCATGAGAGACTGAAAGTTATACTCATGCTTATATTTCTTACGTTACACACCTTTCTTTAACTTAATGAATGTTGCAAATACAAACTACTACGATGAAAAATGTCTGGATCATTAATGGTCACTGCAGAAATTCATAAATTTAAAAAGAATGTTATTGCATTTTAAAACTTACCACACGATCTTGGTCTTGCATAAGATTCAGAATAGCCTCGTACAACATTGGTCTTAATTCGGATTTAAATTTTACAGAAATCCATTGACCAATCAACCAAATCACTCTGCGTCGAATAACTTTGTATCTGTACGTTGAAGATAAAAAGAGTGATTACATACAAGCAATCTTTTTAAAGGGAGTTCTGTCATAAAACAAAATTGTTAATCGTAGCACCAAAACCAAACACAACTAACAAATTGTAATAAAATCAATCACACTCAATTAGTGTCTCTAATAGAGGCATCCATGAAGTTCCCAGAAAAACTAAATTAATTCCAATTCAACTAATCATAATTATTTGTACATTTTAGATTTGGATTATTGCAGAACAACACAATTGCTACTATTTATAATTGCAATCTAGGTTTCTGACCAATAAACAATAGAGATCTCAAACAATATTTAAAATGGAGAGCCTAGCAATACATGATAATTCATATGTTCTCAAGGAGAGTTTAAATACCATTGAGCATATAAATGTATGAAAGATTCTGAAAATTCCTCCCGACTTCTAATAAGAATGCAAAAATAATTTGTGTAAAGGGCCTGTCCCACTC
Source organism: Malacoraja senta (assembly GCA_038087875.1). NCBI lineage: Eukaryota > Metazoa > Chordata > Chondrichthyes > Rajiformes > Rajidae > Malacoraja > Malacoraja senta. The sequence goes on along the minus strand of CM075977.1, from coordinate 298,775,422 downwards.
AGGCAACTTCTTTTGCGAGTGCAGGCAGCTGTCATGGTCTTGTTGAATCGCCGAAAAAGTGAATGTATCAAACGCATCCTACGACTATGTAGAAGACATCCTAAGACTATGTAGCACAAGCTACGATTATCTACGACTTAATCGCCGATGCACTCGTGACAATTGGCGAGCCAATAGTGGGGATTGAAGACGACCACCTTGGGCTTACAGATGACTACACCCACGATGACAGAAAGCAAGCTACGACAACCTACGACTGGCTACGACTCTATAGTCATAAGATCACCTAAAAAAATGACTTAGATTTTTCAAACGTTCTTTTAAATTCAGTGTATTGCTTGTTTTAGTGTTAGATTTATCGAAATGTATAAAAATGTTCTTTTAAATTCAGTGTATTGCTTGTTTTAATGTAAGATTTATCGAAATGTATAAAAATGTTCTTTTAAATTCAGTGTATTGCTTGTTTTAGTGTTAGATTATCGAGATGTATAAAAATAAAATCCTTTTAAATGCAATGCATTTGAAGTGCTTGTGTCTGTTTTCTTCATCAAAATAAATGTGAAAAGTCAAACTTTAAATACAGTGCTTCCTTGCGCTTGTGTGTGTTTCAATGATCTAAATATATGAGAAATAAAATATGAGATAAGTGATGACATGAGGGACTACCATGAAAAAGAATGATATTCATACATCAATTTGAGGTTAAAAAGTCAGGGATTTCCTTTATTGTTAATGAAACATACAAAAGTCTTATAAAGAAACAAATGTTGATAACAGCCTGGTGGGTGGTGTTGAGGGTTGTGCCCTGCCCCTGCGCTGAAGCTTTCTCTTCGGAGCCATGTCTCACATCATCTGATCCACTGAAAGAAAAATTGCGCAATGACCGCGCACTGGAATGTCAGCGCATCACGTGGTGCTGTTTACATACTTTTTTTTCGCAATGAGCCAATGAAAATGACCGGTCAGTAAAGGAGATTAACTAAGACTACCAACGACTATCACGACCACCTACGATTACCTACGATAACATGGCGACCCCACTAGGACTAGACCTACGACTACAAAAGTATCGATTTTCTCGATGGTGGCCAATTTTTGGTTGCAGACATTTTTTCAACGTGTTGAAAATATTTCGGCGACCATACTGAGGCCTCGACTAATTCCCAGAATGCGGGAACTCCTCCTGACCATGAAGGACACCACCTGCGACCATGTGGCGATCTTGTGGCGAGCGCAGAGTCTCCTGCACTCACCAAAGAAGTTGCCTAAGTGGGACAGGCCCTTAAGGTTCCTGTGCATGAAAGGTTGATAATTGCAAAGTCCTCACATGCATCACGAGACAATTGCTTCGTAATTAATACTTCCCAATATGCCTTTACTTAAATCCACCTTATGAA
>CM075977.1:298681525-298769025 GCA_038087875.1 Malacoraja senta | reverse complement strand
GAGAGAGGGGGAGGGAGAGAGAGAGGGAGAGAGAGGGAGAGAGAGAGAGAGGGGGAGAGAGAGAGAGAGGGGGAGGGAGAGAGGGAGGGGGGAGGGAGAGGGGAGAGGAGGGGGGAGGGAGAGAGGGGAGAGGGAGGGAGAGAGAGAGGAGAGAGAGAGAGAGGGAGGGAGAGAGGGGGAGAGAGGAGAGAGAGAGAGAGAGAGAGAGAGAGAGAGAGAGGGGGAGATGGGGAGAGAGAGGAGGGCAGAGAAAGATGAGGGGAGAGAGAAAAAGGGGAGAGAGAGAGGGAGGGGGAGAGAGAGGGAGGGGGAGAGAGAGGGGGGTCGCAAGGTTTTTTCCGAAGCTCGCCCGCTCACATGGTTTTTTCAAAGGCCATCCGAGCGACGCGACTGGCAGTGTGTTTGGTTTGCAGCGGGAGGGAGGGATGGAGGGGCGTGACTTCTCTCGCTGCGCCCGGGCCAGGTATCCCAGAGGAAGTAATGGCCGCGAGGGCCACCTTCTCATCGCGTGCCCCGCGCGACGATAACGGCCGCCATGTTCTACCATCGGGCGGGGGAAACGGAGAGGATTCAGACGCAAGCCGGTGGCCTATGGTGACCGGGCGGCTGTGAGCGAGTTGGCGGCTCTGAGTGACCGGGAGTCTCTGAGCGAGCAGGCGGTTCTGAACGAGCGGAGGCTGTGAGCGCGCGGGAGGCTCTGAGCAAGCGGGCAGCTCTGAGCGAGCGGGCGGCTGTGAGCGCACGGGCGGCTGTGAGCGAGCGGCGGCTGTGAGCGAGCGGCGGCTGTGAGCGAGCGGCGGCTGTGAGCGAGCGGCGGCTGTGAGCGAGCGGCGGTGACCTCCGGATCTGCAGAACGCTCGTTCTTTCTGCGCATTTTGAATAAAGGGGGGGGGGGTAACGTGACTCGTGGAAAACTGCGCATGTGCGTTGACAGCAGCTCCATTAATCCACAGCGGCGGGGGGGGCAGGAGGCAGGTGCGCCTCGATTGGTGGACATGTGGGCATTGTGACATCAGCAGCTGGCAAGCGGTGATTACTTTTTAAAAAGTGAGTTTTGTGAACAACTTTATTCAAAATCTGGGGAGATAATTGACCAAATTTAGAGAGGAGTGGATTTCTGAAATCATAAGTTAAATCCCTACCGAAATATGTAAAAATCTCCGCGTTTTTGCGTCTGGTTTTCGAGGAGATACGTTTCAAAGGCAAAATGACACGCACCCACACACACACACAGAGTTTTAAAAGTATATAGATAGATAGATATGATAGCAAATGGTCTGAATACTTATGTAAATGTGATATTTCAGTTATTTCTTTTTAATTACTTTGTAAAAATTTCTAAACACCTGTTTTCGCTTTTTTATTATGAGGTATTGCTTGTAGATTGATGATAAAACAAAAATAATTTAATCCATTTTAGAATAAGGCCGCAACTAAACAAAATGTGGAAAAAGTGAAGGGGTCTGAATACTTTCTGAATGCACTGTATGGTCAAGTGGCAGGGAGGGCTAAGTGGGCTGTTGGAAGCGGAAAAGAGGTGAGGGAGCATGTGACAAATGGCAGTGACTGAAGGCAAAACGACAAAATAATGCAAGAGGTGTGTGAGAATGTGCGGTTTGGGCCAAATGTCCTTATACCCCTCCTTTCATTCAGTGCTGACCTCTGGCTGGTTTTAGTATTATGATACATCTCATTATGGCTGATATTACAAAATACTTTAACTAAATGTTATACAATGGAACATTTACTCAATAGCTTTACAGATGCTTTCTTGCAAGCTTGGACCATTGCTCAAGATAGTCAGTCTGAAGAAGGGTTTCGGCCCGAAACGTTGCCTATTTCCTTCGCTCCATAGATGCTGCCTCACCCGCTGAGTTTCTCCAGCATTTTTGTCTACCAGTCATTTTAATTATCTATTTTGATTTGTTTGCATTCATTTTTTAAATTTGAGAAAAAAATGTAATATGCTTGAAAGCAGGACCACCCGACAGGAACAGTTTCTTCTCGGTTATTTGACTTTGAAACGGTCCTTCCATAAGCTAGGGTATTATAAGATTCACCTCAACCCATTCCTGCAGTCTGGAAGAAGGTATAGGAGTTAGAAAACTGTTCAGGTTCAGGAATAGCTCCTTCCCAACAACCATCAGGCTATTGAACATGACGACCTCCAACTAAATGGCAAACTACAAACTGCCTGGGTTGCACTAGGGACTTGAGCTTTTTGTATTGTTTTTGCACTTTTTTTTATTTTTATTTATTGAACTTTGCGAGTACTGTGTTGACAAATCTGTTGTGCCTCAGCTGTCAGCAAGCATTTCATTGTTCTGTCTTGGTACAATATGACAATACAATACTTGACTTTGGGTTCCTTCATCTTGTTGACGTCAAAAAGAGTGTGTTGTTGCAATAGTACTCAAACAGGTGTTTCTATCTCTCTCCTTGACATTTCACTACGGGTGATCTTTTGCTCAGAGGCAAGTAATCTTAAGAACGGAACGCTGCCATTTCAGCATTCCCACAATCAGGCTCACAGCTCAAGGTCAACTAAAAAAATAAAATGATCTGCTTTCTGTCCTAATGCTGCTTTTCCAGATCTGGCTGCAAGAAAGTGGCATTTCTGTATGTTTAATATTCTTCTATTTTGACACTATCCACCCAATCTCCTCTCAGCATGATCAAATATTTAGTGTGAACTTTGACTTTTGAACCAATATCTATTCAGGAGTGTGGAGTAACCAGCTTCTATTTCAAGAATTCTTTTAAGGAGAAAGAAGTAAGTGGAAAACTAGTCATAAATCGTAAAGATATAAAATGTGATGTGCTGGAGAACTTGGAGTCAGGCAAATCAATGGAAAGGGCACAAATAGGAGGGAGAGCATGGTATAGGATGGGACACAAGAAGCTGGCGTTTGAATCAGTTATCCCGAATTGTAAGCAAATTGCAGGTAAAGATATCAGCAGCAGTGGTGCTGAATACTGCAATGGAGATAGGCAGTATTGGATACATTGTAGCTTCACACAATCTAATGTGTGAATTAAAAGGGAAAATAATTCAGTGGCATAGGAACTTTGGCATTGACATCTGCCACATATGGACACCACGAGCCACTGTATCAGCTGCACATAGATTTCATCAAAATATTAAAGTAATCAACTCTCGAGAAGGTGACACAAATCTACACATTACAACAATAATCACAGCACAATTAAGTTAATTTTCAAAGTAATGCAAAATCAACTTTAAACATATGCTACCACAACAAAATAATGGTTGGATTATGCTGACACTTCCATCCCAGAATGACAGCAACAGCAGGCGTACACAGTAGTTCATTCCCGCATTAGTATAGATTTCGTGGTTGCAACCATCTCCCTAATGATAAAATGATTCCATAATTCAAAATCACTATATAACCAGAAACTAATAATGAACTAACATACTAATATGAATTTTTAATAAATTGTAACCTTGTCTATAAGCGGGAGCAGGGGATGAGAAACGAGCTCCTGGCTTATGTCCAGGAGCACGTCTCGTTAACCCCTTCAACCAACAGTTGATTCTTATTGAAATCAAAAATATTGGTTTAATAATTAAACTCTGATATATATATATGTTATAAGGAAATATCAGGGTAAAATTGTATTATATATCTGAATGTGAGGCCTCGTTTTAATATTTTAATATGTTATGATTAACTAAGAGAGCGGAGCTAGTTGAGTAACAACGCAATGGAAGTCAAAACAAGGTTTTTTCCCATCTACAGGTGGGTCACTCGCTACAGTGCCGATTATATCAGACACTGTAGCCTCACTTTTTTAGGGTTTTTTTTATCACATAAAATCACTTGTTTGTGTTTTGTGTTTAGTGATAAGAGTAATATGGACATACCAGCAAAAGTTAATAATTCAAAAACTCCCCCAATACCTAAAGACCTGGGACATGGACGCACCACAAGATTCAAAGGTACTATAATTATTCAAAATGCATGACACCACACAAAAGAACCTAGGAGGAATCTCATTTTGTAGTTGGAATATAAGAGGTATTAACGAACCTATCAAAAGGGGTAAGATATTAGCTCAGCTAAAAATGTATAATTCTGACATTACCTTCCTACAAGAAACACACCTAAAACCTCAGGACCAAGTTAGGCTGAGGGCGAAATGGATAGGTCAAACATACCACTCTTCATTCACTTCAAAATCTAGAGGCACGTCAATTATCATAAGAAAAGGTATACCATTTAAAGCAAAGAATATTATAACAGATATAGAAGGGAGATACCTAATAGTTAATGGAGAAATCCATGACACTCCACTTACTTTGGTAAATATATATGCCCCTAACTTTGATAACCCCCACTTTTTCAATAAAATCTTCAATATAATTGCAGAGTCAAACTATCAAAATGTTATAATAGGCGGAGACTTTAACTGTGTTTTAGATCCGTACTTAGATAAATCAAGTCAAAAACAGAGAGGGAATATGAAATCGAAAACTGGGGAACTCCTCAATACCTATATAAATAACACTAATATAGCAGATGTTTGGAGAATTGTGAATCCAACTGGCAGGGAATATTCGTTTTACTCAATGGTACATAAGACATACTCACGTATAGACTACTTTCTGCTGGATACAAAATTAATCCCCCAAACATCTAATGCAATATACCATACAAATTCAATTTCAGACCATTCTCCACTAACTTTATTTTTAAAACTGGAAGGATTGTCTAAGAATAATTCATTCTGGAGATTTAACTCTCAAATTTTAAAAGATCCACAAGCGAGTATATATTTAAAAGAACAAATGGAGGTCTTTTTTCAAACAAATGATACTTCAGATATATCGCCTACTTTACTTTGGGAATCTTTTAAAGCATACATTAGGGGTATTATAATTTCATATCAAGCTTTTCAAAATAAAAAGAATAAGAATGAACAAAGACAGTTAGAAGAACTTATTAGACAAATGGATATAGATAATGCTAAAGATCCATCAATAGATAAACATAATAAAATAATAATTTTAAAATTTAAATTAAATAAATTATTATCTGCCAAACTTATAAGACTTTTTCAAATTACAAAACAAGAGCACTTTGAATTTGGGGATAAACCGCATAAACTTTTGGCTCGCCAGCTAAAAAAACGAGAAAAGGAACATACTATACCAAAGATCAAATCAGATAAAGGGGAATTATTAACAACACCGAAGGATATTAATAAAAGATTTGCGCAATTTTACGAGAATTTGTATACATCTAAAACGATAATTGATTCCAATAATATCACAAAGTTCTTGGATACCTGTAATCTTCCAAAGTTAGAGATGAAGGAACAAGAGGAACTGGGTGCACAAATCTCAATTAAGGAATTAGAAGATACAATAAACTCATTAAAAAATGGAAAAACACCAGGCCCTGATGGATTTACTAATGAATTTTATAAAAGCTTTTATGATAAAATAATACCAAGATTACAAAAAATGTACCAATACGCTTTTAAAAAACGAATACTACCTGATACATTAGCGGAATCAACGATTACATTAATACCTAAGAAAAATAAAGATTTAGAAGAACCTGGCTCATATAGAGCTATAGCATTGTTAAACACAGATCAAAAAATATTAGCGAAAACATTAGCTAGAAGATTAAGTAAATACATTAGTAAATTAATAAACCCAGATCAGACAGGGTTTATCCCTAAGAGATACTCTTCTAATAATATGAGACGTCTACTCAACATAATGCACTCACACAAATCTGAAGATCAAGAATTATCAATTATTTCGCTGGATGCTGAAAAAGCATTTGATCAAGTAGAATGGAATTATATGGATAAAGTATTACAAAAATTTCAACTGGGAGAGAATTTTATTTTATGGATTAAGTTACTATATAACAAACCTACAGCTAGAATACTTACTAATAACATATTATCCTCGAAATTTCAACTATCAAGGGGAAATAGACAAGGATGCTCATTATCACCACAGCTGTTTGCTCTCATTATTGAACCGCTAGCAGAAAAAATTAGAATACACCCTGATATTCATGGATATAATACTAAAGACTCATATAATAAAATATCTTTATACGCGGATGATATATTATTGTATATTACAAAACCTCAAATCACTATACCAAATATATTAAATTTAATTGAAGACTTCGGATCTTTTTCTGGATATAGAATAAATTGGAATAAAAGTGAAATTATGTCAATAAAACCGAAAGATTCAACACATCTTTTAAAATTCCCTTTTAAAATAGCTACAGAAAAATTTAAATATTTGGGAATCGAAATTACCAGAACATATCAAGGTATGTTCAGGGCAAATTTTGACCCCCTACTTAATAAACTGAATACATTAATTAAATTCTGGAAAACGCTCCCGATGTCTTTAATAGGCCGAATAAACGCAATAAAAATGATCTTTTTACCACAAATTTTATACCTATTTCAATCAATTCCTATATACTTACCTAAGAAGTTTTTTAAAAAACTCGACTCAGATATCACTAATTTTATATGGGACTATAAATCACATAGAATACAAAAAACCCATCTGAATAAACCTAAAGTATTGGGGGGTCTAGCACTACCTAATTTTATGTATTATTATTGGTCAGTAAATATTAAAAACATGATTCAACTGATGGATAACTCCGCCCAGCAAGTAGACTGGATTGTAATGGAGAAAGAGGATTGCTCCTCTAGAAACATTGGAGCGATCCTCCTCTCTCCAATGAAATTGAATAACATAAACTATAATAAGAACCCAATTATTCATAGTACAATCCGTATTTGGAAACAAATAAAACAAAATTTAAAATTAAGAAACTTATCACTTTTATTACCTATAGTCAATAACCCTTCGTTTAGTCCTTCTATTATAGATAAAGCTTATACACAATGGGATAGACTAGGAATTAAAACGCTTGGTGACTTGTATGAAACTGGAAAATTACTTTCATTTCAACAATTACAAATAAAATATAAACTCGGAAATAATCAATATTTTAAATACTTTCAAATATGCGACTATTTGAAAAAATATACAAAAGATCATCATAATAACCCAGCAGATGTACTGGACGAGGCAATGCAGATAAAAGCGGAATCAGCAAACTTAATATCATATTTGTATAATATTATCTTAAATGCACAAATACCATCTACGGAGGGTATCAGAAGAGACTGGGAACAAGAGTTAGCTATTAAAATTTCAAAGGAAAGTTGGAATGAATACTTATTAAAAGTGCATAAATGCTCGATTAATGTAAGACACACTTTAATACAATTTAAAATTTTACATAGATTATATTATTCGAAAACTAACATTCATAAAATTTTCCCAAACGTATCATCTATTTGTGATAAATGTCAATCCCAAGAAGCAACTATAGCGCACTCATTTGTCTTCTGTACAAAAATTCAAAAATTTTGGAATGAAATTTTTGAAATCTTTACAAAGTTATTTAAAACAAGACTGATACCCAAAGCAGAATGGATTATCTTCGGAATAACGGAAGATGATCCAGAACTAAATGTGTTTCAAAAGAAATTAATGGACTATGGGTTAATAACTGGAAAAAAGCTAATTCTAAAATTTTGGAAGAAGGCTCCAATACCAACTATAAATATGTGGATTTCAAATATGTTTGAAACATTACACCTTGAAGAGATAAGACTCCTCCTAGCAGGTAAACCAGATCACTTCCACCTGACGTGGTCTGCATTTATAGAATTATTACAAACATAGGGTGCAAAAGTACTTTAAAAAAAAATAAAAAATTGAGGTCAGGTAAGGGGGGGTGATAGTTGAAGAGTTGGTATGTCCTATTTACGTGATGCTCAAAAAAAAAAAACATTTGTTTCTCTTTTTTTCTCTTTCTCTTTTCTTTTCTTAGGGCCTATTTCTTAACTCTTTTTCTTTTTGTTTTTAATTTCGCTCTTATAGGGTCTTCGTCCTTTTTTGTTGTTACATTTTCTACACTTTTCTACACTTGCACTTTTTCCTTCACTTTCTTCTCTCTTTCAATCTTTTCTTTTTCTAGTGTAAAAAAATAAATAAAGGGAGTACATTAATTGTAAGAAGATATAAATGACGAGTATTAATGTATGTGGTTGTAATGTAATGTACTTCTAATAAATAAAAATTAAAAAAAAAAATTAAAAAATAACCAGAAACAAAGGGAAAATATATACTGTTTAAAAGACAACACTGCATCTTGAACATCCTTTTGAACCAGTGAAGGAAGCACGTATCCTTACATCGCAAATAATATGGATACCAATGATGTTTGCGATGGTTAGGGGCTGGATCAATCATTACAGCGAGTTAACGCAGGGCATGAACACTGTAAACCACTGCTACGCCACCAAATCCACCTATCGCTCCATCACTCGCCCAGACATTTTAGCAATGTCTAACCATTTATCGGTGTTGTTTCTGCTGACTTACAGAACTGAAGCGTGAGACGCCATCGAGAGTCATACAGCAGTGGTCTGAGGATGCGGAGTGTCTACTTCAGGGTTGCCTTGAAACAGTGGACTGGAACATGTTTAAGATCACTTTAATCAGCCTGATTAACTGTACCATAGTCAGCAGCAGTGTCATCACGAAATGCATTGATTACAAAATCATTTAGGGTCTATCCATACAGAAACTTGGGATGGACACTGAGAATCACTCTCTGCTGAAGTCCGGATCTGAGGCTTTCAAGATGGATGACACTGTACTCTACAAGGTCAAATATGCATGGCCATCCAGGATGCCAAGAAAGAATTTTAAAACAAGCCAGAGGTTCAATTCAATCAAGCGTATACCAGGCAGGGCTTATGGACTATAAGCCGGAATTGGAGTCAACAATGGTGCTCTTCAGAGTAGTGTATTCAATCCTCTGCTCCATTCCTTGTACACCCATGACTGTGTGGCAAAGTACAGCACCAACTTCATCTTTAAGTTGGCCTATGACATCACAGTTGTTCATCAGATCAGCAAAAATGACGCTTCAGTCTACAGGAAAGAGATCGGGAACCTTGTGGCATGGTGTCAGAATAACCTCGCCCATGTCATAAGCATGACGGAAGGGCTGGTTGTTGTCCTAAGGAAAAGGAGGAGTGGTGAACACAACCCTTCCTCATCAACAGAGCTGTTGTAGAAATGGTTGAAAGCTTTATGTTCCTCGGCATCCATATCACCAGCAACCTAACTGGTCCCGTCACACTGATGCAGTGATCAAGAAAGAGCATCGGTGTATTTACTTTCCTATGCATCTGAGAAGATTCCATATATCCACAAAGGTTCTTGAACTTTTACAGCTGCAGTATTGACAGTATTTAGACTGGATGCATCTCAGCCTGGTACATAAACTGCTGTGCTCTTGACCACCTAAATTTTGCAGGAAATGGTGAACACAGTGCAAACCATCGCAGGTTCGTCACTTCCTTATATCCAGTCCATCCTTACCGTGCTTTGCATCAGGATGACAGCAGTATCATCAAGGGTTCCGACAACTCTGGTCATTCCCTTTTCTCTCTTCTGCTTTCCGAGAGAAGATGCAGGAAGTTGAAAGCCCAGACATAGTAACAGCTTCTTCCCCACTGCTCTCAGACTCCCGAACCAATCACCTCTTTCTCATCCCCTTCCTAAACCTTCTGCCACATACTCTTACTCCTACATCTATCTCATTCGGTTATTCCATTATTGTACTGTAGTTACTTTGCACTACTTCAGATTGCACTACAATCTTTGCACCAATCTGCTGTAATTCACTCAGTGTGTTTATTGTTGTACTTATTACTACCATGTATATTGGTTACTGTGAGCTTCATGCAAATAAGTAAATTCATTGCACCTTGGTGTATTTAACAATAAACTAGTAAGATTTATTTTTAAACTGAAGTAAAAACAAATGAACAAGTCATTAACTGAATGCAAAGGCAAGAAGTGAAACTAAAGACAATTTAATATTCTTGTGAAAACTTTACAATTGCACATTTAAAAAGCAGACTTGCATAATTTGTTTAAATAGTTGTGGCTTACCTTATGTGAGTAACTTGCAACTCAGCTAGAAGCTGGCTTTTAAACCACTGGTCGAAGTCCACATTATCAAAAAGTTCATAGGCTGCCAATCCAATTGCATTGTACACTACCAGGAGCAAAATACAACGTCAATAATCCGACTTAGTTTTATAAAAGGATGAATTTATATTGTTATATAATAAATACAAACTATATAAAGATTACCTAGACTTAGTCTACCCTGGTTATATAGAGTTAAAATGTATTATTTAGGTACATAACAATGTTGTTCATAAGAAGAGCATTGTTGCTTTCATAAAAAAACATTAGTGTAAAAATAAATAACACTGCTGATGTTACTACTTTACTGAAAGGAATATCTTTGTAAAGATAACATACCAGCATCTTTGATAACTAGTCCAACAGTATCCTCCACATTGGTTGGTCCTAAAGAAAAAGCCAAATATGATTGTAAAGAGCAAATGAAAATATTGTAATTAAGCCGAGTTGCAAAGCACACAAGCTATCCACAGTGGGCCTTAACAAACGTTTATATTATTGCGTGACACATTGTAAATATCTAAGGAAGCAAATTAGTGCAACATGCCAATCAGTGGAATCTTGCAGGAGTTAAATCATTTAACAACTGAGTTTTGATGCACAGGCATCAATTAAAGCTGAGAGAGTAATAATAGACAATAGACAATTGGTGCAGGAGTAGGCTATTCGACCCTTTGAGCCAGCATCACCATTCAATGTGATCATGGCTGATCATCCACAATCAGTACCCCGTTCCTGCCTGCTCCCCATATCCCCTGAGTCCTTTATCTTTAAGAGCCCTATCTAGCTCTCTCTTGAAAGTATCCAGAGAACCGGCCTCCACCGCCCTCTGAGGCAGAGAATTCCACACTCACAACACTCTGTGAAAAAGTGTTTCCTCATCTCGTTCTAAATGGCTTACCCCTTATTCTAAAACTGTGGACCCTGGTTCCGGACTCCCCCAACATCAGGAACATGTTTTCTGCCTCTAGCATGTCCAACCCCTTAATAATCTTATATATTTCAATAAGATATCCTCTCATCCTTCTAAACTCCAGAGTATATAAGCCCAGCCGCTCCGTTCTCTCAGCTTATGACAGTATAAATGTAGGAAGGAACTGCAGATGCTGGTTTAAACCATAGACCCAAAAAGCTGGAGTAACTCAGCTGGACAGACAGCATCTCTGGAGAGAAGGAATGGGTGACGTTCCGGGTCGAGTCTGAAGAAGGGACTTGACCCGAAACATCACCCATTCCTTCCCTCTAGAGGTGCTGCCTGTCTTCACTGAGTTACTCCAGCTTTTTGTGTCTATCTGAGGAAGTAATAGATTCATTTAACACACACACACACATCGCAAAGGCGGGGGTCAGGGAAAGCGGGGGAGCGCTGTCTGAAATTCACACGGTGCAAAGCCAAAGTGATACATACACACCGCGATGAACAGGAAGGTTAAGATGGCTAGCACAGTGTACGGTAAGTCCTTTCAAAGAGCGGGGGGGGTGGGGAGGGGAGAAGGGGAGAGAAGGGGAGAGAAGGGGGGAGAAGGGGGAGAGAAGCGGGAGAGAAGGGGGGAGACGGGGGGAGTGGAGACACTTTTAAGAAGCCAGACAACTGTTAATAAGCCAGAGATACACAGCTGTGAAGTTTGGCGGGCCTTTAACATTACCGATCGGTTTTCCTTGGTTCTGAAAACTCATGCTTACGTTTTTTTCCCCCAATGAGCCAATGAAAATGCCCAGATTAACTAAACTGCCTACGGCTACCTCGACTACCTACAATGACATGGCGACCCCACTACCACTGCACCTACGACTACAAAAGTATCGTTTTTCTCCATCGTGACCAATTTTTGGTTGCAGAAAATATTTCAACACGTTGACAAATTTGCGGCGACCATATTGAGGCCGCGACTAGTTCCCAGAATGCGGGAACTCCTCGCGAGCGTGAAGGAGACTCACCAGAGACCAGCAGCAAACATGTGGCGACCATGTGGCGATCATGAGGCGAGAGCAGTCTCCTGCACTCGCCGAAAAAGTTGCCTAAGTGGGACAGGCCCTTTAGAGTATTGTGTTCAGTTCTGGGCACCAAGTTATAGGAAAGATATTGTCAAGCTTGAAAGGGTTCAGTCAAGATTTACGAGGATGTTGCAGGACTAGAGGGTCTGACCTATAAGGAGACATTGGGTCTCTATTCCTTGGAGCACAGGAGGATGAGGGTGATCTTATTGAGATGCATAAAATCATGAGAGGAAGAATCTCTTGCTCAGAGTAGGGGAATCAAGGACCAGAGGACATAGGCTTAAGGTGAAGGGGAAAAGATTTAATAGGAATCTGAGAGGTAACTTTTTCACACAAAGAGTGGTGGGTGTATGGAACAAGCTGCCAGAGGAGGTAGTTGCGGTTGGGACTATCCCAAGGTTTAAGAAACAGTTAAGCAGGTACATGGATAGGACAGGTTTGGAGGGATATGGACCAAGCGCAGGCAGGTGGGACTTGTGCAGCTGGGACATGTTGGCCGGTGTGGGCAAGTTGGGCCGAAGGGCCTATTTCCACACAGTATCACTCTATGACTATAATAACAAGCAGAAATGGACTTGTAACATCCCCCAACAGCAAGGTAGCAATTCATAGCACCTCAACAAATCTTGCTTTTTTATTTATGTGCATCAGTTACATTTATAGATGTAATTAGCATTGCTTCAGTTCAGCAGTGCATATGCTTATGAGGGAATCTATTGCATGAATAAATAGACTTTAAACCATACGCATACGTTTGGAGCTGTGGACACTGATGAATTTTAAACGGTTGTAAAAGGTCATTTAACTTTATTATTAAAATTTAATAAAAATGCAAATTGCTTTGATGTATAGATCTAGTAAGAAGAGCAATCTCTAAAATAAATCATACTTAATCCTGATTGTATTTTCCAGTCATGCTATGTGGATGTAATTATAAATAATGGCAGGAGATTACTGCAGCATTAGAACAATTTAGCTGAAATGTTTACTTGTATAATAGTCATACGGATTTAAATTTAGTTTTTGTTTATATTGGCAAACGGTTTAAAATCATTATTTAAACTATATCAATACCAGGAAGGCTTTACATATGATTAACAATAAGTATTTGAGACATTACATGTTAATGCAAATGAAACATATAAACACTAATTAGACTTAGCAACACAATAAGAGAATAAGATGACCTTGGGAGAAGTCTCTATATTATAAAATTCATACCTTTCACATCTGGCATCAATTCACACTGCCCCCATCTCTAAATACTATAAGTAATGAATTTTTACATTTTTAATTTCTCATTGAAGAACATGTCTTCAACAAGTTGAACTGCCGCCCACAAACTATTCTTGTCACAAGTGAGAAGGGTACTCCCAACTATATTAACAACATTACTTAACCAGCCTGCACAAAAGTATTTCAAATTAGGCTCAAACAACCCAGCCAATTTGAAGTCATCCATGTATAAAATAGGTGGTATCAAGGGCTGTGAAAACAAAAAGAGGCTTCAAGGAACAGGCAGGTTTATGATTAAGCAAGGAAATGGCAGGTGAAATATGTGGAAGCATCTGAGATCATGCACAGAGTGGAATAAAGAGGAAGTCAGAAAACATTTTAGACAATAACAACTTGAAAGGTGGCCAGTTCCAGAGTCTGAAGAAGGGTCTCGACCCGAAACGTCACCTATTCCTTCGCTCCATAGATGCTGCCTCACCCGCTGAGTTTCTCCAGCATTTTTGTCTACCTTCCAGAGGCACTCAAGTGTGTTTACACAAATCGCAGGTAAAGCAAATAAAGTGAAAGGCAGTATGTTGGTCTTTATTGAAAGAATTTGAATGCAAGAGTAGAGACCTCCTTGTCCAATATATAGGTCGTCTGTGGGACTGCACCTGCAATATTTTTAGCAGGTCTGGTCTCCCACTGAAGAAAAATAAAGTAAGTACAATGAAGGTTCACCAGTGTGATTGCAGGGACAGTGGGCTTTTCATACAATTAAGTGAAAATCGGCTTGTTCTATTTGATCTCATTTGATTGTGCACGCCGGGTTGATTGCATTCGTCGAAACTGGGCAGACCACATGAATGTTGCAATCTTCCACCCCTACTGTGAACTTAATGAAATGGCTCCTAACATGGCAGCGCCGACATTGTATGCAAAGTTAATTTCCCTATATAATGTTTAATTGCATTTGTGACAATAAGTATCCATTGACGCATTGAACCATTGAAGATGTGCATCAGGGGTCAAAGAGAAACAAAAAGGTCAGAATTTGGGAATTATAGAGGAGTTGTACATTACCCGAGATGTACTATAGACCACTATATTTAAGAACTAACTTGAAATGGAGAGAAGAATCAAGATTAGACACAGGCGAGGTGCCGGATGACGAGAGTGGCTAATGTGCCTCTAGTTAAGAAGGGCTGAAAAGAAAAGCCTGGGAACTATAGACAAGTGAGCCTAACATACGTTGTAGACAAGATACTGGAGAGGATTCTAAGATAAGATATATATGCACTTTGATAGACAGGGGCTGATTGTGGATAGTCATAGCATGGTTCTGTACGTGGTAGATCGTGTTTTACGGATCCCATTGAGTTTTTTTGGAGAAGTAACCAAAAAAGTTGACAAAGTCAGTCATATACATTGTCTATATGGACTTGGGCAAGGCTTTTGTAAAGATGCTGCATGCTTGGCTGCTCTGGAACCAGATTACGTGGGATCCGGGGGGAAGCTGACTGGATAAAGAATTGGCTTCATGGAAGGAAGCAGAGGGTAATGGTGGAAGGTTGTTTCTCAGACTGGTGGCCTGTGACTAGTGGTGGGCCTCAGGGATTGGTGCA
This sequence comes from Malacoraja senta, assembly GCA_038087875.1. NCBI lineage: Eukaryota > Metazoa > Chordata > Chondrichthyes > Rajiformes > Rajidae > Malacoraja > Malacoraja senta. The sequence goes on along the minus strand of CM075977.1, from coordinate 298,754,088 downwards.
GAGCAGATTTACCAGTATGTTGCCAGGACACGAGGTCCTGAGATATGGGGAGAGGCTGGGCAGGCTCGTACTTTATTCCTTGATGCACAGGAGACAGAGGGGTGATCTTATAGAAATGTATAAGATCATGAATGGAAAGATGGGGTGAATGCACAAAATCTTTTACACAGAGTAGGTGAATCAAGAACCAGAGAACATACTTTGAACTGTATAGCACAAAAACAAGAACTTTTCACTGTACCTCGACGCACGTGACAAAAATAAACAAAATTAAATAGATTTAAGGCGAGAGGGGAAAGAATTAATAGGAACCCGAGGTGCAACTTTTTCCACACAGAATGTGGTGGGGATATAAAACCAGCTGTCAAAGGAAGTAGTTGAGGCAGATACGATAACAACATTTAAAAGATATTTGGACAGGTACATAGATAGGTTTAGAAGGATGGGGGTTCAGGCAGCTGGAACTAGGTGGAGGGGGCATTGTGGCCAGCATGGACAGGTTTGGCCAAAGGGCCTGTTTCCATGCTCCACGACTCTATGTAGTCAAGATTTCTGATATTTACTTCAAGTTCTTGAACAAGTTTTTAGTATTTGCTCTCATGTTTTCTGAACTCATTTTAGAGTATCTTGCATTTCATTACTGATCTGTCCTTTGAACTATTGCCTAATACTTCCTTCTTTCCTCTTTCACATATTTCATCCTAGTCGTTGAGTCATATGACAAGGAAACAGTCCCTTCGGCCCAACTAGTCTATGCTCACCAAGATGCCCTATCTACGCTGCCCAACTGCCCACATTTTCCCACTCCTCAGTCTCCTGCGTTCCAAGGAATAAAGTCCTATCCTGCCCTACCTTTCCCTATAGCACAGATGCTCGAGTCCTGGTAACATTCTCGTAAATCTTCTCTGCACTCTTTCCAGCTTAATTACATAATTCCTTAACCAAAATGGAACACAATATTCCAAATGCAGCCTCGCAAATGTGTTGTACAACTGTAACATAACATTACAACTTCTATACTCAATACCCTGACTGATTAACTTAAAGAGATTAAAAAAAACAAAGATACAAGGTAGTAACAGGTGTAAAACCTGACAATAAAAAAGAACCTGCAAGGAACAATACAATCAATGTACCAAGTTGCACACAATTGACATAGGATGGTATATTGGTAACTCTATTTCAAAGTCAATAATTACTTATCAAGTACTTTTGAACTTCCTGGGACTATGCCAAGTCCATCTTTCTGGGCTTAGGTGGGGCATTTTGGTCAGCATGGATGGGTTGCGCAGAAGGGCCTGATAACATGCTGTATGACTATGATTCTAAGGTTCTAAATGGATGCAAACTCTTTATGAACCTACTGCAAAAATGTGATACAAATTGTCGCTGTGACACTGTAATAAGGCAAAAATTCTATGACTTAATTTTAAAAAAATCAAAATTATCTCCATCCAGCTCTAATTTATTTTACACTAAATGGGTTCTGAATTGTACTGCAACATATGAAATTTAGTTAATTTCCTTTGAGGGTTTCAAAAATAATACAACTGGTTTTACTCAGTGTTTCATAATATACATCGAAATTAACACAACTCAAATTCTTTAAAAATGATCATGTTATCGAGTTATTTTGTTGTAACCATTTATATAAATCTTTCGTAGATAGATACAAAATGCTGGAATAACTCAGCAGGACAGGCAGCATCTCTGGAGAGAAGGAAAGGGTGACGCTTCGGGTCGAGACCCTTCTTCAGACTGAGTCTGAAGAGAAACGTCACCCATTCCTTCTCTCCAGAGATGCTGCCTGTCCCGTTGAGTTGCTCCAGCATTTTGGGTCTATCTTCGATTTAAACCAGCATCTGCAGTTCCTTCTTACACATATCAATCTCTGAATGTCTACATTTTGAAATGGACAGGCTGGACAAATGGCTGCCTTGGTAAAGAGCCTTCTGCTTCACTCTGTCAAAAGTTTATAAATTGATACCTGCACATTTTAAAATATCTAAGCAGTCATTTTTGTTTTCCAATTTTATTCCCACTGCAACATTATTATCTTAAGCATCAGTTGCATTCAGTTGCTTGACATGCAATCTGAGCAAACTTCAATCGGTACTGAGGGATCGCTGCATTACTTCAATTACTACATTTGAGATTATCCTAATCCTACATATATTTGGACGTAGATTTAAGGTGAGAGTGGAAAGATTTAAAGAGGATCTGAGGGGTATTTTTTTTTCCCACATAAGGGATGAAAGGTCTGTTAAGTGAGCTGCCAAGGAGAAGTGGTAGAGGCGGGTACAACATTTAAAACACATTTGGACAGGTACATGGATGGAAGAGGTTTAGTGGGATATGGGCTAAATGCAGGCAAATAATTCTAGCCCAGGTTGCCAAATTGGTTGGCATGAATCAGTTGTGCTGAAGGGTGTATTTCGGTGTTGGATGACTCAGTGCATAACAGTATAATGGGATATGAGCAAAAAACAGTTATAAGGAGTAAAGTTACAAATCAACCATGATGTCAGAAGCAGTCCTCGATCACTGAAAGGTCAATTCTGGTGCTAAATGGCACACAATTTAAGTGAATGAAAATAGCTATCAACAATTTGGAAATAAGAACACATGAAAATATTTAAAAACAAAATATGCCCATGTTTAAAATTTACTGCAAATGCAAAGTTATTTTACTTCATACATTTTCGGGATACAGTTGAAATTCCACCAGGGATTTTGTTATCCTAGTAAAAAATGTTTCAAGAGATCTAAAAACATCTCATCTATGCCAAAATAAATAAATAATCTGATAAAATGAACATGTTGAATTTAAAATGTATTCTAAAAAGAATGAAACATACCGTGTAGATTTTGAACCATTTCTAATAAGACAGGTGTTAGTGTTTGGCTGTACTCGTGAAAAACATCCAAAAACAGCACCTCCGTGCATGGCTACAAATAAAAGACAAAATACATTTTAACACATCACTCATGCAACTCTGAGAGAAATATAGCTATTTCAATTAAAAAGTATTGATAACAACTTCAGTAATACAGAGCATAAACCTTACCAATTCATCATTTTCAGAATTTTTGGAATTTCCAACATGATTGTTAGTCAAGAGTCAAGAGAGTTTTATTGTCATGTGTCCCAGATAGGACAATGAAATTCTTACTTGCTGCAGCACAACAGAATATGTAAACATAATACAGAACGGGAGATAAAGTTCCGTGTGTCTATAGATTATTCAATCTTTAAGCATATAAGACTATTCTAAAGCCATTCAGTTTTCACCAGTCCATTTAATTAGTTTCAGTTTTTCACTATTTTTCCACTATTTTATTGCAATTCTTTCTCTTTTAAAATGTAACTGGTGCCACTTTGAAAGTTAGTACTGGATCCACTTCATCAGCATACAGTAGCAAACAGTAAGTCCAAAATCCTCATTACTTGTGTTTACTCATGTTGCTCGATTCTTCTGACAATTATCTACAATCTGCTGTGCCATTTGAATGCTATTTCTCTTGCGTGTCCCCATGCAAATCTGTCATGAATTTCTTTATCTATTGTACTTGAGTTCGGACTGATGTATGGTATATATCATCTGTTTGGAAATCATGCCAAATAACACTTTTCACTATGCCTTGGTACATGTGACAATAATAAACGTAGAACAACCATAGTTTTGTCCCCATCATTGTCATCCAATACACAGAACATTCACGTATAATTGGTCGGCACCATCCACAAAGTCTTTGCTTCATTTCTAAGTTTCTAAAATGTTAACATAGTTACAAGTGAGATCATCCACTTCAGGCCTCAAGGGGTGGAACAGTGTACTTCTTAAATAGTGAAATGCTGGATGCAGGCGGTCCAATGAAAATTTGAGGACCAAGCAATATACAATTCAAATGTCAGGAAGCCAGTGCAAATGGGTATAGATTTCTGTGAAACCAAAATAGCTACAAAGTTTTAATCTTGAAAAAGAAAAATGAAGGTTCTTGGAGGATAATGGGAAGCTAGCAAAATACTAAATTAAATCAATATGTGAAAAGTGGATGATATTTCAGTTGGCTGGTGGTCTGGTGATTTAAAAATGAGTGCGTTTTTTAGGGTTTCATTTGGCAAGGTTTATTGGCAAGGCAACTGAATTGAGTGTTACTCATCGCTAATTTCAGAAGGCCATTGAGAATCAACTACACTACCGTTGAACAGTGATCTCAGGGACAGTTTAAAGGCACTTCAACACCAGGTAAAGTTGATGCATTTCCTCCCAGAAGGTTTTTGATATAGATGGTATTTTATAGCTGTCATACTTTATGCACCATTACCAATATTTATTATTCCAGATTATTCAAGGTTTCAAGGTCAGTTTATTGTCACATGTACCAATTAAGGTACAGTGAAATTCAACTTACCATACAGTCATATTTAAAAAAAAGCAACAAGACACACAATAGAAAATAGACAATAGACAATAGGTGCAGAAGTAGGCCAGTCGGCCCTTCGAGCCAGCACCGCCGTTCACTGTGATCATGGCTGATCGTCCACAATCAGTACCCCGTTCCTGCCTTCTCCCCATATCCCTTGACTCCGCTATCTTTAAGAGCTCTATCCAACGCTATCTTGAAAGCATTCAGAGAATTGGCCTCCACTGTCTTTTGAGGCAGAGAATTTCACAGATTCACAACTCTCTGGGTGAAAAAGTTTTTCCTCATCTCCATTCTAAATGGCCTACCCCTTATTCTTAAACTGTGGCCCCTGGTTCTGGACTCCCCCAACACCGGGAACATGTTTCCTGCCTCTAGCGTGTCCAATCCCTTAATAGTCTTAAATGTTTCAATAAGATCCCCTCTCATCCTTCTAAATTCCAGTGTATACAAGTCCAGCCGCTCGATTCTTTCAACATATGACAGTCCCGCCATCCTGGGAATTAGCCTCGTGAACAAATTTGGAGACTAAAACTGCACACAATACTCCAGGTATGGTCTCACTGGGGCCCTGTACAACTGCAGAAGGACATCTTTGCTCCTATACTCAACTCCTCTTGTTATGAAGGCCAACATGCCATTAGCTTTCTCCACTGCCTGCTGTACCTGCATGCTTACTTTCAGTGACTGATGAACAAGGACACCCAGATCTCGTTGTACTTTTTCTAACTTGACACCATTCAGATAATAATCTGCCTTCCTGTTCTTGGCACCAAAGTGGATAACCTCACATTCATCCACATTAAACTGCATCTGCCATGCATCTGCCCACTCACCCAACCTGCCCAAGTCACCCTGCATCCTAATAGCATCCTCCTCACAGTTCACTCTGCCGCCCAGCTTTGTGTCATCTGCAAATTTGCTAATGTTACTTTTAATCCCTTCATCTAAAACATTAATGTATATTGTAAATAGCTGCGGTCCCAGTCCCAGCAAAGTGCCCCTCCTCCAATCCCTCCCCCTACCCCTCCCCCACTGACACTTCAGTCACCTGCTCTACCTCGTTCCCTCTAGTAGGGAACTCTAGATATTGATAAAAGGAACTTATTTTGGACACATTTAACAAATTCCATATATTAGGGAGGCTGAAATCCCCCACTAAAACAACCCTAATATTTTTACAGCTATCTGCAATCTCCCTAAACAACTGGTCCATTAATTCCAGCTGACTATTGAGAGGGACCTATAACACAACCAAAAAGTGATCATTCCCTTCCTGTTTCTAAATTCTACCCTCCTAGGATGATCCCCCAAGAATATCCTCTATAATTATGATCTCCCTCATCAAAAAGGCAACTCCCCTCCTTTCTGACCTACATCTTGTTCACGTCTGGAGCATCTGTACCCTGGAACATTGAGCTGCCAGTCCTGCCCTTCTCTCAGCCATGTTTCTGTTATGGCTACAATAGCCCAGTCCCCCAAGCAAGCCATTCCATGAGATTGTCTACATTACGTGTTTTAGCCTCTTGCCTTGAGTCAGGTAGACCTGGTGGAGAAGCAGGCATCACATTGAGTCTGTCTATGCTTCGCATTGCTTCAGGAAAGCAGCTAACATAATCAAGTATCACACACCCCACTCATCGCTCACTCTCTTCTCCCCTCGCTAAGTCAGAAGACACAATAAATTTCCCAGGCCTGATCAGATATATCCGAGTGAAGGAAGCTAGAAAATAAATTGCAGTAGTATGGCTGAGGGTGGCTAATGCTGTGTCTCTATTTAAGAACTGCGAATAAAGGCCTGGGAACTATGGACCAGTGAGCCTAACATCTGTGGTAGGCAAGTTACTGGAGAGGTTTCTGAGGGATAAGGTACATATGCGCTTGGATACATAGGGGCCGATTATTTTAGTTTAGTTTATCATCATGTGTACTGAGGTACAGTGAAAAGCTTTTGTTGCATGCTAACCAGTCAGCGGAAAGACAATACAAGATTACAATCGAGCCATTCAGTGTACAGATACATAAAAATGGAATAACGTTTGGTTACAGATAAAGCCAGTAATGTCCAATCAAAGATAGTCCGACGGTCTCCAATGAGGTAGATAGTAGTTCAGGACTGCTCTCTGGTTGTGGTAGGATGGTTCAGTTGCCTGATAACAGCTGGGAAGAAACTGTCCCTGAATCTGTATGCGTTTTATCACTTTTATACCTTTTGCCCGACGGGAGAGGGGAGAAGAAGGCCAGGGTGCAACTCGTCCTTGATTATGCTGCTGGCCTTGCTGAAGCAGAGCGAGGTTTAGAAATAGTTATACATAGTAATAGACAGCATGGTTTTGTACATGGAAATCATGTCTTACAATCTTATCAGTATTCTTATATTTTGATTTGAGTTTTTTTTGAAAAAGTAACTATAAGGCTGACAAGGGCAAATCTGTGGATTTTGCTTATATTGATTTCCGCAAAGCATTTTATAAGGTTCTGTGTGATAGGCTGCTCTAGAAGGTTCGATCACCTGAGAGTGTTCACCCGACGCCAGAGCTTCATCATCCGGCGAGAGGGCCTGAGGCATCGTGCTGCCGTATCGGCGACTGCAGAGGCCTCAATAGGCCCCGACTATGGGTGAACTGGGGATGGGACTGGACTTTGCTGCCTTCCCCCACAGTGGGAACCATTGCGGGGGGATGTTTTTATGTAATTGTTAAATTCTTTAATGTTATCTTTATTTGTGTGCTGCATGGCAAGTCAAATTTCACTACACCAATTGGTGTATGTGACAATAGATGTTTATATCTATTTATCTATCCAGGGAGAGCTAATCGACTGGATAGAGAATTCGCTTCATGAAAGGAAGCAGAGGATGATGATGGAGGGTTGTTTTTTGGACTGGAGGCCTGTGACTAGTGGTGTGCCCCAGGGATTGGTGCTGGGCCCATTGCTGTTTGTGGTTTTTAACCAATGATCCGGGCGAGAATGTAGAATATATGATTAGCATGTTCGCAGATGATTGTAAAGTTGGTAATATCGTATATAGTGAAGATTGTCATTAAAAATTACAGCAGGATTTTGATTAGCTGGAGAAGTGATCTGAGGAATGGTTAATTGAATTGAATGCAGATATGTGTAATGTGCTCCATTTTGGGAAAGCAATCCAGGACAGGACCTTTACAGTGAATGACAGGCTCCTGGGGAATGTTGTAGAGCAGAGGGAGCTAGGGGTGCAGGTACACAGTTCCCTGAAAGTGGCGTCACAGGGTGGTCAAGGCAGCTTACTGTACATTGGCCTACATCATTCAAGGTATTGAGTGTACAAGTTGGATTGGTGTGTTACAGTTGTACAACATGTTGGTGAGGCTGCATTTGAGGTATTGTTATCAGTTCGGGTCACTCTGCTATAGGAAGGATGTTATTAAGCTGGAAAGAGTGCAGAGAAGATTTATGAAGATGTTGCCAAGACTCGAGGGCCTGAGCTACAGGGAGAGATTAAGCAGGGGAGGCCTTTATTCCTTCGAGCACAGGAGCTGAGGGGTGATCTTAGAGGGGTATCATTAAGGGAATAGATAGTGAATGCCTAGAGTATTTTACCTTGAGAAGAGGAATCAAGAGGGGAAAAATTTAATAGGAACACGAGGGGAAACCTTTTCCACACAGAGTGGAGGGTAAATGGAACGAGCTGCCAGAGGAGGTAATTGAGGAAGGTAATATAATTATTAACATTTATAAAATAACATTTAAAAGACATTTGGACAGGTACATGGATAGGAAAGGTTTAGAGGGATATGGGCCGAATGCAGCACGTGGGACTAGAGTGGATTGCGGGTTTTGGTCGGCATGGACAAGTTGGGCCGAAGGGCCTGTTTCCATGCTTTATGACTCCACGATTCTAATAGTTTGAAAGTACACAGCAGCAGATTCAAGATCAGCTTCCTCTCCACTGTCACCAGTCTCTTGAACAGACCTCTCATATGCTTGGAATGAATTAACCATCTTCCAATCTACCTTGTTATGGTCCTCGCACTTGTTTTACCTGCTCTTTCTCTGTAGCTATCACACTATACATACATAGTTTCCTTTCTATTTTTGACCTACCTGTTGTTCTCATGTGCAGTAGGATTACACTCATGTCTGGTATTATTTGGCTGGATAGCAAAATCATTTTAACTGTACCTCAGTACCTGACAATGATAAACCAATACCAATAAGTTGTCATATGAATTAATGATTATTGTTTGAAGTCCATAAATGTAACATTATATTAAATTAAGCTGTAACTCAAACAATTAATTGTATTTAGAGAAACCATCCTTTAATAACACAATATCAATAGGAATAAATCTGATTTTCATCCAACTTACCCGTAAACTGTATTTGTAAGAATCCCCTCCAGCCTCTTCCACTGCTATTGAAATTAGAAAAAGATAAAAAATGAATATTTTCAACATGAGTTAATAAAGCAACACATTGCTACAAAACCACATCATAAAATACACATTAAACGCCTGATATCTTTCAAGAATAAAAGGGGAGAGGAACACAACAAAAAAAGAAACAAGACTGAAAGGAAAGGGGACGGAGCACAGGACAACTCCAGGGAGAGGCAAGACAAAGGTCAAAGAGATAACAGAGCATTGTGGTTGTTAAAAAACAAACTGCTGGAGCAAAGGGGCTCAACAGTGCTCGGGTTCTGTGTGGAGCTTCGACATTCTCCCTGTGACTGTACGGGTTTCCTCCGGATGCTCCAGTTTCCTCCCACTTCACAAATATGTGCAGGTTTGTAGATAAACCGACTCCTGTAAAATTGCCCCTTGTGTAGGGAGTGCATGCAAAAGTGGGATGAAAATAGAACTAGTATGAATGGGTGATTGATGGTCGGCATGATAGGCCGAAGGGCCCATTTCCATTTCCTACAAACTAAACTAAACAAGCTGAACAGGCCAGGCAGCATTTGTAAAGGGAAATGGACAGATGACATTTTTGATTGGTCCCTTCTTTAGATTGATGGGTCTATTTCCCCCCACAGATGCTGCCAGGCCTACTGAATTCCTCCAGTTGTTCTTTCTGTACTCGAGATTCCAGCATCTGCAATCTCTGGTGTCTGCATTGTGGTTAAGTTGTTGGAGGGCCACAAGATCTGATCCAGAAGCATGTGTCAAACCCAGCTGGGCATTGCGTACCTGTAACCAATCTAACATATTGTTACTGAATAATAAGACAAAAATATCCTTCTCTAAAATGCACCTAAAATTGGAAATTACACTCCCTGTGAGATCTTGTCAAATCTGTATATAATTATCGTAAGACATTTTTAGTCCTATACTCAAATCCACAAGCAATTAAGAATATTTTTTTTTCTTCCTCGTAGCCTTGTGTACCTGCAAATTGGCTTTGAATGACTTGCATACAAGAAAACCAAAACTTGCTGTTTCTCTATTGTAATGAACAACCTCCCATTTTTTCACACTGCACTGTACATCACAATTCACATTTCAACTTAGTATGTTGGCAACTATTGCACCCTACAGCACCATAAAATATTTGAAGTTGAAATCTAATTTTAGGGCGGCACGGTGGCGCATAGGTAGAGTTGCTGCCTTACAGCGAATGCAGCGCCGGAGACCCAGGTTCAATCACTACTATGGCTGCTGTCTATACGGAGTTTGTACATTCTCCCCGTGACCTGCATGGGTTTTCTCCGAGATCTTCGGTTCCCTCCCGCACTCCAAAGACGTACAGGTATGTAGGTTAATTGGATTGGTAAATGTAAAAATTGTCCCTAGTGTGTGTAGGATAGTGTTAATATCCAGGGATCTCTGGTCGGTGCGGACTCAGTGGGCCGAAGGGCCTGTTTCCGCGCTGTATTTCTAAACTAAACTAAAAACCAAATTAAGATCAAAAAACTTCAGTTCTGTACTAGCTACAGTGAAGGCAAAATAAAAGTAATTGTTGCAATAGATTAAAAAAATGAAACAGACCCTTCAGCCCAATTCGTTTATGCCAGCGAAGATGCTCCATCTAAGCTTGTCATATTTGCCTGCATTTGGCCCATATACAGTGGCTTGCAAAAGTATTCATACCCCTTGAACTTTTCCACATTTTGTCACGTTACAACCACAAACGTAAATGTATTTTATTGGGATTTTATGTGATAGACCAACACAAAGTGGCGCATAATTGTGAAGTGGAAGGAAAATGATACATGGTTTTCAAATTTTTTTTACAAATAAAAAACTGAAAAGTGTCGCGTACAAAAGTATTCAGCCCCCTTTACTCTGATACCCCTAAATAAAATCCAGTGCAACCAATTGCCTTCAGAAGTCGCCGAATTAGTAAATAGAGTCCACTTGTGTGTAATCTAATCTCAGTATAAATACAGCTGTTCTGTGAAGGCCTCAGAGGTTTGTTAGAGAACATTGGTGAACAAACAGCATCATGAAGCCGAAGGAACACACCAGACAGGTCAGGGATAAAGTTGTGGAGAAGTTTAAAGCAGGGTTAGGTTATAAACAAATATCCCAAGCTTTGAACATCTCACGGAGCACTGTTCAATCCATCATCTGAAAATGGAAAGAGTATGGCACAACAGCAAACCTACCAAGACATGGCCGTCCACCTAAACTGACAGGCCGGGCAAGGAGAGCATTGATCAGAGAAGCAGCCAAGAGGCCCATGGTAACTCTGGAGGAGCTGCAGAGATCCACAGCTCAGGTGGGAGAATCTGTCCACAGGACAACTATTAGTCGTGTACTCCACAAATCAGGCCTTTATGGAAGAGTGGCAAGAAGAAAGCCATTGTTGAAAAAAAGCCATAAGAAGTCCCGTTTGCAGTTTGCCACAAGTCATGTGGGGAACACAGCAAACACGTGGAGGAAGGTGCTCTGGTCAGATGAGACCAAAATTGAAGTTTTTGGCCTAAATGCAAAACGCTATGTGTGGCGGAAACCTAACACTGCACATCACCCTGAACACACCATCTCCACTGTGAAACATGGTGGTGGCAGCATCGTGCTGTGGGGATGCTTTTCTTCAGCAGGGACAGGGAAGCTGGTCAGAGTTGATGGGAAGATGGATGGAGCCAAATACAGGGCAATCTTGGAAGAAAACCTGTTAGAGTCTGCAAAAGACTTGAGACTGGGGCGGAGGTTCACCTTCCAGCAGGACAACGACCCTAAACATACAGCCAGAGCTACAATGGAATGGTTTAGATCAAAGCATATTCATGTGTTAGAATGGCCCAGTCAAAGTCCAGACCTAAATCCAATTGAGAATCTCTGGCAAGACTTGAAAATTGCTGTTCACAGACGCTCTCCATCCAATCTGACTGAGTTTGAGCTATTTTGCAAAGAAGAATGGGCAAACATTTCAGTCTCTAGATGTGCAAAGCTGGTAGAGACATACCCCAAAAGACTTGCAGCTGTAATTGCAGCGAAAGGTGGTTCTACAAAGTATTGACTCAGGGGGGCTGAATACTTTTGCACGCCACACTTTTCAGTTTTTTATTTGTAAAGAAATTTGAAAACCATGTATCATTTTCCTTCCGCTTCACAATTATGCACCACTTTGTGTTGGTCTATCACATAAAATCCCAATAAAATACATTTACGTTAGTGGTTGTAACGTGAGAAAATGTGGAAAAGTTCAAGGGGTATGAAAACGTTTGCAAGCCACTGTATGTCTAAACCCTTCCTATTCATGTACCATATGTCCGATTTAATTTGCAAGTTTTGTGTTCATGTATTAAGGCAACGCACATTCCAGTCCCATTCTCTTTATACTAATAACCTCATTGAATTAAAGTGATAAATATCAACAGAAAGAGAAAGTGACAAATTGTAATTCATTCTTTGATTATATTTATATACACAAATCTTCTTTACTCAGTGGGTTTGATAACCAGTAAATCAGTTTTCTAGCACATCGTGTAAACCAACAAAGGTTTCATCAAAAAAAGCTTTATATTCGCCTGTGGCATCTTACGTGGATACAAATCCAGATAATAATGCTCCAAAGGAAAATATCTGAAAGCGTACACACAGCCAACCGTGATGTATATTTAGGATGATGGCATCTTTCAAACTTAAATTGTGCCACGTGGGTTTTGTGCTCTTAGAATTAATTTGCGTTCTGTTTCAGTAGTTGTAATGTAAATGTGCGCCCAAGGTGTTTAAGAAATGAACATTCCATGCTAAGTGCATGGAATCCATTGCACATTTAATGTTTCAAGATATATTGTGTGTAGATGTTTTGAACATCAAAAACCTATAACCTGAAAATTTATAAAATAAAAGACAATTGTCTTGACTGATTTATAAAGAATTGAAACATCAATTTTTAAAGACTTTTTCATGCATCTAAAAACTCACCAAAACCTTCAGGGTCTTCCTCCCACATAGATAGTTCCTCAGGTGTCAAAAGGAAATAATGCGATACCAATCTTCTACAGATTTCAGTTAAAGTTGAAAAGTTGAAAAAATATATTTTTATCTTGTGTGCTTCCAAAGTTTCAGGCTTGCTTGCTAAAATGATATGCAAAACAAATGATACCAGCTATAATATATTGTAACATTAATGTTCCATCTGATTTACGTTCTAGGCAATGTAATGCACTTAAGCGGCAATTTCTTCACAATTACAGCTACAGATCTCAAGTTAAACAAATTTCCGCTAATGTATGTCGAAAGAAAGTCACAAGGGACCTATTCTGCAACATTTTCATATATTTCAGCAAAAACCTAAAGGGATTCAAGCCGCTTAAGATAAAGACAAAAAAATATGCGGACTTAAAGATGCAAAACAATTGGAGGTGAAATTCGAACTCAAATTCATGTGCTAAAGCTTTAATTTTTTAACTTATTTTCAATAAGGAATGCTATTTTTTTAATGATTCTCAGACATATTCTTGCCCAGAGGAATCAAGGACCAGAGGACATAGATTTAAGGTGAAGGGGAAAAGATTTAATAGGAATCTGAAGGGTAACTTTTTCACATAAAGGGTGTATGGAATGAGCTGCCAGAAGAGGTAGTTGAGGCAGGGACTATCCCAACATTTAAGAAACAATTAGACAGGTTTGGACGGATATGGACCAAATGCAGGCAGGTGGGACAAGTGTAGCTGGGACATGTTGGCCGGTGTGGGCAAGTTGGGTTGAAGGGTCTATTTCCACGCTGTGTGACTCTATGACTACATTTGAGCCTCATTAGCAATGCACTGAGCATTTATTTTTGCACTCAAGATAGTGGTGCATCTTGTCTCGAATCTGTTCTCAAATTATTGTCTGATCACTACATTAGTGAACACATTGAAATAGCTGTAAAATTTAACAATATTTAAAGGCTGTAGAAATGGAAAAATAAGCTATGAAATACAGGCTGTAATGCCCATATTATTCAAAAATTGTAACATTATTTTCAAAAGGTGAACATTTGACAATGAAAAACATTTCTCATTAGTTACATTCCAGACCTCAAGAAGTTCAGTTCAAAACAACTGATGAAAAAAATCCAGATTATAAAATGTATTTGTATTGACAATGAAATCTTAAAGAAGGAAAATGAGCAAAGATGAATCCCCACCGTGCACATAACCACCTCTCCCCACCCACCTCTGTCCCATTCGACTTTTGATAGCTGTTTCTGCTCTGAAAATCTTTTCTCCCTGTCACAAACCACAACCTCTCACTCACACTTGTCCAGGTCAACAATTCTTCCCATTACCCACTGTCTTTTCTCACTCTCACTTCCCCATCCCAACTCTTCCAATCCCCTCAAACTCTCTTTGGCAGCTTCAAGTCCAGAGAACTGTTATCTTTGTTGACACAGCTCAGCCTGTGATTTTAACTATCAATAATAAGGATGATTTGTTAATCCTTAAAAAAAAATCTGGTCCAGATATCAATGACCAATGTCGAAACAATGTCTGTATGTCGAAAAAATGAACTGCAGATGCTGGTTTATACAAAAGGACATGAAGTGCTGGACTAACTCAGCAGGTCAGGCAGCATCTTTGGAGAACATGGATAGGTGACGGTTTGGGTTGGGGTCCCTCCTTCTGACTCTCTTATGACCAATGTCGAATGGTCTGGACAATTGAGGACTTCAAGCCCCCTTGCCTGAGCAATGCCCGCACTGAAACCTACCCCAATCAAAATTGTAAGCTACATTTGAGACATTTCAGAACTATTTAAATGGTTGGAAATAATTAAAAACATGAGATTCTGCAAATGTCAGGGTTAATTCAGGATTTTGATGTCTGATTTTGATGTCTGATTATGTGAGAATGGAAATCCAAACTTGATTTCAGTTAAATGAGTTAATAATCAACCCTCCTTGTGAAGTATAAGGATTTAAGACAGGCACAAAAGCAATTAGTAACAGTAATAATACCATTAGATCTATGGAAGATACTTGGCAGTAAACAGACATAGCATGTGGTTCAGAGGGCTGCTTAAGTAATGGGGTCCTGCATATTTATAGACTACTGAAATAGTAAAAACTCAGCATGAAATGTGGTTTCTGGTTTGATAATAGTAGGAGAAAAAAGGATGATGACAGACAGAAAAAGGAAAAATAGGCAGAAATGACGGAATGAAACATAACATCATAGTAAGAAGCTAGGATGGACCTAGCCAAGAATTAAAACATGAAAAACAGATTCGGGAATTGCATTCCAAACTAACAAAATATTTTCGTGCAAAAACGTGTACTGAGCACTTAAAATACATAGAGAACAATGAGGATGTTGCAGAAGTAACACAATGAAAAGAGTGCCATGGCAGGGCAACAACTTCTCCACTAAAATACAACTGCTCTACTTCAACAAGAAAAAGTACAACAGGATAATCATAATTTTTTAAGCCTAAAACAAACAATAAATCTTGGGGTATTATCTTTTTCGGAGGATGAAATTGCTACTTATTTCTATAAGCTGTCAAACATAATTATTTAAAAAGTTATTACTTGCCTTTGATTTGGAAACAAGAGGCTCCCGTGTCTGTCTTAACTAAGCACATTTAGTTTTAGGTGGAACTAAAATCTGATCTGATTCTCATAATGCTATCTAGTTTATTTTTACCCTGATCCTCCCACTAATTAACTTGTTAATGCGGAGGAGAACATGAACGGAAAAGCTCAGATGAAATGACACTGCATGTGAAAGGTAAAAATGTCAAGAAATTGTTTCAGGGCTATTTATAGAAGACTATGAATGTGTGGTCAGGAATTTAAAAAAAATGAGGCTGAAAAGCTTAAAGGAGAACCAGAGAGATGTGCAAAAAGTCATGAGAACAGAATTATAGGTCCAATCTGTTACTACATTATGCAGGTGAAACAACTAAATTGACAAAGTGTTATTTTATAATTAAAATATTATTCAGAAGTGATGCCTGGAAGTGAAGCATACAGATAAATGTGCACAAGCAAAATTTCTAATAAGTTGTTACCTAAATGTTTTACATTAATTTTGTTTGAGAGATTAACACATTAAGATTGAAAAAAAATTCCATAGTAATGGAACCATTAACAAGTTAAAATTCATCAATTTAAATATAAAATATTTGGTTTACTGTTGCAATGCAGTAACAAGTAGCAAAAGAGAAATTATGTAAGGCATGTTTCACGAAGAATCTTCTCAGAAACACAAAAAATGAAACTAGAGTAATAGATGATTTTGGGCAAATAAAATCTGAGAGTATCTTCATTAGGACTTCAGGAGTTCAACAAGATGGCTCACTACCACCTTTGCAAGGGTGATTCAGGAGGGGCAACACATACTGGCCTCAGTACCAACACACATAGCCCAGAAAATGAAAAGACAAAATAGAAAATGGGTAACATTATACAAGTGATGGTTGTATAACATTATTCCTTGTGATGGAAAGGGTACGACAGTGAAAACTCAGCACAGAATAAACAAAAGACTGAGGCTGCAAACACAATGGTGCAACTTGAGCTAGTAGCCAGGGAAAGAGATGATTCATATTACACAGAAGAGCCAATAATAATGGTTTCAATCTTCTCAGTGTCCATTTTAATAACTGGAAATCAAAACATTAGGAGTAAGAGAAGTCACAGTATGAGAGGGTCAATTGGTTCAGGAGACTGACAGCAGTAGGGAACCAGTATAGAGATGCTGTCTGGCTGGCTGAGTTACTCCAGCATTCCACAAGGATCGGGGCTGCGACCACCATTTATGTAAATTATTTGGACTTGGATGACAATCTCTAACTTTTTAACAATGGCATCAAGCTCAAAAAAATAATATGGATGAAAGAATGCAACTGCATACATAAAAACACATCTATAAATATGGAATATGTTTGGAGTAAATATATTTGAAAGTAGTTATGAAGTGGTGCATTTTTTAAAATGAGGCCAAACACTGCTTTAATAATAACATTTATATGGGAAAGAATAGCAGGGGCATCAGGGAGGCCTTATGTAGTAGTTTAATGCCATACCAAGTGCTCCAGGCATTGGGGTTTATTTCTGAAGATATAGAACTGAAAAGCAACAGTCGCATTAAACTCTACAGAAGATTCATGCACCCAACATGGTAAAGATCATAGAGACACCAAGAGAGGCACAATACAATGATTTACTAGAAGTATGCAATAATTCAGAGATCAGACAGGACTGAACAGACTGCAGCTCTTTCCGAGTTAATGTAATGCAGCTCTCCAAGATAATGCACATGATGCCATGTAGCATTGCGCATTATAATAACTGGATGATATGAAAAATTAATACATTTTTTCAATATTATGCTTAAATTAATTTCATCCATTTTATGGTTCACCCAGTATTTATGCTGCAAATCTTTCAAATCAATACTTCAAGAACAGAACCTTTTCTCCTCAGAAATGTTTGTAATTCTCCAACAGTTGCATAAGTCACTCGTTAAATTCTGGAGAGCACAGTAGAGTATATCTGAATATGCATCCTACTGTAAGTTATTTACTACAACACAGGTAACCAGAGATAGAATATGATGAAATCACTTTGAGAAGAAAGTTTGAAAATTATCTTTATGGAGGAGGAATAACAAGCAACATACATGGAATTAAATGTACCTTCAGTGTTCTTTGCTGGCTTGTAAGCATCATTTTTGACAATCATTTTAATGAGGTTCATGCACTGAACAATGAACCGCTCAAACACCACACCTTCACCAGCACTTGTAAATGTGTAGCTAACTGCAAATTCCAATGATCTCTGAATCATCGAGATGAAAGAAAATGGGTGATAATCCAAAAAGTCCAAAAGCTGCAATCAGTAAAATAGACAACATCTTTTTGTGTCAGTATATAGGGCAGAAGACTAAATTATAAGCCAGCATTATATATTAATTTGTTAATTATAGTTTTCCAAAAAAAAGTGAAGACATTCAGAAATATGATAAACATTTCCAATGTGAAGACCTTATTTTTTTTTTTTTATCATTTAATGATTATCATCACAAATCTCACTTGCTCTAAACAGTCTGTAGCTGTTTGGACAGCCACATACTTCACAATTCTGGCACTTACTTGTCGGGGGGAAAAAAAGCATGGAATGAGTAAAGCTTTCAACCTATTTTGCATGGTTCATTTTTATACCCTATTTTTATATTCCCATTTCAGGCAGCTAGCTGCTGCAGAATGTAACAGGATCCATGGATGGCAAACTCTCAGATCAGGAGGAGATGGCTCTGGTCTCTTACATCATCATACTCTATGCTGGACTTCAGGTGCAATCAGTGGCTTTTGATTGATTACATAAAAGGGTGTAGAAGATAACAAAAGGACTTCAGAGTGACACTGCCCTTTTTTTTGCATACATTTCAAGTTTTGATGTTTCACTAAAGGATGGAATGATTTGATGTTTAATTATAAGATGAAGATGGGATTAGCTGGTTTCAAACACAGTAGAAGGAAAATTTCAATTAGGAGCACACAATTGGGGGCTGTACTATTATTCTTTAACACCGAAACCAGCCTTTAGTTTTCCTGGTTGCTTCTGATTCTCTATAAGGTATGAGATTCTACTAATCTCATACCTTATATACTCCCTATGTAGAGGTCTTTTGACTCATTGCATTAATTCCCTCTCTTAAAGTATACGTTGTAAATTATTCTCTTTCACCTGCCCACCAACTCCCCCGTTATTCCCCTGCAACTCATCTCCTATAACTTACGTCAGCCAATTAACATGCCAACACTTCTTTAGGATGTGGGAATTTTCAAAGCACCCAAGAGAAATGCACACAGACAGGAAAAATATACAAACTTCAAAAAGTTTTTATTAGCATTGGAAAATGCCAAAGGTTTTTACACAGAATTCATTTTAATCCTCTCCAAAATTCAGGTCACTGTGCTTAAAGCTATGGTTTGCTATAGCTTTGTGGTTTATGAGGTCACTTCAAATAGTTAAGTATCATAGAAACATAGAAAATAGGTGCAGGAGTAGGCCATTCGGCCCTTCGAGCCTACACCGTCATTTAATTTGATCATGGCTGATCATCCAACTCAGTATCCTGTACCTGCCTTCTCTCCATACCCCCTGATCCCTTTAGCCACAAGGGCCACATCTAACTCCCTCTTAAATATAGCCAATGAACTGGCCGCAACTACTTTTTTTGTGGCAGAGAATTCCACAGATTCACCACTCTCTGTGTGAATTTTTTTTCTCATCTCGGTCCCAAAAGACTTCCCCCTTATCCTTAAACTGTGCCCCTTGTTCTGGACTTCCCCAACATCGGGAACAATCTTCCTGCATCTAGCCTGTCCAACCCCTTAAGAATTTTGTAAGTTTCTATAAGATCCCCCCCTCAGTCTTCTAAATTCTAGCGAGTACAAGCCGAGTCTATCCAGTCTTTCTTCATATGAAAGTCCTGCCATCCCAGGAATCAGTCTGGTGAACCTTCTCTGTATTCCCTCTATGGCAAGAATGTATTTCCTCAGATTAGGAGACCAAAACTGTACGCAATACTCCAGGTGTGGTCTCACCAAGGCCCTGTACAACTGCAGTAGAACCCCCCTGCTCCTATACTCAAATCCTTTTGCTATGAATGCTAACATACTATTCGCTTTCTTCACTGCCTGCTGCACCTGCATACCTACTTTCAATGACTGGTGTACCATGACACCCAGGTCTCGTTGCATCTCCCCTTTTCCTAATCGGCCACCATTCAGATAATAGTCTACGTTCCTGTTTTTGCTACCAAAGTGGATAACCTCACTTTTATCCACATTATACTGCATCTGCCATGCATTTGCCCACTCACCCAACCTTTCCAAGTCACCTTGCAGCCTCCTAGCATCCTCCTCACAGCTAACACTGCCCCCCAGCTTCGTGTCATCCGCAAATTTGGATATGTTGCATTCAATTCCCTCGTCCAAATCATTAATATATATTGTAAATAGCTGGGGTCCCAGCACTGAGCCTTGCGGTACCCCACTAGTCACTGCCTGCCATTCTGAAAAGGACCCGTTTACTCCTCCTCTTTGCTTCCTGTCTGCCAGCCAGTTCTCTATCCACATCAATACTGAACTCCCAATACCGTGTGCTTTAAGTTTGCATACTAATCTCTTATGTGGGACCTTGTCGAAAGCCTTCTGAAAGTCCAGATATAACACATCCACTGGTTCTCCCTTATCCACTCTACTAGTTACATCCTCGAAAAATTCTATAAGATTCGTCAGACATGATTTACCTTTCATAAATCCATGCTGACTTTGTCCAATAATTTCACCACTTTCCAAATGTGCTGCTATCCCATCTTTAATAACTGACTCCCCATTTTCCCCACTACCGATGTTAGACTAACTGGTCTCTAATTCCCTGTTTTCTCTCCCTTCCTTTTTAAAAAGTGGGGTTACATTAGCTACCCTCCAATCCTCAGGAACTACTCCAGAATCTAAAGAGTTTTGAAAAATTATCACTAATGCATCCACTATTTCTGGGGCTACTTCCTTAAGCACTCTGGTATGCAGCCTATCTGGCCCTGGGTATTTATCGGCCTTTAATCCATTCAATTTACCTAACACCACTTCCCGACCAACCTGGATTTCACTCAGTTCCTCCATCTCATTTGACCCCCGGTCCCCTGCTATTTCCGGCAGATTATTTATGTCTTCCTTAGTGAAGACAGAACTAAAGTAGTTATTCAATTGGTCTGCCATGTCCTTGTTCCCCATGATCAATTCACCTGTTTCTGACTGCAAGGGACCTACATTTGTTTTAACTAATCTTTTTCTCTTCACATATCTATAAAAGCTTTTGCAGTCAGTTTTTATGTTCCCTGCCAGTTTTCTTTCATAATCTATTTTCCCTTTCCCAATTAAGCCCTTTGTCCTCCTCTGCTGGACTCTGAATTTCTCCCAGTCCTCAGGTAGGCTGCTTTTTCTGGCTAATTTGTATGCTTCATCTTTTGTTTTGATACTATCCCTAATTTCCCTTGTTATCCACGGATGCACTACCTTCCCTGATTTATTCTTTTGCCAAACTGGGATGAACAATTGTTGTAGTTCATCCATGCGGTCTTTAAATGCCTTCCATTGCATATCCACCGTCAACCCTTTAAGAATCAATTGCCAGTCTATCTTGGCCAATTCACGTCTCATACCCTCAAAGTTACCTTTCTTTAAGTTCAGAACCCTTGTTTCTGAATTAACTATGTCACTCTCCATCCTAATGAAGAACTCAACCATATTATGGTCACTCTTGCCCAAGGGGCCACGCACAACAAGACTGCTAACTAACCCTTCCCCATTACTCAATACCCAGTCTAGAATAGCCTGCTCTCTCGTTGGTTCCTCTACATGTTGGTTTAGAAAACTATCCCGTATACATTCCAAGAAATCCTCTTCCTCAGCACCCCTGCCAATTTGATTCACCCAATCTATATGTAGATTGAAGTCACCCATTATAACTGTTTTACCTTTGTTGCACGCATTTCTAATTTCCTGTTTGATGCCATCCCCAACTCCACTACTACTGTTAGGTGGCCTGTACACAACTCCCACTAGCGTTTTCTGCCCCTTAGTGTTTCGCAGCTCTACCCATATCGATTCCACATCCTCCAAGCTAATGTCTTTCCTTTCTATTGCGTTAATGTCCTCTCTAACCAGCAACGCTACCCCACCTTTTCCTTTCTGTCTATCCCTCCTGAATATTGAATATCCCTGGATGTTCAGCTCCCAGCCTTGGTCACCCTGGAGCCATGTCTCAATGATCCCAACTATATCATATTCATTAATAACTATCTGCACATTCAACATCCACCTTATTACGAATGCTCCTTGCATTGAGACACAAAGCCTTCAGGCTTGTTTTTACAACACTCTTACCCCTTATACAATTATGTTGAAAAGTGGCTCTTTTTGATTTTTGCCCTGGATTTGTCTGCCTGCCACTTTTACTTTTCACCTTGCTACCTATTGCTTCTACCCTAATTTTACACCCCTCTGTCTCTCTGCTCATGCTCCCATCCCCCTGCCACATTAGTTTAAATCCTCCCCGACAGCACTAGCAAACACTCCCCCAAGGACATTGGTTCCATTCCAGCCCAGGTGCAGACCGTCCTGTTTGTACTGGTCCCACCTCCCCAGAACTGGTACCAATGCCCTAGAAATTTGAATCTCTCCCCCTTGCACCATTTTTCAAGCCACGTATTCATCTGCAATATCCTCCTATTTCTACTCTGACTAGCACGTGGCACTGGTAGTAATCTAGAGATTATTACCTTTGAGGTTCTACTTTTAAGTTTATCTCCTAGCTCCCTAAATGCACCTTGTAGGACCCCATCCCGTTTTTTACCTATATCGTTGGTGCCAATGTGCACAGCGACAACTGGCTGTTCACCCTCCCCCTCCAGAATGTTCTGCAGCCGCTCAGAGACATCCCTGACCCTTGCACCAGGGAGGCAACATACCATCCTGGAGTCTCGTTTGCGGCCGCAGAAACGCCTATCTATTCCCCTTACAATTGAATCCCCTATTACTATAGCCCTTCCACTCTTTTTCCTCCCCTCCTGTGCAGCAGAGCCACCCACGGTGCCATGAACGTGGCTGCTGCTGCCTTCCCCTGATGAGCCATCTCCCCCAACAGTATCCAAAATGGTATATCTGTTTAGGAGGGAGATGACCGCAGGGGACTCCTGCACTACCTGCCTACTGCTACGCTGGCTAGTGGCCACCCGTTCCCTTTCTGTCCGCTTAACTTTTACCTGCAGTGTGGCCAACTCACTGTACGTGCTATTCACGACTTTCTCAGCATCATGGATGCTCCAGTATGAATCCAAACGCAGCTCCAACCATTCAATGCGGTCTGCCAGGAGCTGTAGCTGGACACACTTCCTGCACACATAGTCACCAGGGACACCGACCATATCCCTGATCTCCCACATGTTGCAGGATGAGCAATGCACGGGGCCGATCTCAACTGACATGGCTTACCCCCAAATTAAATCAACTCACTCCCACTATAAAAATCTTAATCCTTTAAACTGTACCTTTACTAAAAAGCACTGTACCCTTAACTCACTGTACCCTTAACTCACTGTACCCTTAACTCAAAAGTACGAACAGAAAGTGGAAATACAAATGCTGGGGTTACTCCCAATCAGGTGCTTCCTCTAGTCCGCTTCCACCAATCAGCGGCTTCCTCCAGACCACTTCTTTTGAAGTGTGATGGAACGTTGCAGAGTGGGCAACGCTGCACCAGCCGCTCCTGGGCCTCTGTGGAACAAAGCCCCGCGCTTCGTTTTTAAACTCACCGCCCGGACGCTGCACCAGCTGCTCCTGGGCCTCTTTGGAACAAAGCCCGTGATCGGTTTTTAAACCTACCGCCCGGAAGCTGCTCCACCCGCTCCAACCGTTCCTGGGCCTCTGTGGAACAAAGCCCCGTGATCGGTTTTTAAACCTACCGCCCGGAAGCTGCTCCACCCGCTCCAACCGTTCCTGGGCCTCTATGGGAATCAACCATGATTCCACTTACAGTGTCTGGAATCACACAGAGGCAACTGCAACATACATCCTTCCCTAAAGGGTTTAGAATGTCTATCGCTTAGAGTCTTGACAATCTGCATTTCTTGATTTTTCATAGTTTAGATAACCAAAATTTCAATTTCTTGGCTGCTGCAGTGAAATCTGAAATCATCTCCAGATTGTTTGTTCAGGTTTCTGCATTACAAGTCTGATAAATTCATCATTATGCCAGTGTGTCCAATATTACTATTACAAAAACACACTCAGTAAGTGTCGGTCTTGATCAATGTTGTAATCCTTAAAAAAATCTCATAACTCAATGACAAGTGATAATAATATTCAACTTAATATTTAATTATATTCATGTACAACCACCACCAAATTATGGGGGTTTTGCCCCATCGAAAACAGGCTGTATCGTGATTTTCCATAACTCAAAGCTACATTATTTGCATGTGTCAAGAAGCAAAAATCGGAAAGAAAAATTGTGTTGATTTCTTTTTCCATAGCTTATACGGCAGTGACTAGTGGTGTGTTACAGAGATCGCCACTGAGCCCTTTGTTGTTCGTCATTCTTTTATCGATTTGGATAAGGTAGAAGGCACCGTTATTAAGTTTTCAGACAACACCAAAATAGGAGATAGCAAAGGAGGTACAAAAAATTATATTAGGGCCGTGATCAGCTGGGTAAGTGGGCCGAGGAATGGAAAATGGGGTTCAGATTCAGATAAGTGCAAAGTGTTGCATTTTGGGAAGTCAAAGCATGGACGGACTTCCACAATGAATAGTAGAGCCCTGAAGAACAGTACATAGTTCACCAAAAATGGTGATACAGGTGGACAGAGGCATCTCCTGACTGTACTTAATGCCCTTCATCAGTCAGGGCATTAAGTACAGAATTTGGAACATTGTGTTGCAGCTGTACGTTGGTAAGGTTGCATTTGCAGTATTGTGTCCAGTTTTGATTCCATGCTCTTGGGGGGGAAAAAAATCATTAAACTAGAAAGAGTGCAGTTACAAGAATGTTGCCAGAACACAAAGGCCTAAGTTATAGGGAGAGATTGGGCAGGCTAGGACTTTATCATGGACAAGCTGGGCCAAAGTGCCGATTTCCATGCTGTATGACTCTATTACTGTAATAATCAACATCTCATGTCCATAACCTTCAACCTGAAATATTAACTTTGTTTCTCTTTCCACGATTCTGCCTTGAAATGCAGAATGTTTCCAGCATTTAGCGGTGCCCTTTAATCTATTTTCTGCTGCTTCCAAGTATAACTGCTAGTGGATACATCAGACCTATTTGGGTTACAAAATAAAATTAAGTCCTCACCACTTTGGTGAACAGGATAATAGTCTTCTCCAGCTTTTCACTGCAAGAGCTCTCTGCATTGATTTGCCGACCTACAAAAAGGGCAAAATAATACAGGGTATTCAAAATAGCATTGTCATAATTAAACAAATTTAAAGGAAATCCACACAATAGATTTGCAATTAATATTGAATTCTCTGATATTATACCAAAGCTTCATTTTATTTCTCAAAACAGAAAATCACACTAGTTTATAATAGACATCTGACAACAATCCTTTAAAAAAATTCTACACCTCATGAATTTACAGACTTCTTTGCCACTAAGACTCGAAACAAATTAGCCAAGTGATCCCTCAAGTGACAGTGAGACAACACTCCTGGATGAGTTCAATGCATTTTACACTTGCTTCATAAGGGAGAACAGCAACGTTCCTTCCCCCATTACCCACCACCATCCCTTCGAGGAAGACAGGTTCGTAGGTCCGACTTTTCCCTCCTGAAGTCAACAATTAGCTCCTTAGACTTGAGAGCAAGATTGTGTTCTGACAGATTTTTATTCACATTTTTAATTTATTTCCTGTACTCCAACTCATCATAATCCGTTATTCGTCCAACGGTTGTATCATCCGTGAAATTCAAGATGGTGTTGGTGATGTATCTGGCTACACGGTCAGGGGTATAGAGTCTTTAGAATAGGCGACTGAGCATGCAGCCTTGATGTGCTCCTGTGTTGATGGATATTGAGGACGCCTTGTCGCTAAATCGTACAGATGAGAAAGTCGTGGGTCCAATTCCATAGGGATGAGCAGAGACACAGTTCCCAGAGTTCGATAATAAGTTTGGAGGGGATGATGGTGTTTAAGAGAGCTGCAGTCAATGAACAGCAATGTGAGGTATGTTTTCTTATTATCCAAGTGGTATAGCGGAGTGGTGAGACAGCAAAATCGCTGTAAAGAAGTGTTAATGACACTCTGTCGTTTAACTTCTTATAAAGTAATTTATTAAGAATACATGCAGTGACCAAGGTACAGCATCGTAAATAGCTAATTGCGTACCACCAGATGGCATAGTGCAAACCCGGCATGGATCATGGATCAGGTTGCAATAGCAAAACCAGACATGGATCAAATCAGCAATAGTAATTGATCTACATTCTCCTTCTTAGGCTATTGCCCCATAAGCTAAATACTTAGCATGCAAAAACATCATATACATAGATGTAAAAATTAACTACAAACTACAGTGAACCGGTGGAGGATGCAATGTAAAATACGAGAAAGTAATGGCAATTGGAGTCTAAAGATTGCATCTAGAAATAGTCCTTGTATCTGGGATTCGGCCTGCAGACCCGTCCTGCACATGTTCGGTACGGCCCCCCAGTGGTTTACTTTACAGGTGATGCCACCACCGGAATAACCTTCACAGGGAGTTTCTTCACCGGCGATTACTCAACCGGCACAGGTTTTGCGGGGGATTTCTCGACAGGCCCGACAGGGGATTGCACCGTCGGCACCGGCCCCACTGGCATTGAAACACACTCCTGATCCCAGAACTGCTCACGGTCTGCTGTTACATGTCCATCGTTTAAACAAGCATTTCCATCTTCTGTCCACAACACGTCATCTGGGTCGTCCATAAAATCGTATAGGACTTGCTGCGATGGCACCGGTTCATTCACCGGTAGAATATGTCTCCGGTTCCGTCTGTAAAGACCTCCTTCCGACTGAACCAAATAGGATCTTGGCTCTGGGCATATCTCCTTGCCTGTGCCCATGCGATCATACCCCTTCTGGGTCTGCAGCCGGGCAGTCGGTCCCTCTGCCAACGGTGTGAGTGGACGACTGGATCGATCATAGCACACCTTTTTAGTCAGCCTTTTATGGTGCAGCTGTGCCTGAATTACCTGAGGCTCATAGACCTGGGGTTGAAGTAATTACTTTGAGATGGGAAAAGTGATGCGGGTCTGTCTGGACATGAGCCACTGAGCCGGAGAATCGAGCGTGGATATTCTGGACTACTGGTGATATGCTTAAAGTCCCATAGTTTTGCAAAGTCTTTAAAACGCTGGCTTGGGAACAGTCCAGCATTGTCGGGCATGAGGGTATGATGCGTCCCATGAACTGAGAAGTGTCTTCTTAGTTTCAGGATGACTGCTGCTGCAGAGGTAGAGCGAAGCAAATCAATTTCGTACCACCCGGATTAAGAGTCTACCAAGACCAGGTATTGATATCCATGCCAGTCAGAAATGCCAGTCGCCACTAAGGACCAAGGCAGGTCGGGGACAGGGTGCATCAAAATCAGTTCTTTTTGCTGGTGTTGCGTCATACTGTTGCACACCACGCAGGACTCCAGCCTCTGGTGAATGTAATCCAACATAGCAGGCCAGAAAAACATGCTCTTTGCTCGTTGCACGGTTGCCTTGGAACTGGGATGCCCTCTGTGTACGGCGTCAAAGTATCCCTGCTGGAACGATGCCGGGATCGCCGCCTTGTGGCCCTTCTTGATGATTCCACCATTAATGACAAGTTTGTTTCTGACGGGAAAGTAAGGCTGAACAGCAGGCGGACGCATAGAAACATAGAAAATAGGTGCAGGTGTAGGCCATTCGAGCTTTGACCTTTGAGCCTGCACCGCCATTCAATATGATCATGGCTGATCGTCCAACTCAGTATCCTGTACCTGCCTTCTCTCCATACCCCCTGATCCCTTTAGCCACAAGGGCCACATCTAACTCCCTCTTAAATATAGCCAATGAACTGGCCTCAACAACCTTCTGTGGCAGAGAATTCCACAGATTCACCACTCTCTGTGTAAAGAATGATTTTCTCATCTCGGTCCTAAAAGACTTCCCCCTTATCCTTAAACTGTGACCCCTTGTTCTGGACTTCCCCAACATCGGGAATAATCTTCCTGCATCTAGCCTGTCCAACCCCTTAAGAATATTGTAGGTTTCTATAAGATCCCCCCTCAATCTTCTAAATTCTAGCGAGTACAAGCCGAGTCTATCCAGTCTTTCTTCATATGAAAGTCCTGCCATCCCAGGAATCAGTCTGGTGAACCTTCTCTGTACTCCCTCTATGGCAAGAATGTCTTTCCTCAGATTAGGAGACCAAAACTGTGCGCAATACTCCAGGTGTGGTCTCACCAAGACCCTGTACAACTGCAGTAGAACCTCCCTGCTCTTATACTCAAATCCTTTTGCTATGAATGCTAACATACCATTTGCTTTCTTCACTGCCTGCTGCACCTGCATGCTTACTTTCAATGACTGGTGTACCATGTCACCCAGGTCTCGTTGCATCTCCCCTTTTCCTAATCGGCCACCATTCAGATGATATTCTACGTTCCTGTTTTTGCTACCAAAGTGGATAACCTCACATTTATCCACATTATACTGCATCTGCCATGCATTTGCCCACTCACCCAACCTATCCAAGTCACCTTGCAGCCTCCTAGCATCCTCCTCACAGCTAACACTGCCCCCCAGCTTTGTGTCATCCGCAAACTTGGAGATGTTGCATTCAATTCCCTCATCCAGATCATTAATATATATTGTAAATAGCTGGGGTCCCAGCACTGAGCCTTGCGGTGCGGCTTGCTCGGCCATCCGTGATTGATGATCGAGGTGAGCGTCTGCAGAGTGGCGTCCTCTGCCCATGCGAGCCACCAAGGTATCCAGTCAATTTTTTTTTCCTTATAAAGTATTTCATTAAGAATACATGCAGAGACCATGGCATTGGAATCCGCAAGGTACAGCATCATAAATTAGACTGCCTCTAGCTAATTGCGTACCACCAGATGGCATAGTGAAACCCAGCATGGATCATGGATCGGGTTGGCAATAGCAAAACCAGACATGGATCAGATCGGCAATAGTGATTGATCTACAATTGCATCCCCTGTTAATCTGTTGTGGTGGTAGGTAAACTGTTATGGTGGTAGATAGATTGCAGTGGGTCCAGATCCTTAAGGCAGGAGTTGATATGTGAAGCAACCAATACATTTGCCGTTAATTAGCTCTTGTTCATTCTCTGCAAACCAGTGCCGTATAATCTTGTTCGAAAAGCCAAGTCTCCACTGATTGGTAGACTTTGGACAGCCTTTCCCCTTGGGGACATTCTACAGCTCCTGTACACTAGGAATCAACTGGTTGTCTGTGAGGTACTTTTTGCGAAGTGCTTTCTTTATGTGGTCCCTGGGAGATTTAACACTGATCTTCATTTGGCAATGCTTTTGGTGATTCTCTTTCTCGGTGGTGAAGCTCACTGTGTGAAGACAGAATCCCTCTTCTGGATTGTCCCTGCAGAAGAATTAGTACTTACCACTTAATTCTTGATCTATCCATCCTTTACCTGTCATGTCTCACCGAGGGTGGCGAAGTTATGTCAAAGCGAATGAGCTTCTAAGCTATTACAGCAGGTCTGCTGGAAAGTCAATTCCAAAACTTCCTATTGTGAAGCAATGTCTTAATCCAGTGCCAAGGAAAATCAAAATGACTGGAGATCACACTCTGTGGTATGACAATGCACTACTCAGGTGAAGCATTGCTTCCCCTGCATTTGGAGAGTTGCAGAGTGAATCTGTGGAATTCTCTTCCACAGAAGGCAGTGGAGGCCAATTCACTGGATGTTTTCAAGTGAGAGTTAGATATAGCTCTTAGGGCTAACAGAATCAAGAGATATGGGGAGAAAGCAGGAACGGGGTACTGATTTTGGAAGATCAGCCATGATCATGTTGAATGGCAGAGCTGGCTCGAAGTGCAAAATGGCCTATTCCTGCACCTATATGTTTCTATATGGTAATAGCATTGTTAGCTTTCCTAATTCCTGACTATACCTGCACACCAGACTTTTTTAAACCATGCATTACCTCTCTGCAACCTCTTGTTGTTTAGGTAACACTTTCACTTTCCTGCTAAAATGGAGAGTTTCACATTTTCTCATATTCTAGGCTATTTCCCAGATTTTTATGCACTCTAGAGGCAGAAAACATCAGTGGGAAGAAACATTTTACTTTAACATTCCACAGGTGTGTGTTACAAATCTAATTATTTCAAATTGGTAGACACAAATCCCAAAGGAAAAGGCTGATATCTTTTTCTCATTATAACACAGTAAAGACACAAATTGACAATCGTTACAGTTAATTTAGAGTTAACATCTGTCATCTATTTTGTTTACATTTTGTTAGAGAGTGCCTTAAAAGTTAACAAATCATTATTAAATTAATTTATCAATTTCTGTTCACATTAACTGCTTTTATCATGTAGCAATTAATGTAAAATTTTCCAAATATTACACATGCCACTGAGTCATACTGTAAGGATATGAATCGCCCCTTTGGTTCACCAAGTCCATGCTGACCAAGGTGCCCCCCATTTTCCCGCCTTTGGCCCATATTCCTTTGAACCTTTCTGATCCATGTACCTATCTAAGTGTATTTTAAAATATTGTGACTGTACTGCCTCTATCACTTCCTCGGGAAGCTCCATACACCTACCACCCTTTGTGAAAAAACATGAACCTCAGGTCCCCTTTAAAACTATCCCTTCTCACCTTAAAAGTATGCCCAATTCCCATAACATGCCTCAAGTTGACTATAGTTTAGCATAAACATACTTACGGCATTCTAGGAATTGTTTTAACCTCTCGAAAACTGTGTTCAGAAATTCCTATAGAATTATGAGGGGCAGAGAAAACACCAGAAATTAATACTGACAAGTGTAGATGTATTCAAAGGTTCAAAAGGTTCAAAGGTTCTTTATTAGTCACATACACCAATTGGTGTAGTGAAATGCGTATTGCCATTGCAGCACATAAAAAAGAAAACAACACAACAATAATAAAGAAATTTAACATAAAAAACACCCCCCCACAATGGTTCCCATTATGAGGGAAGGCACAAAGTCCAGTCCCCATTCATCTTTGTAACAAGAACTCTTCCCTTTCTAATAAAGAGATGCATCAATGCAGGTCTGTGATTTAATCAAGCAGTTTGACAATATTAATAATATAACTAGATTAACTTGGTTGATCTTTTGATATCTGTTTTGAAGCGCAGACTGTGCCTTAATAAATTTCTCCAAATAAACAAAGCCATGTGAAAATTACATACCATTAGTTCTAAATTCTTGTGCGGTTCCACAAAGCCATGCACTGTGAGCTTACGAAGAACTGTAGGGAAAGAAATACATAAAGTGAGACATAGAAACGTTGGTATCATGTTGGATGATAACACAAGGCAATAGGAGCATGGATAAGCAACACAGCTCCACACATCTGCCCAACCATTCAATTCATAGCCAATCTGCCAGAGTCATATAGTTGTACAGCAGAGAAACAGACTCTTCGGCCCAACTTGTCCACTACGAACCAAGATGCCCCATCTATGCGAGTCCCACCTTCCTGATTGGTTCATATCCCTCTAACCCTTTCCTATCCACGTACAGTTGCTTGCAAAAGTATTCATACCCCTTGAACTTTTCCACATTTTGTCACGTTACAACCACAAACGTAAATGTATTTTATTGGGATTTTATGTGATAGACCAACACAAAGTGGCGCATTATTGTGAAGTGGAAGGAAAATGATAAATGGTTTTCAAATTTTTTTACAAATAAAAAACTGAAAAGTGTCGCGTGCAAAAGTATTCAGCCCCCTTTACTCTGATACCCCTAAATAAAATCCAATGCAACCAATTGCCTTCAGAAGTCACCTAATTAGTAAATAGAGTCCACTTGTGTGTAATCTAATCTCAGTATAAATACAGCTGTTCTGTGAAGGCCTCAGAGGTTTGTTAGAGAACATTAGTGAACAAACAGCATCATGAAGCCCAAGGAACACACCAGACAGGTCAGGGATAAAGTTGTGGAGAAGTTGAAAGCAGGGTTAGGTTATAAACAAATATCCCAAGCTTTGAACATCTCACAGAGCACTGTTCAATCCATCATCCGAAAATGGAAAGACTATGGCACAACTGCAAACCTACCAAGACATGGCCGTCCACCTAAACTGACAGGCTGGGCAAGGAGAGCATTGATCAGAGAAGCAGCCAGGAGGCGCATGGTAACTCTGGAGGAGCTGCAGAGATCCACAGCTCAGATGGGAGAATCTGTCCACAGGACAACTATTAGTCGTGCACTCCACAAATCGGGCCTTTATGGAAGAGTGGCAAGAAGAAAGCCATTGTTGAAAAAAAGCCATAAGAAGTCCCGTTTGCAGTTTGCCACAAGCCATGTGGGGGACACAGCAAACACGTGGAGGAAGGTGCTCTGGTCAGATGAGACTAAAATTGAAGTTTTTGGCCTAAATGCAAAACGCTATGTGTGGCGGAAACCTAACACTGCACATCACCCTGAACACACCATCCCCACTGTGAAACATGGTGGTGGCAGCATCATGCTGTGGGGATGCTTTTCTTCAGCAGGGACAGGGAAGCTGGTCAGAGTTGTTGGAAAGATGGATGGAGCCAAATACAGGGCTATCTTGGAAGAAAACCTGTTAGAGTCTGCAAAAGACTTGAGACTGGGGCGGAGGTTCACCTTCCAGCAGGACAACGACCCTAAACATACAGCCAGAGCTACAATGGAATGGTTTAGATCAAAGCATATTCATGTGTTAGAATGGCCCAGTCAAAGTCCAGACCTAAATCCAATTGAGAATCTCTGGCAAGACTTGAAAATTGCTGTTCACAGACGCTCTCCATCCAATCTGACTGAGCTTGAGCTATTTTGCAAAGAAGAATGGGCAAACATTTCAGTCTCTAGATGTGCAAAGCTGGTAAAGAGACATACCCCAAAAGACTTGCAGCTGTAATTGTAGCGAAAGGTGGTTCTTCAAAGTATTGACTCAGGGGGGCTGAATACTTTTGCACGCGACACTTTTCAGTGTTTTATTTGTAAAAAAATTTGAAAACCATGTATCATTTTCCTTCCACTTTACAATTATGTACCACTTTGTGTTGGTCTATCACATAAAATCCCAATAAAATACATTTACGTTTGTGATTGTAACGTGACAAAATGTGGAAAAGTTCAAGGGGTATGAATACTTTTGCAAGCCACTGTATCTTCCCAAATATCATTATAGTACCTGCCTCAACAACCACCTCTGTAGGCTCGTTCCATATAGCCATCACACTCCGTGAAATGGTTACCTGTCCGGTTCCTATTAAAGAGACCATTCTTCAGACCTGAAGACTGTGTCTGAAGGGTCTCGACCCGAACGCCACCCATTCCTTCTCTCCAGAGATGCTGCCTGTTTTGCTGAGTTACTCCAGCTTTTGTGTCCATCTTCGGTTAAAGTAGATTACAGATTATCTGGTGTTTTGTGCGTGGGGAGCTTGTGTGCGTTACACAGGCAACCAGACGGTATTACTGTGTTTAAGCAATAAATAAAATGTGCTTCTTGGTGGGGGGGGGGGGGGGGGAGATAAAATTGTTCGTTGTCATGTACACTTGTCATTCGGCCCACCAGGGAATTTGTGCCCCCCCCCCATGTTTTAAAAGCGATTTACTATGGCTGCTATTGCCCCGAGCCGTCTGTCCCCACGGCCGAGAGGGGGGGGGGTGAATCACCCGGTGTGGGTGTCGGGGGGTGAATCACCCCGTCCGGGGGTCGGGGTGAATCACCCTGGTGTGGGCGCGGGGTCCGGTGGCGGTGCATCGCGGTCAGGGACTCTGGGTGGGCGGAGGGACCAGACTGTCCCCAACTCTGCTCCACCCAGCCCCTTGTGTGCTGCCAACCCACAGACCATCACAGTGCTGCCGCATGGGGGAGACGGGGCGGAGGGTGGCCGTGGCCGTGGGAGAGTGGGTGCTGTCCCGAGGGATGCGCTCCTTTGGCCGCTTACAACTTGGTGCTCGGGTTTAGAGTGCCCAGTCACCCTCCAGCCCAGGGCGGTCTTGTGTGGGAAAATGATCCCCACCCTCCCGTCTCCCCCGGCCAGTGATGTGATGGACGCGGGGGTCTGGATCAATCGCTGACAAGTCCCGCCCCCCCCAGCGTTGTCATGTCCGTTATTTGGCTTTTTGGCACAGCGGCCTTTGGGTGAGTTGGCTTCTAGGCGACGACGCCTTTCGGTTAGTTGCCGTTTTGGCATGGCGGCTTTTCGCTGAGCTGACTTTTAGGTGTCTCACCCTTTCAGTTAGTTCGCTTTTAGGCGTCCCGCCCTTTCGGTTAGTTCGCTTTGTGCGCTTTCGGTTATTTAGCTTTTCGGCTTCGTTTCCGTTCGGTTATTTGGCTTCCACTTCTTTGCTTCAGCTTCTCGTCCTTCGACACCACGTCCGGGTACCGTCCTACCCTCCCATCTACTTATTGGACACCTTCAAGGCATCTTTAATCGGACTTTACTAGACTTCTTCTTGCACTAAACATTATACCCTTCATCCAGTATCTATCTGTACACTGTGCACAGCTTGATTGTAATCATGTATAATTTTTTCATTAACTGGATAGCACACAACAAAAAAAGCTTTTGACAATAATAAACTAAACTATTTTCGTCATCAAACGGTTCAGGGATATCAAGGGGAAAGAGAAATGGAAGAATGGATTTATTGTGGCAAATCATAATCATAATCATAATCATAATTTATTAGCCAAGTATGTTTTGCA
Organism: Malacoraja senta; assembly: GCA_038087875.1. NCBI lineage: Eukaryota > Metazoa > Chordata > Chondrichthyes > Rajiformes > Rajidae > Malacoraja > Malacoraja senta. The sequence continues at coordinate 298,719,776 of CM075977.1, read as the reverse complement.
ACATACGAGGAATTTGATTTGCCATACAGTCACACCAATAAAAGGCAACAGAAACACAAAATACATTTTAACATGAACATCTTATGAACAAGAGAGGCAAATATTCAGGCTATTCAGTATTTATAAAGTATTTCACTTGATTCTCCGTCCAACACTATGGAGAATGCACCTCAGGGAGCATATTGAAGAAGAATTGGAGAGAAGTGATTGCCATACTGCCATAGTTCGCATTATTTCCGGCTACGCCGTCATGAATATTGAGTGAGTAAAGCAGAGGGCTGAGCACGCAGCCTTGAGGTGCTCCCGTGCTGATTGTTATCGAGGATGACACATTTCCACCAATACGGACAGACTGTGGTCTGTGGATGAGGAGGTCGAGGATCCAATTGCAGAGGGATGCACAGCGACCCAGATCTGAGAGCTTGGAGGGGATGATTGTATTAAATGCCGAGCTGTAGTCAATGAATAACAGCCTGACATATGAGTTTTTGTTGTCCTAGTGGTCCAGAGCGGAGTGGAGAGTCAGTGAGATCGCATCCACCGTTGATCTGTTATAGCGGTAAGCGAACTGCTGTAGGTTGAGGTTCGTGTTGAGGTAGGAGTTGATATGCTCTATAATCAACCTCTCAAAGCACTTCATCACCCCAGACGTTTGTGTCACTGGTCGATAGTCATTGAGGCACGTCACCTTGCTCTTCTTAGGCACCGGTATTATTGATGCCCTTTTAAAGCAGGTGGGAACCTCAGACCTCAGAAGTGAGAGGTTGAAAATGTCCGTAAAAACTCCAGCCAGTTGGTCCGCACAGGTTTTTAGAACACGGCCGGATATGCCATCAGGTCCAGGCGCTTTCCGAGGGTTCACCCCCCTCTGAAGGATCTTCTGACGTCGGCATCTGTGACTGTGACTGAAATACCGTCACGGCGAATGGGGGCTCGGGAAGGCACATCAGTGTTTTCCCTATCAAAGCGTGCGTAAACTAATCTCGAAACTAAATTAACTTTTTTATCCAGCATTAGAAATTCAAGGGACAACTGGTATAATCATCTTTTCAATACATACAAAAAACTTATTTGTATACTCTTTACATTAGGGGAATTAATGTTACATTCCTTTAAAATGAAACTGTCAAAAACTTTGGACTACATTTTCACTGTTACAGAAATCAAATAATTTGTACAATGTATTAATAGCTCTGAGATGCATGACAACCCGAGTAGAAAGTCTCATTGCAAAATCTTAAAATAAAACAAATTGCTATAATTAAAATTAAACTCTTACCACAGTTATAAATAGAAGCAAAAATCTGCTTCAAGTTTAGTAATAACAAAAAAATACCTTTCAATGAAAGCAAAGTTCTTTCTAAGGAATTGATGGCAGCAGTTTCTCCAATACAGATCTGCTGTAAAAAACTGTCTGCATGATGATTCCACAGAGAACAAACAAAGCTGTAGATTCCAGATGCCAACTGTAATAAAAATAATAAATCTCTTTAGTTTATGATTTATCATCATACAAGTGGAGGCAAGAAGAAAATAACCATAAAAATAAACTAAACTACAAAGGTTTACTTGTCACATGTTAATTGCTGGGGTCCATATCACAATTGCATTTAGTGTGCATCCTACTTCATGGACTGATGAGAAGTTGTTATCTACTCATTAATTTTCATTATTCTTTCTTCACCCACAATTTCCATTTAGTCATTACCAAGTTGAGAAAGATTACAAATTTGAAAAGATGTGCCCAAACAGAGTGCATCATCAGAAATCCGAATCCTGATGAAAGCAGGCAAAATTAAATTAAAATAGTACAAGAACAAATAGTGGAAAAAAAAAAAAATTAAGCAAATTCCAATCCAGGTGCCTCTCACACTCACAATTTCTGTCTTATGGTTATATTTCTTCATCTCAAACAGTGTTTTATTATTAAATAGAACTCTTTCAGTTAGCCACAAACCTGATAGTTATCAAGACTGACATTTTACAATTTATTTACAATGATTTCATTATGGTGATCTCGATTAAAATGTGATAAATATTTGGAACAAGTGGCTAGATTGGGTAGTGGGGCATATGGGTTTACAAAACAGACAAAGGTGAATTGTTCAGGTTCATATGACAATTGGAATTAAATAAGGCCAACTTGATGCCCCTCCCGTGATGCGGCGCTCCTCATCGGCTGAGGCAGCATCTGTGGAGAGAAGGAATTGGCCACGTTTTGGGTTGAGACCCTTCTTCAGAATGATGTGGGGGGGGAAGAGGGGGGGAGAAGAAAGAAAGTAGGCGGAGTCAGTAGGACGTGGGAGAACTAGGAAGGGGGAGGGGAAGGAGGGAGAAAGCAAGGGCTATCTAAAATTAGAGAAGTCAATGTTCATACCGCTGGGGTGTAAACTACCCAAGCAAAATATGAGGTGGTATTCCTCCAATTTGCGCTGGGCCTCACTCTGGCAATGGAGGTGGCCCAGGACAGAAATGTCAGAGTGGGAATGGGAGGGGGAGTTGAAGTGCTGAGGTTGGTTAAGACGGACTGAATGGAGATGTTCAGCGAAGTGACCGCCGAGCCTGCGCTTGGTCTCGCCGATGTAGATAAGTTGACACCTGGAACAGCGGATGCAGTAGATGAGGTTGAAGGAGGTGCAGGTGAACCTCTGCCTCACCTGGAAAGACTGATTTGGTCCTTGGATGGAGTCGAGGAGGGGGGGGGGGTTGAAAAGGGACAGGTGTTGCATTTCCTGCGGTTGCAGGGGAAAGTACCCGGGGAGGGGGTGGTTTGAGTGGGAAGGGACGAATTGACCAGGGAGTTGTGGAGAGAACGGTCTCTGTGGAAAGCAGAAAGGGGAAGAGATGGGAAGATGTGACCAGTAGTGGAATCCCGTTAGAGGTGGTGAAAATGTCAGAGGATTATATGTTGTATGTGACGGCTGATGGGGTGGAAGGTGAGGACAAAGGGGTAGCGGGTTATTATGTTAATTGGCCTCTGTAAATTGTGTGTCAGAAATGGATGTCACTCAGCAGATGAGTACTATGTTCGAGAGCAAGGTTATTTCGGACATGCTCAAAAAAGAATGGGGTTGTAAACTTGGCCTTCCCCTCAAAACATTGCTATGCATTGTTTTATTTTAATACAAGCACAATCTGAAAAAACCTCACATCTGCAAGAGAATCACATCTGGTGCCATTTTTTAGTAATAAACTGCATTTGCAATACTAATAAACTACTATGAAGGAAAGTATCTCTCTACAGAAATAAAAATGATGTAATGATTTTCCAAATTTTAGCATGACCCAGCAGCCTTGCTCTCACCTTTGAGGCTGAAGACGACAGTAGTTAGAAGCCTGAGAACAGCCTCCAGTGCAGAATTTCAACATGGTTTAGACACAACGCTACACTGAAGGAGTACCACATTGTCAAAATAATATGTTCCAAATATGACATTAAACCATGGCACTATCCACTCACCTATGTGATCAATTGCATGGCAGTAAATGATGAGATACAAAAGATATATAAATTAGCTGCTACACATTCATGTAAATAAATGAAGTATGGAAAATTCCAAAGTTGTAAATCGCACAATATGTTCTCTTTATTATTGTAATCTCTTCCAGATCATTCTACATGTTATGTGTCAGGGAGTAAATTACTTACCACTAGCATTCCAATAAGCTTTTGCAGACCCACAAGCATATTTATCTCTTATACATCGCTTAATGGGGTATTAAATATAAAACATTTTTCAAAAATATGTCCATCAGAAATTAGCCTCAAGGAAAGGAAACAAATGAAAAAAGGAATGCATGCCCTCCAAAGCCAGACATGGAGAAAATTAATCTTTCGATTTTTCTCTAATCTAAGCCATAAAGGTTGCTACGGTTTCAGCAGCAGAATTGTATATGAAAGTGTTAATAAACATATTTAGCAATGAGTGCAGTTGGGGGTAGTTTTCATGTAACCAATTCAGTTTTTAACACTTGTTCTTCACAGCTGAGAACCGATATAGCAAAGAATGAACCTCCACAGCATCCTGGCTGCAACTTGACATTCCTTAACAAAGTTGTTCCAGTGCAGTCTTGAAAGTTACTTTTTTTCTAACAATTTTCCACAAGGATTTACCACCAGGTATCTCATCTGCTAACCCTTCAAGATTTTCTGATTACATATGTAATTGAAGCACATGCAACCCAGCATAGAGCAGTCTGGTTCTATGTCTCTGCTCCTGGATTCAATGTCCATCGCTCTGTCATCAGCTCACAGAAATTTTAACAATTAAAATATAAATTAGCAACATAAGCTAGCTTGAATGTTCTATACCTGGAAAATGAATGAGAGCAGCAATATAATGGATACTATTACGTAATAGATACAACATTTTATTTTGACAATTTATTGCCATATCTCCACTATCTAAAATTCTCTGAGACACTTATGGAAGCATCTTAGACATTAAGGTTGTTATGGTTTCAGGCAGCAGCATCTTTTGGAGGCAATAAACAATGGGCAAAAGATTAGGTTCAAATTTTCAGATTTAACTTTTACGATATTTCTCAAATAGAACAGAGTTTAGACATAGAAAATATAACAACAATCCATGCACGGTAATTGTACCAAAAAGCACATCACTAAGAGTTATGGTCTCTTACCACAACCACTGTCAGGCAGAAATGCTTTGTATCCACTACACTTCTGTACATCATTACTCATATACATCTAACATGAGGTAGCACATAGACGCATGGATAAAACGGAGACCCAGGTGCAGATTTAGTCAAAATTTAGTCAAATAGATTTATACACATGTAGTCAAAATGTCTCCACAATAATTTTGACTAAATGTGTATACATAACAAAATCTGCAGTTTTCCTTCCCAATTAGTTTCTATTGATTTTAACAGGGCTAAATTTTCTGAATAACAGCACAAAACAGGCATTGCTACATACACACATTTAACGACATTAAATTATGCTGGAACCATTCAGTAGGGCAGCAACATGTATGGAAACAGAAACAACTAACTTTCCGGGACTTTTCATCAGACCTGGGAAAGAGAGAAATTCTATCCTCAGTACTTTCTAGACAATATCTGCCCAGGTCTTGTTGCATGACTCAGTTGAAGGAGTGAATGAGAGCAAAGTTACCAAAGGCTATCAATAGATTGTGAATAAGCAAAACAATGAGAAGGCTGAGATTTCTTACTCTAAATCAAAAATAAATACAAGAACTGTTTACATGGCAACAGACATTCTAAAGTTAGAGAAGCAAAAAAAGCTGGGATAGTCCATGCAGTCCATCAAGTACAATCTACAAAGATCAAAGATACAGAGCTACTATAAACCATTTCCTCAACACTGCCTTTGTTTCATCCAATCAATGCTCTCTGTACTTTTAGTTAGAGATGTTCTTTACCAGGAAGAGAATATGAATACAAATGGGTTCCAATGAAAGATGAAAAAACACTTACTTCTTGAAACAGCTTCTTATCGGCTACTAGTTTTTTGGATGCCAGGGTCTTGGTGACATGATAAAAAGCAAGTAATGCTCTGTGTTGACGGAGGTCATCCTGTACTCTAACAGACTCCAGCAGCGTGGGAATTAGTTCTGGCCAGTTCCGAGGACAATCCAATCTGGCAATTTTGGCAATCAGTACTCCAATCTGGATTGCTATCTGTAAACAGAAATAATAGAGGTGATACAATTACAATATGGCAGGGTAGAAATGGTTGAGAGCTTCAAAACGGCCATATTGAAGCAACAGCCAAGAAGACACACCAACACCTCTACTTCCTCCGGATATGGAGGAAATTTGGCACTACTCCAACCCAAGTTATTCCGTCCTTTCCTGGTTGAGAGCGACTTCCGGTGGCGCCATGTTAGATTAACAGACGTGCACCTAGCTCCGCTCTCGAAAAATTTCACGATTTTTCGTGTAAAAACGGGTCCATAAGTCGGGATTGGATTAAAAACCTTACCGGAGCTTCTGGTCGCTGGGCTGATGACGTCATCAGTAAGCACGATGTTTTAAACGGTGGCTTAAAGACTTTTAAATGAGAAAACTGTCTCCAGCCAAGAGCCCTCAGAGAACAGTTAAAAAGCTGCTGAAAAATCTGAAGAAGCCTGAAGGAGAAGTTACCTCTGAAGTTTCTGAAGTGGCTGCAGAAATGGATACAAGATCTAAGACAGAGCTGGTTAAGGACAAAGAATTTGAGGATTTGAAGAAATCAGTGAAAGATATGAAAGATGAAATTTTGGATGAAAATAAAACTCTGATGGGAAAAATGATGGAAAAAATCGAAAAGATGATGATGGATTCGAATGCTGGTAATCAGAAGGTGGCTGATTCACTTGACACTATAAATAAACAAATTGATGATGTGAAAGATGGACTATCGGGGAGAATGGATAAGATGGAAAAAATTATTACGGACAGGTTGACGGCTGTGCTTGAAACAGTAGCTGCAAGTATGGTCACAATTACGGAATAATATGGCTCGAGTGGTTGAAGACATGGTGAAAATGAGGCAAGAACATGATCAAAGGAAGCAAGAATATGAGCAAACTTCAGTACAGATGATGACTCAACTGGGGAAAGTCTCAGACAAATGCCTGGACCTGGAAGCTCGCTCTAGACGCCAGAATTTGAGAATTCTTGGAGTCTCAGAGGGAGCCGAGGGAAAGGACGTTCGTGAGTTTGCCATGGACTTACTTAAACATCTGCTTAATCTCTCCAAAGAACCGAAAATTGAAGTGGCTCATCGTGTCCCAAGATTTAAACCGAGATCTCAAGCTGGAAAAGCCCACCCACGACATATTATTGTGAAATTTCGGGACATTTTAGAACTGGAAGATGTGATGAGCAAAATTAAATACAGAGTGCAATTACGGATGGACAATGACATTATCAAAATATTCAGGGACTATCCGTATGAAATTGTGTAAAAGAGAAATCAATTCGGAAAGGCAAAAGAGCTTTTTAAGAGGGAAACAAGGTGTCAGATACAGTGTTTTTTATTCAGCCAAAATGCGTATTTTTTTTAACGGTTCTGAAAGGTCATTTGTAAAACCGGAGGATGCGTACAAATATGCTCAGAGCATCGTTGAAAAATAGAATTAATAGTATGAATTAATCTTTTTTTAAAACTAGAATTCCACAGTTAATGGAGGTTTGGCAGATTAGAACCATTTCCAGCAGTGTTTTGTTTAGGATGGCTAGACTGTTATCTGTGGAATTTCGAATCAAGGACACTCTGTGTTCCAAACGAGTAAACAGCTGAACTGAAGAGAATGGAATATACCAGAAGCATTAATTGTTTAATAGATTATAATATTAAATCCAATTGTAAGAATTGATCCTATTAACAACCTAACAATTTAACAAGTTATCAATGTTAGATTAGAATAGTAACGGACGTTAATAAAAATAAAAAATAACGAACTAACAAAACTAATATGAATTTTTACTAAATTCAAACCTTATCTATAACTGGGAGAAGGGGATGAGAAACGAGCACCTGGCTTAGGTCCAGGGGCGCGTCTCGTTAACCCCTTCAACCAACAGTTGACTACTATTGAAGCTAAAATCATTTGTTTAATAATTAGTAGCTAAAATTGCGATATATATAATGAAATATATAGGGTAAATTTGTATTATATATCTGAATGTGAGGCCCCGTTCTAATATGTTATGATTAACCAAGAGAGCGGAGTTATTTGTTTAACACCAACAATGGAAGTCGAAACAAGGTTTTCTCCCACCTACAGGTGGGCCACTTGTTACAGTGTCGACTACTTTAGACACTGTATTTTCACTTTTTCAATTTTTGTTTAAATTATTAATATCACATAAACTCACATGTTTGTGTTTAGTGATAAGCGTAAAAGGGATATGCCAACAAAACTTAGAAATTCAAAGGTTCCCCCAATACCCAAAGACCTGGGATATGGATGCACCACAAGATTTAAAGGTACTATAATTATTCAAAATAAAGATGCTAAACAAAAGAACCTAGGAGGAGTCTCATTCTGTAGTTGGAATATAAGAGGTATTAACGAACCTATTAAAAGGGGTAAGATACTAGCTCAGCTGAAACTGTGCAACTCTGACATTATCTTCTTACAAGAAACTCATCTAAAATCTCATGATCAAGCTAGGCTGAGGGCGAAATGGATAGGTCAAACATACCATTCTTCATATACTTCGAAATCTAGAGGTAGGTCAATCATTACTAGAAAAGGTATACCATTCAAAGCAAAGAATACCATAACAGACATTGAAGGGAGATATTTAATAGTTAATGGAGAAATTCATGATACTCCAATTCCTTTGGTAAATATATACGCGCCTAACTTTGACAACCCTCATTTTTTCAATAAAATTCTGAACATAATCGCAGAGTTTAATTATCAAAATGTTATAATAGGAGGAGACTTTAACTGTGTTTTAGATCCGTATTTAGACAAATCAAGCCAAAAACAGAGAGGGAATACGAAATCTAAAACCGGTGAACTTTTAAATACTTATATAAACAATACTAATATAGCAGATGTTTGGAGAATTGCTAATCCAACTGGCAGGGAATACTGGTTTTATTCAATGGTACATAAAACATACTCACGTATAGATTATTTCCTGGGGGACACAAAATTAATCCCTCACACTTTGAACCCAACATACCATACAAATCCGATTTCAGACCATTCACCACTAACTTTCTTTTTAAAACTGGAAGGAATGTCTAAGAATAAACCGTTTTGGAGATTTAATTCTCAAATCCTAAAAGATCCGCAAGCGAGTATATATTTAAAAGAACAAATGGACGCCTTTTTTGAAATAAATGACACTCCAGATATATCGCCTACTGTATTATGGGAATCTTTTAAAGCATACATTAGAGGTATTATAATTTCATATCAAGCTTTTCAAAATAAAAAGAATAAGAATGAACAGACAGTTAGAAGAACTTATTAGACAAATGGATATAGATAATGCTAAAGATCCATCAATAGAGAAACATAATAAAATAATAATTTTGAAATTTAAATTAAATAAACTATTATCAGCCAAACTTATAAGACTTTTCTAAATTACAAAACAAGAGCACTTTGAATTTGGGGATAAACCGCATAAACTTTTGGCTCGCCAGCTAAAAAAACAAGAAAAAGAACATACGATCCCAAAGATTAAATCAGATAGAGGGGAATTATTAACCATACCGAAGGATATTAATAAAAGATTTGCGCAATTTTATGAGAATTTGTATACATCTAAAACGACAACTGACCAATAGAATTACAGAGTTTTTCGATAATTGTAATCTTCCAAAGTTAGAGTTGAAGGAACAAGAGGAATTGGGTGCACAAATCTCAATTAAGGAATTAGAAGATACAATAAACTCATTAAAGAATGGAAAAACACCAGGTCCTGATGGATTTACTAATGAATTGTATAAAAGCTTCTATGACAAAATTATACCACGATTACAAAAAATGTACCAATATGCTTTTAAAAAACAAATATTACCTGATACACTAGCTGAATCAACGATCACACTAATACTTAAAAAAGACAAAGATATAGAAGAACCGGGTTCATATAGAGCTATAGCATTGTTAAACACAGATCAAAAAATATTAGCGAAAACATTAGCTAGAAGATTAAGTAAATATATTAGTAAACTAATAAACCCAGATCAGACGGGGTTTATCCCTAAGAGATATTCATCTAATAATATGAGACGTCTACTCAATATAATGCACGCACATAAATCTGAAGAACAAGAATTATCAATTATTTCGTTGGACGCTGAAAAAGCATTTGACCAAGTAGAATGGAATTATATGGATAAAGTATTACAAAAATTCCAACTGGGAGAGAATTTTATTTTATGGATTAAACTATTATATAATAAACCTACAGCTAGAATATTAACTAATAACATATTATCCTCGAAATTTCAACTATCAAGGGAAATAGACAAGGGTGCTCATTATCACCACAGTTGTTTGCTCTCATAATTGAACCGTTAGCAGAAAAAATTGGAACACATCCAGATATCCATGGGTATAATACTAAATATTCAAATAATAAAATATCTTTATACGCGGATGATATATTATTGTACATTACAAAACCTCAAATTACTATACCAAATATATTAAATTTAATTGAGGACTTTGGATCTTTTTCTGGATACAGAATAAATTGGAATAAAAGTGAAATTATGTCAATAAAACCGAAAAACTCAACACATCTTTTAAAATTCCCTTTTAAAATAGCTACAGAAAAATTTAAATACTTGGGAATCGAAATCACTAGAACATATCAAGGCATGTTTAAAGCAAATTTTGATCCTTTACTTAATAAATTAAATACACTAATTAAATTTTGGAAAACGCTCCCGATGTCTTTAATAGGCCGAATAAATGCAATAAAAATGATCTTCTTACCACAAATTTTATACCTATTTCAATTGATTCCTATATACCTACCAAAGAAGTTAAAAAAAAAACTGGATTCATACATTACTAATTTTATATGGGACTATAAATCACATAGAATACAAAGAACACACTTGAACAAAGCTAAAGTAGTAGGGGGCTTAGCACTCCCTAACTTCATGTATTATTATTGGTCAGTAAATATTAAAAAATATGATCCAACTGATGGACAACTCTGCTCAGCAAGTGGACTGGATTGTAATGGAGAGAGAGGACTGCTCCTCTGGAAACATTGGAGCGATCCTCCTCTCACCAATGAAACTGAATAACATAAATTATAACAAAAACCCAATTATACATAGTACAATCAGAACTTGGAAACAAATAAAACAAAATTTAAAATTAAGAAATTTATCACTTTTATCTCCCATAGTTAATAACCCTTCGTTTAATCCCTCTATTACAGACAAATCTTTCATACAATGGGATAGACTAGGAATTAAAACGTTCGGTGACTTGTACAAAACTGGAAAATTACTATCATTCCAACAATTACAAATAAAATATAAACTCGGAAATAATCAATATTTTAAATATTTTCAAATATGTGACTATTTGAAAAAATATACAAAAGATCATTATAATAGCCCAGCAGATGTATTGGATGAAGCAATGCAGATAAAAGCTGAATCAGCAAACTTAATATCATATTTGTATAATATTATCTTAAATGTAGAAATACCATCTACGGAAGGTATTAGAAGAGACTGGGAACAAGAATTAACTATTAAAATCTCAAAGGAAAGGTGGAATGAACATTTATTAAACGTGCATAAATGTTCGATTAATGTAAGACACACTTTAATACAATTTAAAATTTTACATAGATTATATTATTCCAAAACTAAAATCAATAAAATTTTCCCAAATGTATCATCAATTTGTGATAAATGTCAATCTCAAGAAGCTACTATAGCGCACTCATTTGTTTTCTGTACAAAAATTCAAAAATTTTGGATTGAAATTTTTGAAATCTTTACAAAATTATTTAAAATAAAACTGATACCCAAAGCAGAATGGATTATCTTCGGAACAACGGAAGATAGTCCAGAACTAAATGTGTTCCAAAAGAAATTAATAGACTATGGGTTAATAACTGGAAAAAAGTTAATCCTAAAATTCTGGAAAAACGCTCCAATACCAACTATAAACATGTGGATTTCCAATATGTTCGAAACATTACACCTAGAAGAGATAAGACTCCTCCTGGCAGGTAAACCAGATCACTTCCACCTGACGTGGTCTGCATTTATAGAATTATTACAAGTATAGGGTGCAAAAGTACTTAAAAAAAAAAAAACTGAGGTCAGGTAAGGGGGGATGAAAGCTGGAGAGTTGGTATGTCCCATTTGCGTGATGCTTACAACAAAGTATTTGTTTTTCTCTTTTCCCTTTCTCTTTTTTCTTCTTTTTTAGGGTCTATTTCTTAATTCTTTTTTTTTTTCTTTTCTTTCTTATAGGGTCTTTGTTCTTTTTTGTTGTCACTTTTTTTACACTTGCACTTTTTTCCTTCACTTTCTCCTTCCTCTCAATCTCTCCCTTTCCCTTTATTAGTGTAAAAAATGACGGAGTACATTAATTGTAATAAGATATACGTGACGAGTACTAATGTAATTGGTTGTAATGTAATGTACTTCTAATAAATAAAAAAAATTTAAAAATAAAAAAAAATAAAAGAAAATGGTTGAGAGCTTTAAAACGGCCATATTGAAGCAACAGCCAAGAAGACACACCAACACCTCTACTTCCTCCGGATATGGAGGAAATTTGGCACTACTCCAACCCAAGTTATTCCTTCCTTTCCCCGCTCGCATCAAAAATATGATATAGAAGCTAGAAAGCACATATCACCAGTCAGGGACAGCTTCTTCCACTCTGTAATCAGAGCTGGCTTGGGAATAGCTCTCCTCAAGACCACAATAAATTGCAGGGAGTTGTGATCTAGCTCAGTCCATCACACAGACCAGACTCACCTCCAATGACTCTATCAACACCATGCTACCTCGGGCCAACATAATCAGAGTAGAGTCGAAGTCTCCTCGACCTTATTGTGGACTGTGGACTTTGTCTCTGAAACTGTTGTGCTATAATGCTGAGAACTATATTCTGCACTCTGTATTTTTCCCTTTGCTCTGCCTATTGTATTTGAGTTTGGCTTAATTGTATTTATGTATTGTGTTATCTGATTTTGATTGGATAGCATGAAAAACATAGCTTTTTTACTAAATCTCAGTACACTTGACAATAATAAACATAAAGCACAAAATGAGGCAATATTGGTCAGTCAGCACAGAGCTGAACTGAATTTGGTGAGCGCTAGACAGCATGCTTTGCTGATCTCAGGTTTATAAGGAGAGATCTGCAAGTCAAGTCACGGTCTTTATGTTTCGGTAGATGTTAAGGCAGATGAAGAGTCAGACTATGTGATGGTGAGGGAAATGGGTAGTTTTAAATTTCCCTGAAAAACATTTTATACTGTAATGTGAAACTAATGGCTAAATTACATCCATTCACACATTTTCATCTATACATAAAAAATCCAAAAGCATCTATAGAAACATAAACATACATCTGTAACATTGCCACTGAGGCACAAATAATGTACTTTTTGTTTACTCCGGTCATCTAATTTACCCTTCTGTAACACGATACTATGCTTTAAGCACTTCTATCAATAGAAGGCTTATCCCTACTTTTTAAATTTACCTTGCATTATTTTGTCTTTCAAACCATTACCAGTAATAATCAATTTTACTTCCTTTTATAATGACCAAATAGATATTTTTCATGGGACAGGGTAAAATAAATCATTCTTATAACAAATAAAAATATCTTAGAATTCATTTCCCCACCAACCTGATTCACGGGTTCATTAAAATTTGCTATGAGCCCTGCACGCAAAGAGGTCTTTTCTTCTTCTGCTAAAGCACTATAAAATATAACAAATAAAAATTATTCCCCATTAATTCCTGCAGAATTAGTCATATAATCTACACAACAAATCATGGCAAGATTTGAAAGATAAAATTGACTGTGTTCACAAACAATGTACAATTGAACAAAATATAATTGTGTATCCAATTGGCTATCTCACACTGGATCCCACGTGCTTGAACCTCCGGGCTAGCCAACATTGCTGGACCTTGTCTAATGTGAGCTAAAGTCCATGCAGACGGTATCTCCAGCCCTGCCCTCATCAATCTTCTGTCAGGGAGTGCAGAGAAGGTTCACCAGACTGATTCCTGGGATGTCAGGACTTTCATATGAAGAAAGACTGGATAGACTTGGCTTATACTCGCTAGAATTTAGGAGATTGAGAGGGGATCTTATAGAAACGTACAACATTCTTATGGGGTTGGACAGGCTAGATGCAGGAAGATTGTTCCCGATGTTGGGGAAGTCCAGGACAAGGGGTCACAGCTTAAGGATAAGGGGGAAATCCTTTAAGACCGAGATGAGGAAAAACTTTTTCACACAGAGAGTGGTGAATCTCTGGAACTCTCTGCCACAGAGGGTAGTTGAGGCCAGTTCATTGGCTATATTTAAGAGGGAGTTAGATGTGACCCTTGTGGCTAAGGGGATCAGGGGGTATGGAGAGAAGGCAGGTACGGGATACTGAGTTGGATGATCAGCCATGATCATATTGAATGGCGGTGCAGGCTCGAAGGGCCGAATGGCCTACTCCTGCACCTATTTTCTATGTATCTATGTCACTTCAATAAACTCTAATGCTTTGAGATCCTGTCCCTCCAGAAACCCCCCAGTAACTTTCCCATCAAGAAGACAATGCAAATATCACTGCCAGGGCCACTGCAAGTTCTTCCCACACTGTCCTAGGATGTACTTGATCACGTGTACTTAATGTGATGTACTTAACCATCTTAATATGCTTTTGTAATATGGATAGATTCTAAGATATCGCATGATTTCCTTTAAGTTCTTGGGTTCCATAATTTTCTCCATGGTAAATACAGATTAAAAATCTTAATTTAAATCTGATCCAGCTCCTGTGTCTCCTCACATGATCCTTAAGTGCTTATTTTCTCCCTAGTTATCTTTTGGGTTTTAATATACTTGTAGAATCTCTTAGGTCTGACAGGTAAGGTACAGGAGAATCCCATCTCATGTCCTCTTAAGTATACTCCTACATTTCCTATATTCCTCAAGGGATCTGCTTGATCCCAGCTGCCTATACCAGACATATGCCTCCTTTATCTTACCAGAGCCTCAATATTACTAATCCACCAGGTTTCTCCAATCCTATCACCCTTGCCCTTCGATCCAACAGGATCATATGGTCCCTGAACTCTCCCAAACTCACTTTTAAAAAAGCGTCCCACTTGCCAGATGTCCCTTTACCTGCAAACAGCCTCTTCCAATCAACCTTTACAAGTTCTTGTCTAATGATCATCTTTGAACCTTTCCTTTGCTTGCTACGTAATCTCTTCCCACAACATAGCTCAGAATAGCATTGAGCAGAAGCCACTTTTCATATCGCTCGAGACAACTCTCAAAGAAGGAAGGCAGCGATAATTAAATATATAATTGTTATCCATGTGCCAACGTATCTGGTCGATTTAGGTGAAATACATTCGAAAATCAAGACCTCAGACATGCAAATAAATACTGGCAAGATCAAAGCCTGTCTTAACTGTTTCTTAATCATTGGGATAGTCCCAGCCTCAACTACATCCTCTGCAGCCTGTTCCATACACCCACCACCCTTTGTGTGAAAAAGCTACCCCTCAGATTCCTATTAAATCCTTTCCCCTTCATCTTGAACCTATGTCCTCTGATCCTCGATTCCCCTACTCTGGGCAAGAGATTCTGTGCATCTATCTGATCTATTCCTCTCATGATTTTGTACACCTCTATAAGATCTCCCTCATCCTCCTGCGCTCCAAGGAATAGAGACCCAGCTTACTCAACCTCTCCCTATACCTCAGACCCTCTAGTCCTAGCAACATCCTCCTAAATCTTCTCGGAACTCTTTCACGCTTGACAATATCTTTCCTATAACATGGTGCCCAGAACTGATCACAATACTCTAAATGCAGTCTCACCAATGTCTTATCCAACTGCAACATGACCTCCCAACTTCTATACTCAATTCTCTGACTGATTAAGGCCAATGTGCCAAAAGCCTTTTTAACCACCTTATCTACCTGCGACTCTATCTTCAAGGAACCATGCACCTGCACTCCTAAATCCCTCTGCTCTACAACACTCCCAAGAGGCCTACCATTCACTGTGCAGGTTGTGCCCTTGTTTGACATCCAAAAATGCAACACCTCACATTTCTCTGTATTAAATTCCATCAAACATTCCCCAGCCCACATGGCCGATCGATCCAGATCCTGCTGCAATCTTTCACAACCATCTTCACTATCTGCAAAACCACCCACTTTTGTATCATCAGCAAACTTGCTAATCTTGCCCTGTATGTTCTCATCCAAATGTCGATGACAAACAGTAACGGGCCCAGCACCGAACCCTGAGACACACCACTAGTCACAGGCCTCCAGTCTGAGAAGCAACCTCCCACCATCACCCTCTGCTTCCTTCCACGAAGCCAATTTAAACGTGCAGTTTAAACCAACCCTTGAACCGCTTGAATTTTATTGCAATTACCCCCAGGCCACAAAACACCACTTCTAGCACAAACCACCACACATGTTCATCATGTATGCCAATGATAGACACAGACTTCAGGAATTATATCAAAGTACAGAATGCTTTACAAAGCTTACAAGCTTTACAGACAGAATGTTGGTGCATTAGGTCACTATTCAACACGAGGAAATAAAATTACAAAGAAGATCTTTAAACATTGGTTTATTTTCATAGGATACTTTGTCCTGGATGGGAATCAAACTTCTTGAATTTTCAAGGAGTCTTCAGACAAGAGGAGAGTTCACATTCCTTTACTTGTGGCAATTGTCTTGTCAGCACAAGTTGAATTCGCCAGCAATGTTATGTTGATCGGTAAAGCTAATTAGATTTCATGATCATTATACTACAAGATTTCACCTCAAGGACAATTTCACATTTGTCGGCCATGTAGTTCAAGTAGTATCATGTGGTTCTCTTTGATTTAGTGCCAAAGGATCACATTTTCAACATGCATGTTCTATCTTTAAAAAAAATGCTATCTTAGAAGAAAAGATATGGTCCCTTGTGCCTTCTCTAGCATTAAAATATGATGGCAGATCATTTATGTCAGCACCACCTTCCTGCACTAACCTCAAACATCCCGATTCCTTTAATATAAAAAAATGTATAATGATCCATCTTGAAGATACTCAGCATTTAGCTGCAGACTTCCCTCCAAATAAAGGATTTTCTTCTCCTCTCTGTCTAGAACAGCTGACCCCTTATTTTGGAATTCTGATTCCTAGTCCCCACACCCTAGCTAGATGAGAATGTTCATCCACTTATTTGCGCTGCCCTGCACCAGATGAATCATGTATATTTTAAAATTAGATTTTACTCTAATTCTTCTGAACTCAATAGGAATCACTTGCCCAAACTCTCCTCAAATGACAAACCCAGCATCCTAAAAAACAATCTGATGCCATTATTATACTCCATCTATCACGTGTGTATGTTTCTTTGTGTACAGTGACAAGACCAGCCCATTATATTCCAGGTATTGCCACACTAAGGTTCCACAATCTTTTTCACTAAATGTTTTATTGGATTAATGTTAAAAAAAATCTGTGGCATTTTTAATGGTACAAATAGTTAATGCTGATATGATGTGTTTAATGGACAAAATATGCATTTGCAGCAGGCTTTTCGGGACTCGGCAAGTTCCCCACCATAATCATGCAATTTTGATGGGAAGAAAATTCTTAAGGTACAACACATTTAATTTAAGAGTTGAATGATTAAAGCTCATCCATATTTTCAGGCTTAGTATATGAAAAAAATGCTCAATAGCAATTTGATAATGAATATTTCTCCCAATTAGCGGAGTATCTTAGATTCAGAATTTTAATTATCAAAGTAGCCTTTATGTTAAAGCACAGCTTCTGATGAACTTGACAGTCCCAATAGGTCAGTTTTCCTGTTTAACGTAAATTAATAAAAGGAAGCCAGCAGATTTGTAAAGGAAAATTGTGATTAACAAACTTGAATGAGCTTTTTGCAAAGTGTTACTAAGTGTATTACATCTCTGTATACTGACGTCCAAAATGCATTTGTTAATGTGCCATATAATCAGCTTGTCAGCAAGATGAAGCCATAAGGCAAATTAAATGCAGCATCATGCTGCTGATGAAGCTGATGGCATTTGCAATTGCAGCCCAAATGCCCCAAATCCATTTTGAACTGCAAATCCATTTGGCTGCAAACTGGCCGAGAAACAAAATACAACTGTAGTGAAAAGTTGTTTCTTGTACTGAGGTATTGAGGTAGATAATGGCATTAACCACGTCAGTGCTGAAATTATGATTTTTTCCTGACAGATTAATGAAGCACAAAATTAAAAGCAAGGAAGTTATGGTGTTTTTATAAAACATGGGGTCAGCCTGATCTGTAGTATTCTATTATTTTTATTTTGGCTGGATGTACACATGGATGCACCAATGCAGTTTGAGAATGGCCTGAAGGCTTCAAAGGTGGTTCAGGAACGGTTTACAGAAATGTTTCCAAGAATGGGAGACTTGTTTTGAGGGAGGACTTGAGAAAAGGATTGGATCTCCCCAGAGAAGGGTGAAAGGTTCTGTGATAAAGATACTTAAACTAACGAACCGTGTACACAGAAAGAAGACATATTCATACCATGAGCTGAAGAGCCGAGAGCAAGATGGCTGGAAAAAGGACCAAAGCATTGAGTGGTTAGTATCTTACATGCAAGGCATGGTCGGGTGGTGGATACATTGCATTATAGCTTTCAAAGGGAACTTTCAAAGGGGAGTTCCTCAATATGGGAAAGAAAAATAATCTCAGGGCTACAGGGACTGGGAAGCGAGTGAGATTACCAACTTGGTTCTAGTGGGGAACCACATTGATTGGAAGGGGCAAAAGGAACTACTTCCCCGATTCTGAGTTTGTATATTCAATGTATTACTACAGCTTAAACAACTGCCTGAACACAGGTTTCTTTCTCAACAAATGCTGCTTAATCTATTATCATCATTTACTGTTTTTATTTCAAAATTCCAGCATCTGCAATATTGGTTTTGAATGCAGGTATCATTTTTTTGGGCAAGTGTGGCAGTCAGTCTCCATAACGTGGCATGGTGGCCCAGCAGTTATTGCTGCTTTCTCACAACTCCATACACCTGGGCTCTATCTCGACTTTAGATGTTGCCTGTGATCAAGAGTTTCCTCTGGGTGCTTTTGTATAATTACACACCCTAAAAATGTGCTAGTAGACCACTATAAATTACCACTTAGAGTAAGTTAACGCCAAAAATAATCAAAGGGGAATTGATGGGCATGTGTCCCAGAGAATAAGTTGCAGAGGTAAAGGGAAATGAGCCTAAAGATATTACTTCCCTGGAAGTCATCAGGAACCTGATAGCCTACCTCTATGTTATTCTAAAGATACAAAATACCACAAAGAGCACTGAGATGATTTGCTTTATTGCAAAAGGATGGAGAGCTTAGAAATTGGAAAGTAATGTTATAATTGTGAAGGTTAGTGGTGGGCCTCATCTGGATAAACATGCAATTTTGGTTCTCTTATTTAAGAAAAATACCAGCTTTAGAGGCACTGCAGGAAAAATTCGCCGGGCTAACTTCTGAGGCAAAATGATTGTCCTATAATGAGCGGGTGAAGAAATAAAAACAAATTTGGAGCTTATAATAGGGGATGATGTTTTTGAAACTTAAGATCCTGAGGGAGCCTGACAGGGTACACATAAAGAGACTTCCATGAGTGGGAACATCTCAAATCCGGAGATAAATTAGGCGAGCGGTTCATTTAAAGCTGGGGTGCATAAACAATTCTTGCAGATAAGTTTTTCATTGTATCTTGGCACATGCAACATTAATAAACCATTACCAAGTGACTCTTTGAGTTGGCTAATCCAGAGGTTCCTGTAATCTATATCATTGTAGATATTTAAAAAGGAAGTAGCTTTTTTCCAGTTATTAACCCATAGTCCATTAATTTCTTTTGAAACACATTTAGTTCTGGATCATCTTCCGTTATTCCGAAGATAATCCATTCTGCTTTGGGTATCAGTCTTGTTTTAAATAACTTTGTAAAGATTTCAAAAATTTCATTCCAAAATTTTTGAATTTTTGTACAGAAGACGAATGAGTGCGCTATAGTAGCTTCTTGGGATTGACATTTATCACAAATAGATGATACGTTTGGGAAAATTTTATGAATTTTAGTTTTCGAATAATATAATCTATGTAAAATTTTAAATTGTATTAAAGTGTGTCTTACATTAATCGAGCATTTATGCACGTTTAATAAGTATTCATTCCAACTTTCCTTTGAAATTTTAATAGCTAACTCTTGTTCCCAGTCTCTTCTAATACCCTCCGTAGGTGGTATTTGTACATTTAAAATAATATTATACAAATATGATATTAAGTTTGCTGATTCCGCTTTTATCTGCATTGCCTCGTCCAATACATCTACTGGGTTATTATAATGATCTTTTGTATATTTTTTCAAATAGTCGCATATTTGAAAATATTTAAAATATTGATTATTTCCGAGTTTATATTTTATTTGTAATTGTTGAAATGAAAGTAATTTTCCAGTTTCATACAAGTCACCAAGCGTTTTAATTCCTAGTCTATCCCATTGTGTATAAGCTTTATCTATAATAGAAGGACTAAACGAAGGATTATTGACTATAGGTAATAAAAGTGATAAATTTCTTAATTTTTAATTTTGTTTTATTTGTTTCCAAATACGGATTGTACTATGAATAATTGGGTTCTTATTATAATTTATGTTATTCAGTTTCATTGGAGAGAGGAGGATCGCTCCAATGTTTCTAGAGGAGCAATCCTCTTTCTCCATTACAATCCAGTCTACTTGCTGGGCGGAGTTATCCATCAGTTGAATCATGTTTTTAATATTTACTGACCAATAATAATACATAAAATTAGGTAGTGCTAAACCCCCCAATACTTTAGGTTTATTCAGATGAGTTTTTTGTATTCTATGTGATTTATAGTCCCATATAAAATTAGTGATATCTGAGTCGAGTTTTTTTAAAAACTTCTTAGGTAAGTATATAGGAATTGATTGAAATAGGTATAAAATTTGTGGTAAAAAGATCATTTTTATTGCGTTTATTCGGCCTATTAAAGACATCGGGAGCGTTTTCCAGAATTTAATTAGTGTATTTAATTTATTAAGTAGGGGGTCAAAATTTGCCCTGAACATACCTTGATATGTTCTGGTAATTTCGATTCCCAAATATTTAAATTTTTCTGTAGCTATTTTAAAAGGGAATTTTAAAAGATGTGTTGAATCTTTCAGTTTTATTGACATAATTTCACTTTTATTCCAATTTATTCTATATCCAGAAAAAGATCCAAAGTCTTCAATTAAATTTAATATATTTGGTATAGTGATTTGAGGTTTTGTAATATACAGTAATATATCATCCGCGTATAAAGATATTTTATTATATGAGTCTTTAGTATTATATCCATGAATATCAGGGTGTATTCTAATTTTTTCTGCTAGCGGTTCAATAATGAGAGCAAACAGCTGTGGTGATAATGAGCATCCTAAAGCTAATTCTAAAATTTTGGAAGAAGGCTCCAATACCAACTATAAATATGTGGATTTCAAATATGTTTGAAACATTACACCTAGAAGAGATAAGACTCCTCCTAGCAGGTAAACCAGATCACTTCCACCTGACGTGGTCTGCATTTATAGAATTATTACAAACATAGGGTGCAAAATTACTTTAAAAAAAATAAAAAATTGAGGTCAGGTAAGGGGGGATGATAGTTGAAGAGTTGGTATGTCCTATTTACGTAATGCTTAAAAAAACATTTGTTTTTCTTTTTTTTTTTTTTTTCCTCTCTCTCTTTCTCTTTTTTTTCCTAGGGCCTATTTCTTAACTCTTTTTCTTTTGTTTTTAATTTCGCTCTTATAGGGTCTTCGTCCTTTTTTGTTGTTACATTTTCTACACTTTTCTACACTTTCACTTTTTCCTTCACTTTCTTCTTTCTTTCAATCTTTTCCTTTTCTAGTGTAAAAAAATAAATAAAGGGAGTACATTAATTGTAAGAAGATACAAATGACGAGTATTAATGTATGTGGTTGTAATGTAATGTACTTCTAATAAATAAAAATTAAAAAAAATTTTTTTTTTAAAAAGGAAGTATATAAATGTTTTAGATACCGGGCGATTGAAGTCTCCAGGGAACCAACACAGGAGTAAAATTGGTTTATTATGAAGTCGCATTTTGCTTTCCAAAAAACGATTGGAATATTTGGTTAACCAACTGAAACACATTTCAGCCTATATCCGATAAGCATGAAATCCTACTCCTGAATCTACAACTTCCACCGTGGACAATTTATTTACAGGCGTATTGATGGTACCTTGTCTGGTCATATCATCACTGCTCACTAACCTATAACCAATATGTATTATATCAGTAAACCAAGAACACAACAATAAGTGGAGCATAAAAGGTTATTACAAACACTGCAACCACAACCACTGAAAATATTATTGTTGCTGAAATATCTTTTTTTTTAATTTATTGATTCTAGTGATATGGTATCTGTGGAAAGACCAACATATATTGCCCTTCCCCCTCTGCCGTTGGGAAAGTGGCAGTAGTTGATTTTGCTCCATGCTCCAAAGATCCTCGAGCAATGTTGCCATGACTGTCCAAATGATAAATCTGAGTATATCCAAGTCAGAACAGTGTGTGCCTTGAGGCAATGGTACACACCAATTATCTGTTCAATTAGGTTATTCTATCCTGGCTGGATTGATTGACTGCTGTTGCAGATGCACATAACCAGCTAAATGAGAAGTGGATCTTCATATTTTCACAAATGATCAGGAGGTTCGAGGTAGACATGAGCCGTGCAGCACAGGACAAGTGACGTGGATATTTGTGCAATTGATCAAGTGAAGTTTCCCGTCAATGGCAATTCACAGGACATTAATGATGGCAATATAAATAATGGTAATCTCAATGACAATAAAGGGAATGTCTTTCCCAATTATATATCTGTATTTTTTACATTTTTGCTACTCATCTTCTGACATTCTGTTATCATTCTGACGATCTATATGAATAACTTTTTTACATTTTGAAATCATTCGAAATCTTTTGTTTTTCAGTAATTTCCTTATTCTATCAATTTCTGCTGTTCGATTCAGTTGTCACAAGTGAGGAATACCTTCTACTGTGTTCGCTGCAATCCAACAAATTGAACAGCATGCAAGGGGAGTACATCTCAATGCCCTCATTTTAGCTGACAAGACCCTTCCTTATAAAATTCCATCCCTCAACTGCCTCTTTATTCTCTATATCCAACAACTTTTAGTTGCCCTGTTCAGCATTTCCTTACATAGCAGTGGTAATATTTATTTGAAAGTGGTCTTACAAACCATCTTAGAATATTTTGCCATTTTAAAATCACTATATAAATATAAGCTTCAGCTGCAAAATGTGACACAAGGCGGGAAATCAATTTTTAAAATGACAGAAAATTATAACCTCCATTATTGGCAAAATGTTTGCCACCTTATTTCTCTCAAAACTTAATTGCTCTATCACTGGCAGCCATATCTACTGACAAGGCCCTAAATTTGGAATGAATTCCCCCCCCCCCTTGGTTTCATAAAACTTTGATCAACATTTGGATGTTTCCTCATGTGCTTCAATGCTTCAAAGTCAAGGTTTTGTTCGCTAACATCCCTCTGAAATCCTTTGGCAATCCTTTTATACATTAAAGGGCAGTATGTAAATGGAAATGTGACATTTCCACAATGTTCCGTGAACCTGCAAATAAAACTTAAGTTCACTAAGATTCCCAAATCGCAAAGTACTTACTGTGGAGCAATGCGTCGCCAGTAACGATCAATTCCATTTTTGAAGTACAACACAGCAAGCCACCGTACATTCACATCTAGTGTGTGATTGGTAAAGATATTCTGTAAAAGTAAATATATCAACTTAGAATAATTGTGAGGAGGCTTTTGTAGCTATGTAACTTAGCCTGATAGATGTATGTGTATTACATCAGAAATGCATTCTTCTTCAAGTCTAACTACTTGAACAGAAGATAGACACAAAGAGCTGGAGTAACTCAGCGAGTCAGACAGCATCTCAGGAGAAAGGAATAGATGACGTTTCGGGTTTCAGGTCGAGACCCTTCTTCAGTCTGATCCTTCTCCAGCTTTTTGTGTCAATCGTCGGTTTAAACCAGCATCTGCAGTTTCTTCCTACACATGCTTGTTAAACAGCTTTTGAAATCCACTATTTATACAGTGACCATCACTTGGGTTCAGAAATCAAACTGTAATATCTGCTGATTGCTGCAATGCTTTCTTGATGAAATTGATGAGTTATATTCTCAACCGAAATTGAACCTTTCTGGTACAGACAATCAACATCTAATTATATAAATGTCTAAGCAAAACACGTGATGTTGCAGATTAAAACAGAAAGTGTTGGCAATACAGGTCAGATGAGATCGACCTAACAATAAACGATTATATTCAAACAAACTAAAAGGTGATAGACATTAATAGTATTTACATACAAAATCATAGAGAAAGGGAGGAGGTGCTGATGCAGCCAGGAAACTCTTTCCAAACAGACAGCTTGTCGAAAAGCTGGATGGGGAGAAATGGGTGCAAATCTCAGTGCGACAAAGAGAGGGGGGAAAATAAAGGATGAAAGGGTGGTTGGAAAAAAAAAGGCAGACAAATACTGCCAGAGAAGAGTTGAACAGCAAATGTCATATCTATACATCTTAAATTCAGTTTTTTTGCCCTTGTTCCATGTATGTCAAGACCCAAAGCCAAGTGTTCCAGCAAAACCAAACAGCGCATCAATGAGCAGTTTGTTCCCTTTGAAGGCCTTATGAATATCGGTTTATACCACAGCAATGCTCTTGCAAACTGCTATTTTTAAGAATTAGTTAAAAAATACATGTTCTCGTAGAAAACCATTGTTGATCTTTGAAAACAATGAGGTTTTTATGATCATTATTTCTACCAAAAGTACAAGCATCATTTTTAATAATGTAGTCAGAATAGTCTTGGTTTATTTTCCTTATGCAAGATAACTTATGTTATTTGTTCCCTGACTGCATTACTCTTCTTTTGGGAGCTTCATCCATTAACCGTTGTACTATGTGGATCCTTGTGCATCTGCTATATCTCACCCAATAAGCCCAAGTGGAATTCACCTAGATCTGAAGATTTGTCTTCTACACTTTGTCTCATTTATCTCTTTTTGTTTCATCTTAACTGACTTTCAGACTCACAAATAAAATATATTCTCTCTAGTTTATTCCCAAATATTGATACATAACGGTTCACTTATAATGTGGTATATATTTTTTTTGAATGGCATTCAACTTTTCAACTCCATTTTTCAAAACTTTCTGCTCTGTTGCTCCACTCAGTCAATATTATTCCAGATCTAGTAAGAGAATCACCTGGATCCATTTCTCACTTTGCTCCTGCACAATAACCTCTGGTGGGGTCCAAATATCATATCTATCTATCTATATACTTTTAAGAGAGAGAGACAGAGAGACAGAGAGAGAGACAGAGAGAGAGACAGAGAGAGAGACACAGAGACAGAGAGACAGAGACAGAGAGAGAGAGAGAGAGAGAGAGAGAGAGAGAGAGAGAGAGAGAGAGAGAGAGAGAGAGAGAGAGAGAGAGAGAGAGAGAGAGAGAGTGTGTGTGTGTGTGTGTGTGTGTCTCATTTTGCCTTTGAAACGTATTTCCTCGAAAACCAGATGCAAAAACGCGGAGATTTTTACATATTTCGGTAGGGATTTAACTTATGATTTCAGAAATGCACTCCTCTCTAAATCTGCTCAATTATTTCCCCAGATATTGAATAAAATTGTTCACAAAACTCACTTAAAAAAAAATAATCACCGCTTGCCAGCTGCTGACGCCACAATGCTCATATGCCCACCAATCAAGGCCTAGCTGCCTCCTGGCCCGGCCCCACCCCCCCCCCCCCCGGCTGCTGTGGATTAATGCAGCTGTCAAAAGGCACAGAAAGAACGAGAGTGTACTGCAGCAAAGACCCTATAGCTGCGCTCCGCTATAGGATCTTTGTTCTGCAGATCCGGAGGTGAGCGTCGCTCACACGCTGAACGAGGTTCTTCTCACTGTTGGCGCAGCTTGTGAAGCCCCGCCCCTCCCATCCCCTGCGCGCTCATTCCAGCTGTGGGTTTCCAGAGTCAGAAGCCACTTCTGTCTCTCCGCATTTCGGAGCCCACTCACTCGCCAGGCTCCCCTCCACCTAACCCCCCCACCCTCCTCTTCTCACCTCCTCCCCTCTCCTCCCTCCCTCTCTCCCCTCTACCCATCACAGGAGAGGACCTCCTCTCTGGCGCGATCGTCTGACCCCCCCCCCGGCCCGGCCCGGCTCTGTCACGCTGTTACCTTTGCGGAAGCCACGATCGGCTGTTCCCCCCGCTGCAGATCGCACCGTGCCTCGCTCGGGCTGCTGCCCCGCCCCCCTCCTCTCTCTCTCTCCCTCCCCTCCCTCTCTCCCCCCTCCCTCTCTCTCTACCCCCTTCCTCTCCTTCAATCCCCAGCCTTCCCAGACCCTCCCTCCCCTAAACCCTCGTCCCCTCCACACCCTCCCCTACACCCTTCCTTCCACCTCCCCCCTCCCTCTCCCACCTCTCTTCCTACCCCCTCTTTCCCTTCCCCCCTCTCAGCCCCCCTTTCTCTCCTCTCCTCCCATATCTTGCTCCTCGTGTGTGTGTGTGTGTGTGTGTGTGTGTGTGTGTGTGTGTGTGTGTGTGTGTGTGTGTGTGTGTGTGTGTGTGTGTGTGTGTGTGTGTGTGTGTGTGTGTGTGTGTGTGTGTGTGTGTGTGTGTGTGTGTGTGTGTGTGTGTGTGTGTGTGTGTGTGTGTGTGTGTGTGTGTGTGTGTGTGTGTGTGTGTGTGTGTGTGTGTGTGTGTGTGTGTGTGTGTGTGTGTGTGTGTGTGTGTGTGTGTGTGTGTGTGTGTGTGTGTGTGTGTGTGTGTGTGTGTGTGTGTGTGTGTGTGTGTGTGTGTGTGTGTGTGTGTGTGTGTGTGTGTGTGTGTGTGTGTGTGTGTGTGTGTGTGTGTGTGTGTGTGTGTGTGTGTGTGTGTGTGTGTGTGTGTGTGTGTGTGTGTGTGTGTGTGTGTGTGTGTGTGTGTGTGTGTGTGTGTGTGTGTGTGTGTGTGTGTGTGTGTGTGTGTGTGTGTGTGTGTGTGTGTGTGTGTGTGTGTGTGTGTGTGTGTGTGTGTGTGTGTGTGTGTGTGTGTGTGTGTGTGTGTGTGTGTGTGTGTGTGTGTGTGTGTGTGTGTGTGTGTGTGTGTGTGTGTGTGTGTGTGTGTGTGTGTGTGTGTGTGTGTGTGTGTGTGTGTGTGTGTGTGTGTGTGTGTGTGTGTGTGTGTGTGTGTGTGTGTGTGTGTGTGTGTGTGTGTGTGTGTGTGTGTGTGTGTGTGTGTGTGTGTGTGTGTGTGTGTGTGTGTGTGTGTGTGTGTGTGTGTGTGTGTGTGTGTGTGTGTGTGTGTGTGTGTGTGTGTGTGTGTGTGTGTGTGTGTGTGTGTGTGTGTGTGTGTGTGTGTGTGTGTGTGTGTGTGTGTGTGTGTGTGTGTGTGTGTGTGTGTGTGTGTGTGTGTGTGTGTGTGTGTGTGTGTGTGTGTGTGTGTGTGTGTGTGTGTGTGTGTGTGTGTGTGTGTGTGTGTGTGTGTGTGTGTGTGTGTGTGTGTGTGTGTGTGTGTGTGTGTGTGTGTGTGTGTGTGTGTGTGTGTGTGTGTGTGTGTGTGTGTGTGTGTGTGTGTGTGTGTGTGTGTGTGTGTGTGTGTGCCCCAACGTCAGAAGCCTGGATCGCCTCAGCGCAGAGGGAGAACAAAGAGGGAAGAGACAGAGACTTTAACACTTTTGCCTCCATCACAGTGAGGAGGTGCCTGGTGAACTCACTGTGGTGGATGTTACTTTGTGTTTATTGTGTGTTTTGTTATTTATTATATGTATTACTGCAGGCAACGAAATTTCGCTCAGACCGAAAGGTCTGAATGACAATATATGTGTGTGTGTGTGTGTGTGTGTGTGTGTGTGTGTGTGTGTGTGTGTGTGTGTGTGTGTGTGTGTGTGTGTGTGTGTGTGTGTGTGTGTGTGTGTGTGTGTGTGTGTGTGTGTGTGTGTGTGTGTGTGTGTGTGTGTGTGTGTGTGTGTGTGTGTGTGTGTGTGTGTGTGTGCGTGTGTGCATGCGTGCGTGCGTGCGTGCATGCGTGTGTGTGTGTGTGTGTGTGTGTGTGTGTGTGGTGTGTGTGTGTGTGTGTGTGTGTGTGCGTGCGTGCGTGTGAGAGAGATTTTGCCTGTGAAACGTAGAGATTTTGCCTGTGAAACGTATCTCCTGGAAAACCAGATGCCAAAACGGGAAATTTTTTACATATTTCAGTAGACATTTTCCTTGTGATTTTAGAAATCCGCTCCTCTGTACATTTGGTACTTTATTTTCCTGACTTTTTTTTTAAATTGTTGACGAATCTGAACTTAAAAAAAAATCTGACCGCTGCCCAGCTGCTGTCGTTACAATAACAGTGACATTTTTACTTCTGGTAGAAATTTTCCTTATGGTTTCAAAAATCCAATCCTCTATAAATTTGGTCCATTATTCCCCAAGATATTTACTAAAATTTATCACCAAACTGACATTTTTAAAAAATATAACGGCTGCCCTGCTGCTGACCTCACAATGCCTTTCCTCGTGGCCCACCTGCCTCCTGGACCCGCCCTCCCCCTCCCCTGCCTGCCTCCTCATTTAACTCCACTAATTATTGTTGATTCCATTGTTTTTCATTGAATTGAATTTGCCCCCCTCCCTGTGGATTAAAGCATTGTTTATTTCTTTTTTTTCATTGCATTGAATTTTATTGTTTCTCATTTAATTGCACTATTATTGTTGATTCCACTGTTTTTCATTGAATTGAATGTAATTATTTCTCACTTAACATCACTAATTCATAACATTAACATTTAATTTCAAAGACAGTTTTTAAAATAAATTTGCTGTCTTCATTGACAGCTTAGATTAGAAAGGACCCGCTGTTTGTGGGGGGGGGGGGTGGTTGGTGTGTGTGTGATGACGCAGGCTCCTCCCCCCAAACTCCAGAGAGCTGCCGACAGCTTTGGTGCATGAGACGCGCGCAGCATTTCCAGAACATTCTGAACGCTTCAGCGGATAACACACGCTTGCATTTCGAGAACGTTCCTTGAATTCCTCACCCACCGCCATTCTGACTTTGCTTGTGAAGAGCAACGTCCTGAATTCCATTTCTCTCAAGATAAGAATCTGATTCAATTTCACACAATAGACAATAGGTGCAGGAGTAGGCCATTCGGCCCTTCGAGCCAGCACCTTTGTTTTAACTTCAAAACCGTTGATTTTTTTGTGTCTTACAGTTAACAGTTCATTTCATAGGATAAGGATCTGATTCAATTTCATTCCTTTGTTTTAACTTCAAAACCGTTGCGTTTTTGTGTTCACCTAATTCTACCAATTCTTACAGTTAACAGTTCATTTCAGACAGCTCTTTTTACTTTTTGAGCTGTTTGTTTTTGTGTATGACTTCATTTTGAGACAATTGATCTTTCTGTCTCCATTGACTTTATAAATCTTAAAGAGTACATTTAATTTCAAATATTAAATGTTTAGATTAACATCTGATTGAATTTCTTTGTTAATTTCTTTTTTTTCCAATGCATTGAATTTAATTGTTTCTCATTTAACATCACTAATTATTGATTCCATTGTTTTTCATTGAATTTAATTTAATTATTTCTCACTTAACATCACTAATTCTTAACATTAACTTTTAATTTCAAAGACCGTTTTTTAAAATAAATTTGCTGTCTCTTCATTGACAGCTTAGATTAAAAATCAGTTTTTGAACTTCGTGAACATTGAATTTAAAAAAAAAATTTTTTAATAGTTTTATAAAAAAAACATTTTCTAACGTTAAATTTTCCCTGTTTGTGACATCTTTACAATTTTGAAAATTTTAAATTCTTAAAGATTATCCTTAATTCTTAAAGACAACATTTAATTTCAAAGACAGCATTTTTTTAAATTTTAATTGACGCTAAAATTTCCCCCTTTGTTTCTTCTTTGCAATTTTAAACGTTTGCGGTCATTTAAAAAAATCGCAGTTGATTTGAAAAGGCTCCATTTTGAACAAATTGACAACTCAGATTTTTAAAAAAATTAATTGTGATTGATTTCATTCTACAGGAAAGGCTCCATTTTCAAGAAATGTATCTGTTTTTATTGACAACTGAGATTTTAAAACAATTTCATTGTGATTGATTTCATATGATCTGAAAGATTCAATTTTGAATAAATTAATCTGTCTTGTGTTTGGGCTTTTTTTTTAAATCAGAAAGATTCAATTTTGAATAAATTAATCTGTCTTCATTGATAACTGAGATTGTGTTTTAAAATCATGCCAAGAAGAGGGAGGAAAAGACCTGCAAGACGGTCATGTGATGAGAAAAAGAGACATCGAGAAGGAAAGAGGAGCAGAAGGGAACAAGAGACGCAGCAAGAAAGAACACAACATCTCCGAGATAATCCGGAGAGAAGGGCACAAGAGACACAGCAAGAAACATCTCAGTGTCTCCGAGATAGTCGGGGGAGACAGTGGGAGAGAAGTGCACACGAGACACAGCAAGAAACAACTCAACGTCTCAGAGATAAAGAGAGGGAGAGCGGGAGAGAAGGGCTGAAGAGACGCATCAAGAAACAACTCAACGTCTCGGAGATAAACGAGAGAGAGAGAGCGGGAGAGAAGGGCTGAAGAGACGCATCAAGAAACAACTGAACGTCTCAGAGATAAACGAGATAGAGAGCGGAAGAGAAAGGCTGAAGAGACGCATCAAGAAACAACTCAACGTCTGAGAGATAAACAAGAGGGAGCAGGAGAGAAGGACTGAAGAGACACAGCTAGAAACAACTCAACGTCTCAGAGATAAACGAGAGAGGGAGCAGAAGAGAACGGCTGAAGAGACGCAGCCAGTAACAACTCAACGTCTCAGAGATAAACGAGCAAAGGAGCCGGAGAGAAGGGCTCAAGAGATCCAGCCAGAAAGAACTCAACGTCTCAGAGATAAACGAGCAAAGGAGCAGGAGAGGACTCAAGAGACGCAGCCAGAAAGAACTCAACATCTCAGAGATAAACGAGAGGGAGGAGGAAAGGACTCAAGAGACGCAGCCAGAAACAACGCAACATCTTGAGGAACATCAAGAAAGAATACAAATGAGATGGGGATGAAGAGATGGGAGATGAAAGAACTAGAAGGCTGGATGAACAGCGAGACAGAGATACAACGAAATGCACGACTTACAAGGAGAAATCTTTCTGCTGAAGTTGGTGAAATGACCAATGTTTGCCTTCATTGTCGAGCGTACCGCTTCTCAGGAGAAATGACCAACTTTTGCTGCATGAAGGGTAAGGTCAACATTGCTCCTCTGAAGACACTCCCGAATGCACTCATTAATTGTATACAGGTGACACACCACAAGCACAAAGTTCAGAAAGAATATTAGACAATACAATTGCCTCTTTCAACTCATGTCATTCGGTGCCAAGGAAGTGGTGGCACATGGGATGGAATCGTTCAGTGATCATTCAAGGCCTGATTCATCATTTCATTGGTTCGTTGATGCCTGGCCTAGATCAATGAAGTAAATTCTTACAAATCTATTTCATGGACCCGCAAGATAGCATTGAGTTGCGAATGAGTATACTCCAAGATGCTGGTATTCAAAGGGACATTGTTGAAACGCTTGAAAATATGATAAGACTAAACAACCCTTACATTCACTTGTGATGGCGATGGAGAGAATTAGAGATTTACCAGAGGCATCAATCGTTATTGATCCCAATTATCGGCCACCTTTACAACATGAACGGAGGTTTAACACGCAAACTGCCAATGAAGTTGCCGTCCTCATACCAAACAGTGATCAGCCTGCGGCAATATCACGCCACATTGTCTTGAGAAGAAGAGGAAGAGGAGCAGAAGGAGGTCTGCAAATCATTTCAGTCCCATAGGTCTTATGACAGTTTTCAATACATCCTTTTCTTTCCACTTGGTGACGACGGATGGCATTCACAAGTCCAAATGAGTAACGGCAGGAAATTGACACTAATGCGATATTATGCTCATAGGATCATGAATCGTGAGAATGAATTCAACCAGCTTTTGAGAAGAGGAAGACTCTTCCAACAATACCTTGTTGATATGGCCGCTAAAATTGAAAGTGATAGACTCAATTATATTCGCATGAATCAGGTATCGTTGAGGTCAACAACGTACAAAGGACTGACGGATGCATTACATGATAATGATGACTTGGAAAACATCGGAAGGCGCATCATCCTCTCTTCAACATTTGTCGGTGGTCCCAGCTACATGATGGAACGATGCCAGGACGCCATGATGTACGTTCGGAAGTATGGTACTGCTGCATTCTTCATTACGATGACCTGCAATCCGAATTGGAGCGAGATCCGACGGTGCCTCTTTCCGATTCAGCAGCCGTGTGATAGACCGGAATTAGTAGCAAGAGTATTTGAGCTGAAAAGAAAAATATTCACCAAGACCGTCACTGGACCAGATGGCTTCTTTGGAAATTGTATAGCTTTCATCTTGACTGTGGAATATCAGAAGAGAGGCCTGCCTCATTTCCACTGTCTGCTTTGGATTGATGAAGTGAGTAAGCCAAGACCTCAACATTATGAAAGATTTGTGCAAGCTGAAATTCCAGACCCGCTAGCAGATCCTGAGCTGCATAAATTGGTACTCAAACAAATGATCCATGGACCGTTCTGCAAGGACACCTCTCCATGTTGGAAGGAAGGAAGATGCACCAAGAGATTCCCAAGCCATTTGTCGAGAGCACAATGTGTGGAGATGATTCGTATCCTCTGTACAGGAGAAGATCTCCAGCCATGGAAGGATTTCAGGGACATCAAGAAAGAGGTCCCTTTCAGACTATTACTTCCAATTGGGTTGTGCCCTATAATGCTGAACTATTGAAGGCTTTCAAATGTCACCTCAACGTCGAAATATGCTGCTCTGTACAGTCATCAAGTACACCTTGAAGGGGTGTGATCAGGCAGCTTTTGGAATTAACGTAAATGACGAGAATAAACAGTACCTGACTGGCAGATACATTAGTCCTTCAGAGGGAGGGGCATCAGTCCTTGGATTTCCAACTCATGAGAGACACCCCCCTGTCATTCGACTTGATGTACATCTACCAGACCAACAAGAAGTCTTTTTTGATGCTGCTCAGCAAGGGATGAATGATGGTATGGCGAGAACGACTTTGACTGAATTTTTGCAATTGAGTTCTGAAGATCCGTTTGCAAGAACACTATTGTACGTTGATGTACCTCGATTTTATACATGGAGCAGCAGGAGATGGCAAAGAAGGAAGGTTGGGAAGAGAGTGGATGACTTCCCAGGTATTTTTGAAGTCAACGTTCTTGGACGAATATATGTAATTTCTCCAAAATCCGGTGACCTCTACTACATGAGACTGCTTCTCCATCACGTGAAAGGGCCAGTGTCTTTCGAGTCTTTGAAGACACATAATGGAGTAATTCTCCCTTCCTTCAAAGACGTCTGCAGAGAAAGTGGTTTGTTGGAAGCTGACGACCATTGGCAACAAACAATGGAAGATGCTGAGACGACAAGACTCCCCAGTGCAATGTGGGATTTGTTTGTTGTTCTGCTGACAAATACTGACATCAACAATCCTCTACAATTATGGAATCGCTTCAAGAATTCCATGTCTTAGGATTGCCTTGAAAGCGAGCGAAGAAGAAAAAGTGATCGAAATATCACAATTGATGAGAGACATCATGATCAAGCTCTGTTTTATATTCAGGACAAGCTTGAGAATTGCAACACTACACTGGAAAATGTTTCCTTGCCTCGACCAAGAAATGAAAGGATGGACATTGATGGTGAAAATGTTGATTTACTTAATGAATTGAATCAGAACAACAGCGATTTGTTGATGAGAAGGAGCCTCTGCTGAATGCTGAGCAGAGAGAAGTTTTATGACCATGTGTGCGACTGCTTGCAAAGGAATCTATCTTCAATGATTTTCATTGACTCACCAGGAGGAACAGGAAGACATTTCTCATAAATTTGATCCTCTCCACAGTTAGAGCTCAAGGTCAAATTGCCATTGCTGTAGCATCGTCTGGTATCGCAGCTACATTAATGCCTGGTGGAAGAACTGCACATTCTCGCTTCAAGATACCTATCCATGTGACGGAGGATTCAACGTGTAACATTCACAGCGACTCTAAAACGGGAGATTTCTTCAGGAGAGTGAAGCTCATTGTTTGGGATGAGTTCCCATGATTAGGAGGGAGTGCTTTGAAGCGGTGGACAGAACTCTTCAAGATGTATGCCGCAAAAAGGATAATTTTGGCAGGATTCTTACCATTTGTTGTGGCGATTTTTCGACAACTCCTTCCTGTAGTGAAGATGGGAAGTGATATTGATGTTCAAAACTCCTGCATCAAGACATCGTACTTGTGGATAACTTTCACAAAGTTTGATTGAAGAGGAATATGCGATTGACCGAAAGAGAGGGTGAGTATTCTCAATTTTTGTTGGATGTAGGAGAGGACAAGATTGAAAAGAATGAAGACAATGAAATTAACATTCCAAGAAGACATGGTTCTCTCAGCAAGAACACTGGATGACTGCATTGATTATATCTATCCAGCATTTGACCACCCTGCAACATTATTCTCCATGAATTGTATCTTGGTTCCTCACAATGATACGATGAGAAGAATCAATTCTACGTGTGTCAGATGCTTCCCTGGAACCATGAGGGAGTACTATTCTTTCAATACTGTCACTGACGGAACGAATTCTACTCACTTCCCAATGGAATTCCTCGATTCAGTCGAGGTCTGTGGATTACCACCACACAAATTGGAGTTGAAGAAAGGATCTCCAATCATTTTAATCAGAAACTTGCAACCCCCAAAGCTATGCAATGGAACGAGGTTGATTGTAGAACAGCTATACAATAATCTCATCGTTGCTAGAATCAGCATGGGGGCCTACAAAGAAGAGATTGTTCTCATTCCTAGGATGAAGATCAATTTGTCAGAGCATGAAAACATTCCCATTAGGCGGAGCCAATTTCCAATTCAGTTGAGTTTTGCGATGACAATTCATAAGGCGCAAGGACAAACCATGGAGAAGGTCTTGATATACCTTGAGAAACCGGTATTTCAACATGGCCAACTATATGTGGCTCTTAGCAGAGGAAAGGTGAAGGAACAAGTAAAAGTGTTCCTGAAGGATGGGACATCAACCAGGAATGTTGTCATTAGACAAATGCTTTGTTGAGCGATGACTCCTGCAGTAAGTGCTCAAATTTTCCTAAAGTCAACAAAAAAACGCAAAACTGAAGGCAACAAGGGATGCAAGAAGGAACCGAATGTCCAGAGTTTCGACACTTTTGATGATTGCTCCTCAGTTCAACAAGGGATGTTTAACACAGCAATCACATTTCTGCACACAAAAGTTTAAAATGCTGCCTCAGAAAAAGCTTCAAGGACACATTAAGTGACATGTAAAATCTTGCCAGTTGCATTTGCTTTTTGGATAGAAAGTTGCTGGGGCTGTTCTCATGCTTCATGATAAAGCTTGCAGATGGATTATTTGCTGCAAGATATAAAACCACAGGCTTGCACATCTAGGGCATATGTATCAGGTCCAGTTCAATTGTTGAGTCAATTATTGAGTAAATGATGATTGCCAAGATATTGATGTTTGAGGATTTGGTGTTGGTAATGGCATTGAGTATCAAGGTTATGTGGTTATATTCTGCCTTGTGGGAAATTATCTTTACTTTTTCTGTTGTTTGACATGAGTGTTACCTTCCACTTTGGTCTATTGTCGAGTTATTTTGTTTGTAAGCATTGACTGCATTTTCTCAGGAGTTGCAGTGGAATTGAAAATTCTGTAACCATCAGTGAATATCAACTTCGGATCTTAAGATGGATGAAAGCTCAGTATTTGAAATGATTTGGGGCCAGTGCATTGTTTTTTTTAATCCTTGATATAAAATGTACTTTAGTTTTATCAGAATGCCCTAATACCATTTAAATGCTGCCTTTTTGTCTAGAGCTGTCACTGTCACCTCATTTCTGGATCCCAGATATTTAGACTGAACGTCTTTGGAATCTGCGAGAAATACACCCGGGAACAAGCAACACAACAAGAAATTGATAGAAAACACCTAAATCGGTATACGATAGCTAATCTCTTTTTTATTGGTATGTTGATGGATTGATAGATAAAATTGTCAATTAGAAGTTTATAAATATCTACATCGCAATAAATCTCATTTTTTAAAATCATGCCCAGAAGCAGGAGCAAATGAGTTGCAGGATGGTCAAGGGACACCGCAAGAGACGTTGAGAAGCAGTAAGGAGCAGAAGTGAATAAGAGTTAGAACAAGAAAGGACTGAACCTCTTGAGGATCTCCGAAAAATAATGTAAGTTTGCATGGAACAAGAGACACAATAAGTTGCCAAAATACAGCCAAAACGGTACACAATAGTGTAATGTCTTTGTTAGTCATATGTTGATTTATTGATAGATAACATTGTCTTTAGAAGTTTATAAATTTCTACAATAGATAAAATTGTCTTTACAAGTTTATAAATACCTACATTGTGATAAACATCTCTACTTTTTTACATTAAGTCAAGAAATGGGAGCAAATGAGTTGCAGGATGGTCAAGGAACACCGCAAAGAGACGTTGAGAAGCAGTAAGGAGTAGAAGGAAACGAGACACAACAAGAAAGGACTGTACCTTTTGAGGATCTCCGAAAAATAACGGAAGTTCGCAGGGAACAAGAGACACAACAATAAGCTGCCAAAATACATACAAAATGGCACATAATTGTGTAATGTATTTATATAATTATAGGTTAATGCATTGATAGATATAATTGTCTTTAGAAGTTTATAAATGTCTACAATAGATTAAATTGTCTTTATGAATTTATGAATATCTACACCGTGATAAATATCTTTCTCTTTTTTTACATCATGCAAAGAAATGGGAGCAATCGAGTTGCTGGATGGTCAAGGAACAACACAAATTGACATCGAGAAGCAGTAATGAGCAGAACGGCACAATAGACGAGAGAAAGTTGCCTAAATACAGCCAGATAGTACACGATAGTACAATGTCTTTTTTTAATCATATGTTAATGGATTGAAAGATAAAATTGTCTTTAGAAGTTTATAAATATCTACAAAAGATAAAATTGTCCTTTTTATTCATGTTATTGGCTTCAGAAAAGGAATGAAGACGCAACAAGAAATAACGTTAGGAATTTCTCCAAAAAAAGGAATTCAAGACAAAAGTAATGAACAGCCGTGACAAGAAAATCAATGTCTCGAGAATCAACGAGAAAGAACATAAAACAGAGGGGAGCAAGAGACGCAACAAGAAATAACTGAATATGTCGAGGATCAACGAGAAAGAACACAAAACAGGGAGCAAGAGACACAACAAAAATGAACTTAACTGAATAAATTTCATCTTTAACATTTAAATTGTTGTATTTCAAGTTATTTACATTTTAAGATTTAATATATCCCTTTTCCACTTGCCGTGCTTGTCAGCCGCTCTCTCTCTGCCTTCTCTCTCTCTCTCTCTCTCTCTGCCCTCTCTCACTGACCTTTATCTCTTTCTCTGCCCTCTCTCTCTCTCTTCCACTCTGTCTCAGCACCCTCACTCTGCCCCATCTCTCTATCTCACCGCCCCCCCCCCCTCTAGACGTACCTGCGAGTTTGGGGCTATGCGTCAGTGGATAGGGCGGTTATGGGGTAAAAGGAGCAAATGAATAATATTAATATAATATCAAGGGGGGTAATTAGCGTGTGTGCGGGGGGGGGGGGTAGTTAGTGTGTGTGTGTGGGGGTGGTTAGTGTATGTGTGTGACGCCGCATGCTCCCCCCCCCCCCGTTCTGGGGGAACAGACCCAACAGCTCTGCACTTGGTCTAGTATACCTTTAAAAGAGAGAGTGAGTGTGAGTGTGTGAGTGTGAGTGTGAGTGTGAGTGTGAGTGTGAGTGTGAGTGTGAGTGTGAGTGTGAGTGTGAGTGTGTGTGTGTGTGTGTGTGTGTGTGTGTGTGTGTGTGTGTGTGTGTGTGTGTGTGTGTGTGTGTGTGTGTGTGTGTGTGTGTGTGTGTGTGTGTGTGTGTGTGTGTGTGTGTGTGTGTGTGTGTGTGTGTGTGTGTCCTTTTGCCTTTGAAACGTATCTCCTCGCAAACCAGACGCCAAAACGGGAGTTTTTTACATATTTCAGTAGCGATTTACCTTATGATTTTACAAATCCACTCCTCTGTAAATTTGGTCAATAATTTTCCCATATTTTCACTAAAATTGTTCACCAGATTGTTTTTTTCAAATATCGCCGCTGGCCAGCTGCTGACGTCACAATGCCTTTGTTCCTCGCGACCAGCTGCGCAGATTTTCAATGCGCAGCCAGTTA
>CM075977.1:298523338-298681325 GCA_038087875.1 Malacoraja senta | reverse complement strand
CCACAGAGTGCAGTGACTCAAGGGTATCTTTTCAAGAACAGGCATTGCCTGGACATAAATGCTGACCTTGCCAAACAGTAACGTCCAATAAAAACAAAATAGGAGGAAGGACTGAATGGGCAAGTTCCAATGCTGCAAGTTGTGATATTAAACCAAGAATCCAACTGGTTGTTGCATTTCTCCAAAGCACATTAAAGAGAAATAATTAACGAGTGAGCTAGCTTTCCTCACTGAACTGATGCAGCAAAATCAAATTACTGGCAGTCTACATCCTGGGGGCATGAACATTGAATTCTCCCAACTCTGCTAGCCCTTGCTGTCCCCTCCTCTTCATCAGCCCTCTAGTTGTCTCCTCCCATCCCCCAGCCCTCGGGCTCCTCCTCCGCCTTTTTTCCTTTTTTCCTTTCTTCTCCCCACCCCCTATCAGTCTGAAGAAGGGTTTCGGCCCGAAACGTTGCCTATTTCCTTCGCTCCATAGATGCTGCTGCACCCGCTGAGTTTTTCCAGCATTTTTGTGTACCTCAAATTACTGGGTTATTTGTGTTAAGGGCTTCAGTGGCTTTTCACTTTGGACAATGAGATGCGATTAAATTTGTGATTAAAAATCCTTCCTAGGCATTTTACAAAATAGGTAAATTAAAAAATGCTTGAAAATGGTCTGCGTGATACAAATGTAAGTTCTTCATTTACAAGACGATGTTTTCAGTTGGCTGCAAATATTCTTAAAAACGGTTCTCTGGAAATGTTTTCTTAATTTCTATATTTCACAGCCTGTACTGCAGACATCGATTTTCTGCTCAAATACAGCTTCACTGAACTAATAGACCAAGGGTGCCACCATTAGGTGACTATTCGTTCATGCATTCATCTTAAAATGAGGTTGAGAAGTTATTCAAACTTGGTTATTGGCCCATTGATAATCATAAAATACAATTTATTTTGTGAAGTGCTGAAGAACCATCAACATCCATCATTGTATAAATGCATAAATGTTTAATGCAAGGAAAGAAAATAGATAAAGATAAAATCATCACTGAGCTACACCTACACTCATCAAAACCATCAAATGATGTAAGATGTCTGAAGAAGGGTCTCGACCCGAAACTTTACCTATTTCCTTCGCTCCATAGAGGCTGCCTCACACGCTGAGTTGCTCCAGCATTTTTGTCTGCCTTCAATTTTCCAGCATCTGCAGTTCCTTCTTAAACAAAATGATGTACAGTGCTCTCCATAATGTTTGGGACAAAGACCCATCATTTATTTATTTGCCTCTGTAGTCCACAATTTGAGATTTGTAATAGAAAAAATCACATGCGGTTAAAGTGCACATTGTCAGATTTTAATAAAGACCATTGTTATACATTTTGGTTTCTCCATGTAGAAATTACAGCAGTCTTTACACATAGCCCCCCCCCCCCCCCCATTTCAAGGCACCATAATGTTTGGGACACAGCAATGTCATGTAAATGAAAGTAGTCATGTTTAGTATTTTGTTGCATATCCTTTGCATGCAATGACTGCTTGAAGTCTGCGATTCATGGACATCACCAGTTGCTGGGTGTCTTCTCTGGTGATGCTATGCCAGGCCTGTATTGCAGCCATCTTTAGCTTATGTTTGTTTTGGGGGCTAGTCCCCTTCAGTTTTCACTTCTGCATATAAAAGGCATGCTCAATTGGGTTCAGATCAGTTGGCCACTCAAGAATTGACCATCAATTAGCTTTGAAAAACTCCTTTGTTACTTTAGCAGTATGTTTGGGATCATTGTCTTGTTGTAGAATGAACTGCCGGCCAATGAGTTTTGAGGCATTTGTTTGAACTTGAGCAGATGGGATGTGTCTATACCCTTCAGAATTAATTATGCTACTACCATCAGCAGCTGTATCATCAATGAAGATAAGTGAGCCAGTACCTTCAGCAGCCATACATGCCAGGCCATAACACCCCCACCACTGCGTTTCACAGATGAGGTGGTATGCTTTGGATCTTGGGCAGTTCCTTCTTTCTTCCATATCTTGCTCTTGCCATCACTCTGATATAAGTTAATCTTAGTCTCACCTGTGCACAAAGACCTTTTTCCAGAACTGTGGTTGCTCTTTTAAGTACTTCTTGGCAAACTATAACCTGGCCATCCTATTTTTGCGGCTAACCAGTGATTTGCATCTTGCTGTGTAGCCTCTGTATTTCTGTTCATGAAGTCTTCTGCGGATAGTGGTCATTGACAAATCCACACCTGACTTATGAAGAGTGTTTCTGATCTGTCGGACAGGTGTTTGGGATTTTTCTTTATTATAGAGAGAATTGTTCTGTCATCAGCTGTGGAGGTCTTCCTTGGTCTGCCAGTCCCTTTGCGATTAGTAAGCTCACCAGTGCTCTTTCTTCTTAATAATGTTCCAAACAGTTGATTTTGGAAAGCCAAAGGTTTGGCTGATGTCTCTAACAGTTTTATTCTTGTTTATCAGTCTTATAATGACTTATTTGACTTTCATTGGCACAACTTTGGTCCTCATGTTGATAAACAGCAATAAAAGTTTCCAAAGGTGATAGAAAGACTGGAGGAAAGACTAGGTGCTGAGAGCTCTCTTATACTTGCATTAAGGAGTCAATTAAACACACCTGAGCAATTAAACGACTGTGAAGCCATGTGTCCCAAACATTATGGTGCCCTGAAATGGGGGGACTATGTACAAACACATAAACACCATGTAATTTCTACATGGTGAAATCAAAATGTATAAAACTGTATACAAATCTGATAATGTGCACTTTAACCACATGTGATTTTTCCTATTACAAATCTCAAATTGTGGAGTACAGAGGCAAATGAATAAATGATGAGTCTGTCCCAAACATTATGGAGGGCACTGTATTTGAGGCCAACCGCATTCATTACTCAGAGGTGGGAAGCTCGGCCGACTCTTCCCCTTCCGAGCCAAGGCCTTGTTTAAATCACCTAATTCGGCTTTAAAAAAAGTCACCTAAAGTGTCACGAACTTCCTCCTAATAGATGAATCAGACCAATTCTTAACGAGTTGGTCTCCATTTGTCGTCTTTTTGGAAGCATATGGTGCAACATAATTGTAGAAGCTAACTGTTCCAGGACTGGGTGAGGGATGGTCAAGATTATAAATAACGATCTCCTTAATCTTTTACTTGCTACTCTTTTTCTTTCTATCTTCTCTTCTTCACTTTTCTTCTTTCACCCTTTTTTCTTTCTCACACGCTATATATCACACGTTTTTCTATCTTTTATTATCTATTCTCTCTTTTTCTTTTTCATTATAAAAAAAAAATAAGCTGTACATAAAATGTAATATGTCAATATATATTAGGCACTTTGGTGCCATATGATTGTACTTACTTCTAATAAAATAAAAATATTTTAAAAAATAAAAAAATAAAAAAAGTGTCACGAACATTCGCTAAAGGTGTTGAGGCCTAGATTTTCCCATCAGGAATTTTCTCGGGAAAGCTAGAATTGGCGTCTGATAACCACAGAATGATTGAACCTATCACCTTTCCAAAGTTGTCGTGGGTTATGGGGGAAAATTACTAACAAATTAATCCCTCATTCCAAATCCTCAAATATTCAAAGTGATGACAAACCATGAATCTCAAAATAAAGGTTGGCTGTTTTCACTGGAGCTGAAAATCATTCAATTATGGAGATCTTGAAGAGTGTTTAAGATTTTCCACAGAAAAAGCTGAGTATTTAATTTTGCCATTTTAGACATAACGAATCAAAAGATAGTTCAACTGCCTTTCCAGGAGAAAAATAGCCACTCCGATTTAATGAGATCACTAACTTATTTAGCCAGTGTGGCGCCATCTGATAGTCAGGCCATTGTTTCGTCGAACCCTCGGACAGCCGGGCCATGGCAGATCACAACTCAGAGGTGAACTGTGTCCCCCTGTCAGATGAGATGTCCACCAGCACACCAAAACGAGCGATCCAATGAGCGGCGAGGGCATGAGCGCACGTAGCAACAGTGGTATCGGCGATCGGAACAGCCTC
Source organism: Malacoraja senta (assembly GCA_038087875.1). Taxonomy (NCBI): domain Eukaryota; kingdom Metazoa; phylum Chordata; class Chondrichthyes; order Rajiformes; family Rajidae; genus Malacoraja; species Malacoraja senta. The sequence goes on along the minus strand of CM075977.1, from coordinate 298,677,312 downwards.
CGGCCATCGAGTGAAACGATCAACGGTGGTGAACAGATGAGTAATCCCTCTGGACGGGACAATGGTCCTACAATATCCACATGGATATGGTTAGAAAGGCATCTGGGGCACAGCAAAACCCTGCATGGGCGCCCTGACATGACACTGGATTTTAGACATCTGACAGAAGGTACTCATTCTCGCCAGTGACCGACCTGCTTGCGCAAACCATGCCACACATACTTGGCCGCCACCAAAGCAATTGTCGCTCGAATGGATGGATGGATGGGCCAAGCCATGAATCAGGTCGTAAACCCGGCGACGCCAAGCTACAGGAAGGATGAGTCTAGGATGACCAGTCGACACATCAGAGGACCATGGCACCAGCAGGGCCAAAACGCATATCCTCCAAAACCAAACCTGAAATAGCGGTGTGGTAGGCGAGCACCTCATCATCGTCACGCTGCGCAGCCGCCAGTGCAGTGGAGAGGCCCACTGGTATCAGAACGATCCCATCTCCTCCATTTGGCGAAACTCCACCTTGGCGATGCGAAGTTTGTCAGGCGGCAAATGGCGTGACCGAGCATGCAGTGGCGGTCCGATGGTAGTAATATGATGTACAACCCCATCTTTGGAAACACCCGATAGAAACTGAGGGGTCAGAACGGCAGGAAACTCCGCCAATATCTGAGTGTGTATATTGTCAACAGCGGAAACCGGGTCGAGGCGCGGCAGAGGAACTGGTGCGGGGCGAAGGGAAATCGTCTCCAAAGTTCCAGAATGTACAAGCCGCTGCCCACGCACATCAACTAACAGGAATTGTGCCCGTAGAAAATCGGCGCCCCGCAACAGCTGGGACACGTCGGCCACAGTGAAAGCCCATGTAAAATGGCAGGAGCCGAAAATAAGCGGGACAATACGAAAACCATAGGTACGGATGGGGATGCCATTAACTGCAGTAAGAGCGGGCCCCCGCTTATCTGATCGAGTGTCGACTCCCGCTGGGGGCAAAACGCTGACCTCTGCACCCGTGTCCACCAGAAACCGCCATCCCGAATGACGGTCCCAGGCGTAGAGGCGATTCTTCTGGCCTACTGGCGGCCGGCCGCAGCGTTTCCCAGATACGAGCAGGGCGGGAGGTTTTGTTGGGCCACAGCGTTTCCCGGATATGAGCAGGGCGGATGGCATTGGTGGGCTGCAGAACCCCAGCGTTGGTGGTAGTAGCACCACCTACCTCTACCCACGTCACTCGAACCCGGCCTTTTGGTGGAACCCAAAACCGAAAATGGCCGCGGGCTGCGTCGCGGCCGCGCCGACACCCAACCAATGGAAAAGGCACCTAGCTGTTTGGCCTCCCACAGCTCATCGGCACGTTCAGCCAGCTGCAGTGGGTCAGAAAAATCGTCACCCACGAGGAGCAGACGGATGTTCTCGGGCATCTGCTCCAGGGATACGTGCTTGAAAAGGAAACAGGGCCGATGACCGCCCATCAAGGTAAGCATCACTCATCAGAACCGACAGCTTGCGGTCACCGAGACCACCCATGTTCAGAATCCCCACAGCCCGCTCATGCTGGCTGGGCCCGAAAGTGCGCAAAAGGAGCGCTTTAAGGCCAACATACATTCTGGCAGCCGGCAAAGAAAATGAACGAGACGACCGGTTGTGTCCTGATCCAAGGCCCCGACCACGTAATAATATTTTGTGTCATCAGCAGTAATATGCTGAATATGAAATTGAGCCTCGGCCTGCTCAAACCATACGTGCGGCTGCGACGTCCAAAACACGGGTAATTTAACCATAACAGGGTTCTGCTGAGCCAGAGTGCCGACTGCATCAGGCGGGGTATTATCTGCTTGCATTTTGCTTATCTGCTTGCTTTTCCAAATCCAGGTTGGAAAACGTCGAGGTCACCAATGAAGCACAATAAAGCGAGTCACTTGTTGTAAACTCCAGAGAAAGCTTTATTAAATAGGAAGGAACTTCAACACAATAGCTGTGTGGCTGAGCTCAGAATAGCTGTGTGGCGCTCTGCCAAGCACACACAAAAACTCCCCTTTTAACTCCTTATCTCCAACCCCCGCCCCTCAGTCACACGCTTTTTCTGACGGTTCAACTAAACAATGGCCCGACTATCAGATGGTGCCACACGACTCCCCCAGCAACGGAGGAGCAAAAACGAGCAGGCCAATGAATGCAACGGCCTGATCTCGTAACCACAGGACCCACATTCGAACATCCCACAGGCACGGGAAATGGGGGCTGAGCTGGCGGACGTCCCCGACGACGAGGCGGAGCCACCTGCAATGGCTGGCCAATGTCCACATGACACCGATACAGTCTCAGGCTTTCCGCCCACGTCCAACACAAAAGTTGAAATGCCGTGCTGCAACACCCGGAATAGACCCTCATACGGGCGTTGCACTGGCGTACGCTGAGCATCCCGACGCAGTAACACATATGGGCAGTCCTTGAGGGCAGTTGGAACATAGGAAAAAGCGACTCCGTGCCGGGATGTTGGAACGGGAGAAAGCTTGCCCACCTGCTCCCGAAGACGCAACAGCACAGAGGAGGGCGACTCCTGCTGCTCCCGTGCAGCCAGAATGAAATCACCTGGAACCGTAAGCGGAGCACCGTACACTAATTCGGCCGAGGACGTAGCCAGATCTTCCTTAGGGGCAGTGCAAATTCCCAACAATACCGAACAATCCGGACCTGTGAGCCGTGCTTTCAAAGCATCCTTGAGACGGCGGTGGAAACGCTCAACCAACCCGTTGGATTGCGGATGGTAGGTCATGGTGTGATGCAGCTCAGCCACACCGCTATTGTTTTGAAGTTCCTTCGTATTTACGAAAGCTTTCTCTGGAGTTTACAACAAGTGACTCGATTTTTTTGTGTTTCACCAGCAACATTTCTTCATTAGATGTATGAAAAAGCTCTTTCATTCTTTACTTCTGGACCTATATCCTTTAATGTCACTTTGCCATCACTCAATGCAGCCTTGCGTGACCACAAGCTAAACTGATCTTTAACTTCAAATTATTCAAAATTATCCTCTCATTTTTCAATCCATGCCTAGTCACACTTTCACAACACACTGGACCTCAGTGAATAATGTTAGATCCAATTCCCAAAATGCCCAACACTTTAAATTCTCATTCTTGTTCTTGATTCCCACAATGGTTGTATCTCTCAAGCCACCTTCTCCAGTCATAGAAATACCCCCCCCCCCTCCCCCACACCACTATAAACAACATTTCTCAAATCCTCGGGTTTGAGCAAAGAGGTCCTTCTGCAGTTGTACAGAGTCCTAGTGAGACCACACCTGGAGTATTGTGTGCAGTTTTGGTCCCCTAATTTGAGGAAGGACATTCTTGCTATTGAGGGAGTGCAGCGTAGGTTTACAAGGTTAAATCCCGGGATGGCGGGACTGTCATATGCTGAGAGAATGGAGCAGCTGGGCTTGTACACTCTGTAGTTTAGAAGGATGAGAGGATATCTTATTGAAACATATAAGATTGTAAGGGTTTGGACACGCTAGAGGCAGGAAACATGTTCCTGATGTTGGGGGAGTCCAGAACCAGGGACCACAGTTTAAGAATAAGGAGTAAGCCATTTAGAACAGAGACGAGGAAACACTTTTTCTCACAGAGAGTGGTGAGTCTGTGGAATTCTCTGCCTCAGAGGGCGGTGGAGGCAGGTTCTCTGGATGCTTTCAAGAGAGAGCTAGATAGGGCTCTTAAAAATAATCGAGTCAGGGGATATGGGGAGAAGGCAGGAATGGGGTACTGATTGGGGATGATCAGCCATGATCACATTGAATGGCGGTGCTGGCTGGAAGGGCCGAATGGCCTACTCCTGCACCTGTTGTCTATTGTCTATTGTTTTAGCTCATAAGCGAATAATTCCTTTAACGCTGTTGACAGTAACAATGCCTGCAGTCTTTTAGTAACCATATCTTGAAGTTTCCTCTACATGCCACTTTACTTCTCGAATTTCCTCTCTTTTTTCAAAAAAATGGAAGTGAAATTTAAAAAGCAGTCAACTGAAATGTTACAATTGCATTCAATTTTATTAGCAAAGAATATATGAGATTACTGAACTGAGGGCTGTGGTTAAAATACAGAAGGGCCGTGATCTCACTGAATAATGGAACACAGTTGAGGGTTGAAGAACCTACCCTTGTATCTATCTGCGGCGTGACAATGAAATAGATATATTTCTGCACCACAGTTGAAAATAATTTCCATCAAGAATGAAAGCATCGCATTGCAAGTCAATCAAATCAATCATCAGTTGCTGAACAGCAGAATAAGGCTGGCAATCACTTCTGATAGTGATGAGGTAAACACGCAATTCTATCAAGTACCCTTCAAAAATAAAATTTAGATGCCTCTGGAATGCAAAGAACTGTTTCAATTTATTTTGCTAACATTTTCAACTCAGAGTGCACATAAAAGCACATTTTAAAATTAAGATTAGAAAGTAATACTTATTACCAACCAAAGGGACACAAATGAAAATTGCAAGGTAATAAAAAATGTTCATGACAATCTATTTTCTGTCATAGATCTAGCAAGCAGGGTACAATATTCAGCAATATGAATTACACAATATTAAAAGCATACATATTTTTTCATTTTAGCACCTTCTCGGGTTACAAGACTAATGTCTACCACACACGTTTATACAGAAAATAAGTATTTTCAAAGTATCCATATTTCAATATACAATAGAAGCAAAACAAATCTATCACATAGAAGTTCTTGAAGGTACCAAATATGTCAGGAAAATAAATCATTGTTCATACCATAAATAGAGTCTACCTTTCCATATATCATGCACATAATGGCTGCAATCTTTGTTTTACAATTATAGCGATCAATTCAAAACAATGATTGTCATTGAGCTTTGGATGACCTATTGGTATCATTATCATCAGGACTCCCATTTGCAGCATCAACAGATAATAGTCATAGAGTCATAGTGTAATACAATGTGGAAGCAGGCCCTTCGGCCCAACTCGCCCACACCGCCCAACAATGTCCCAGCTACCCTAGTCCCACTTGCCTGCGCTTGATCCATAACCCTCCAAACCTGTCCTATCCATGTACCTGTCCAACTGTTTCTTAAACGATGACATGCCTTAATTCAATTACTGCTGATGTAACATCCTTGTTACCTCCTCTAAACTTCACTATTACCTTGCATTTTTGGCCAACCTTGTTTCACTCTCCAAGGCTTAAATCACACCAAGTATTTTCAAATACCTCGATGGTCTTAACCCTGACAATTTCTGCCAGCCCAATATTTCACCATTCTTTTAACTCTAGCCTTGCAGCTCATATCCACTGGCAGCCGTGTCTCAGGTACCAAAACCTTCAAGCTCTAGAATTTCTCATACAAATCTCTCTGACTGTACTTTACTTCCCTCCTAAGATTCGTTTTAAAGCCCATCTATTTGTCCCAGGTTTTGGTGATCTAGCCGAATAACTCAAGTTAACTTTAGTTTAATAAAGGCTTCTATGGTATACCTCAGGATATTTTTTAACAGTGTTAAGTACATTATATAAATAGAACTTGATGTTCTGATGAAATGTCATTAACTGGAAATGATAATTCGTGTTCTCAAAGATCACACAGATAAAAATATCTTTGCATATATTAAAATGCATTTAAAAAGATAAAATTAGCTATTTCACAAAGTGCTGGAGTAACTCAACACGTCAGGCAGCATCTCTGGAGGGAATGGATAGGTGACATTTCAAGTCAGGATCCTTCATCAAGAAAGGGCCCAGTCTGAGGAAGGGTCCTGACCCAAAATATCACCTATCCACCTCCAGAGATGTTGCCTGACCCACTGAGTTACTTCAACACTTTGTGCTTTGCTCAAGATACCAGCATCTACATTTCATTGCGTCTCTAAAATTAGCAATTAAATTGTTCTTTCAATGTTTTTAAGACCTAGAATTTAACATGAAGGATTTCAATCTAATCGATTTTATACATCAATTTAAGAAAAATATTTATGTTCACCATTCCTTCCAACATTATTATAAATTAATTGGTTATGCAGAGCATGTCAATGCTTCTTCTAAGATAGATACATCAAGCTGGACTAACTCAGCGGATCAGGCAGCATCTATAGAGAAAAAAAAGTGATGTTTCAGGTCTGAACCCTTTTACAGTCTGAAGCAGGATTCCAACCTGAAATGTCACCTAGTTCTTTTCTCCAGAGATGTTGCCTGACCCGCTGAGTTATTCTAGCTTTGAATGTCTATCTTCAGTATAAACCAACATCTGCATTTCTTTCCTACACACAAAGCATGTTCGAATTATGTGTGTTATTCCAGTCCAGAGCAAAGTAGGTAGAGAGGATTGAGTGGTGGTTAGCTTTAATTTTTTTGAAATAACAATATATAACCCACCAACAATGCCGAATAGAAACCTGGCTGAGTCTCCCACTGTTTTAACCGGTCCTCGGCTGGCTTCAATATAGCCGTGTCTTGACTTGTAGCCTGGGTCAGAGCCTGCAGGACAACAGTGCTGGCACTATTGATATCCATAGAGAACCTGGCAAAAAAAAAAAACGTTCAATGTTTATATGCAGATATGAGCTGACCACTGAAAATAAGCAAGGCCCATTTTCTGTTTAGCTTCAGTAGTAATTCAGCACAAAAGGCTAACCATAAGTTCTTAATTTATTTATCCAGGTCTTCATTTTAACATCATTATTACACAACAGAAGTTTTTCCCATCATGGATTCTGCCGATATGTCAGAGGAAAATAATGCCTAGTTTAGACTTTAATCAACATTGAGCCTAAACAGCCATTTGTTGCATGTTTGTATTCTAGTTCAAAAAGAGGAAGATTGATCCAGAGCTCTTCCAGGCACAATCACATGAACAATAAAAACTTCATTTCAGCACTAAGATGAAAAGCAAGCAAGCATAGTAATGAATCTAGCATCTGCAAAGTTCAGATGCATAAGGATTCCTGCTCATAATTGTTTATTTAAAAGCTTCATAGCTCATAGCCATTAATTCACACAACTTCAAATCTGACTTATGGAAGAGCAGCAAAAATGAATTCCAATGGCTCGTTTATTATCTTACCTTACTAGAGATCTGTTTCACAATAATTCGCACAAATATTCAAACAATTCTCTCTAATTACTTTTCTGAAGCAGACCTGAAAGAGAAAGCATAAGGAAATAGAACAAATGTTATAGTGAATATTGGAAAAATTAAATGAATGTAATCACCTCCAGAACATTTCATTTAGCAGATACAAATTTCAATGAAAACATTAATTCATTACCACTAGGAAAGTTAATTATTTGCTTAGACTGTCTACATATTAACATCTGAATGTATGGCCCTTGATAAACAAGTTAACCCTCTACATTGTAATTGATACAGCTATAGAAAACAATTATGAAATGCACAGCAGCAACTATTTGACAGCTCGTATTTTTCCCCAGAAAATAGTTCATCACAAATTGGTTTTGGGCTCCCCAAGCTTTGATCAGCATATCAAGCAATTAGAAATGCCCAAGAAAAAAAAATCTCTTCAGGAGTCTGCTCTCCTCTAAGAAAATTCAAAATTAACACAGCAGCTTAATCTCAAAATAATTGTATCTGAATGCGAGACATTCTTATGAGGCTTGCAATTTTGATATATGAAGTCAAATCACCAAATACGACTGCACACGTATCCTGGCAGCAGCGGGAGATGCGGCGTCAGCCTCAGCGGCAGCGGATGCCTCAACGACAGCATGGGCCTCGGCGGCGACGGGAGCCTCGGTGGCAGTGGGGTCTCTCAGTCGATGAGCATGAGGGGGACGGGGAAGACAATGGGGACCCCGTGAAGAACAATGGATGACCCGGCATGGGGGACAGTGGGAGAACAAAGAGGGACCCAGTGCGGGGGGGGGGTGTGGGCACTAGTTTAGAATCATCTGCCCAGGGGATGAGTCTGCGTATGTTTGTTTGTTCATTTGTTCTGGTGAAGGCGCTGTGCACACGGCAGCCAGACAACAGTTGCTTGTCTTTTTCTTTTTGTTTTCACATTTAATTTCAAGTTTTTGTGTACCTTGTATGTCGTTACTGTCAGCAGACCAATTTCCCTCCAGGGATGAATAAAGTGTTATCGTATCGTATCGTTCCAATGTGTTACATTTCACTAGAGTTTAAGGAACGTTATTACTCTTGAATTGTTAATTCTTGACAGTTCCTCATCAAATAGGTTCTGAATGTGCTGGCACAAATTGTCTGACACTTCTATAGAAACTAGTAAGAGCGGATACTGGTTTACCCCCTCCCCGCACCCCAAAATCAATCTGAAGGGTCCAGCCACAAAATGTTAACTCTCCTTGTTCTCCAGAGATGCTGCCTGACACACGTATTTACTCCAGCACTTAGTGCTCTTTATTGTCTGACACTTAAGGGCCTGTCCCACTTATGTGTCCTTGGCACGCAAATTACGCGACCTCATGGTCGCGTTGAGCCGCGACGGTCCCGCGAAGGTCGCGCGCGATTTAATGCGTACGCACAGCCGTCTGGAGCGCGTGACGTCATTTGAAGATGGACACAAAGCTGGAGTAACTCAGCGGGACCGGCAGCATCTCTGGAGAGAAGCAATGTGTGACGTTTTGTGTCGAGACTCTTCTTCAGTCTGAAAAGAAGGGTCTCGACCCGAAACGTCACCCATTGCTTCTCTCCAGAGATGCTGCCGGTCCCGCTGAGTTACTCCAGCATTTTGTGTCTATCTTCAATTTTCTTGGCCCCGCTCTGGGAGTAGAAGTGGAGGCGGATCCGGATCCGCAACGGCCGTGAGCCCCAGGCCGAGTTCGATGATCGTTTACCTGCTTCTGCTGCTGTTGAAGGTGAGACGTTGCGTCGCGCCAGGGTCTTGGGCCTGTCCCACTTTGGCCGTCAGTTACGCGACAGGCTGTTGGCGCGCCAAGATTTTGTTCGCTACAAAAATTTCGGAGCCCCGCACGATGTCGCGCACAACTCCATACCCCTCCGCGCTTCTCAGTGGGACCGGCCCCACGCAGCCATACAATGCCCGTGCGCCTCAATGCGACCATGAGGTCACGTAATTTGCGTGCCAAGAACACATAAGTGGGACAGGCCCTTTAGTTACATGGAAAGTTGAGGTACAGCACAACTGGCTGATTCACTCAATGCTTAGACAGGGAACGTTGCCTCTTTAAACTCCACTTGCTGATGCAGGAACACCAAGCCCATTCATTTAAACAAAGCGTGCATGGGAAAGAGATTACATTCTATGAATGGTTTGATTTACTATTTTTATTAGTTACTAGTTGAATATACATGTTTTAAAAGTTGTAATCTTTTCATTGACTTTTAATTGTATCTGAATGCACCTGAACATGAGGGGCTTTCATATAGCCCAACCATTTTGATAGTCAACAAAGCTGGAATAAAGCTTTAAATTTTGAAGGCTTTTCAGCTTTCAGGTAGATATTTCTCTGGCCAACCGAAGCAATGTCATTTCATGGAGCTTTGCTGAAGTATACTGAGGCAGTAAAATGTCATGTTCAACTATTATGTGCCTGAATCAATCAACTTGGCACTGGAAGTAACTTAGGTACAATGATTTTCAAATCAGTAGGCTAAAAAAATGTGCTATATTGTGAATTGTTTAGCTATTGCTGCCCTCTGCTGAACAGCAACAGAATAACCACTGCGGCTGCAAAACTACAAACCTATGTCACAAAATGATTAAACTGATTACTTACTGCACAAACAAACTGAATTCCATTAAACTGTAACTGAACCTGTGAAAATTTTCATTTACAAATTAAGAACTCACAGCTCACCAATTGTGCACATTAAATGTAGTTTTATTAAACTGCTAACAAATAAAATGGTAATTTTGCAATGAGAATATCGAATCATACAGCGAAGACTATAAAATGTCCAAGAAGCCCCATCTGGGGACAAATCAGCATTGCCCTACTCCGGGGAAAGTCCAAGAAAAGACAACCTCACTTATGGTCTCTTCCATCCTCTTTCCAGGCACTCAACTAATTTGTAGCATGAATGTTTGCTCAGTGATATTAGACTTGAATAAAAAGAATACAAATGTTGGGAAGCAACATTGATAGCGGGCTTGATTGTTAAGCATTAATTTCACAGTAATGAAAGACACAAAACTGCCCAAAACCATATAGCTGGTGAGAATTTATCAATTCATGCAAGATAGACACAAAATGCTGGAGTAACTCAGCGGGTCAGGCAGCCTCTCTGGATAGAAGGAATGGGTGACGTTTCGGGTCGAGACCCTTCTTCAGACTGATCATGCAGTCTGATTAAACATTAAATTAACTTAAGTTACATGGCGATGGATTTGCTATTGCAAAATGTTATTCTTGATTTGGGCATTCAATTTATAGCTACAGGATTCAAGCAAGAAATCTGAATTCAGATTCTAATTTCTACCACCAATTGATTAGTCTTGAAAGATTATTTATACTGATATCTTAAAGAAATCAAAAAGTCTATCTACAAGAAACATACTTGTTTGTGTAATTGCAATCCCAAGAGTCGGCAGTTTCAGAGCACTGGGAATGTTTCATAAATGGAAAATAATAAATTTCACTATGGTGAGGAATTTGGGTCATTCTTCTATTTTAGGATACATTGTCTTTGCAGATTTCTATTTTTACCATGCTTTCTTCCATAGTGCTGTCATTTTAGGCAGATCTGCCATACTAACATATTTTCCTCTTACTTCCCATCCAGTTAGCGAATCTTACGACAGTTTCCCATTATCTACTCATGTAACAAAATATACAAAGGAATGCCACAATATTGGATGATAACTAATGAATTAATGATCAAGTTTATTGAATATATTCTCATTCCTATACGCCCAAGGAATACATAAATACCTTTGGATAGCTTTCATTTGGGCAAAATAATTTCAAATTGAATCTGCAAAACATTAGGCCAAACTATACAGAGTAAAATGTTGTCCACATTTCTATTTTTCAATACTCATTCAATTACACCTTCCTAAAATAGCTTGCCTTGGTTGAAATGCCATTCAAAAAAATAAAATTCATCTAACTCACCCAGAGAGTTGTGAATTTGTGGAATTCCCTGCCTCTAGAGGGCAGTGGAGGCCAAATCACTGGATGGATTTAAGAGAGTTAGATAGAGCTCTAGGGGCTAGTGGTTCAAGGGATATGGGGAGAAGGCAGGCACGGGTGCTGCACGGGAATGGCGGTGCTGGTTCGAAGGGCCGAATGGCCTCCTCCTGCACCTATTTTCTATGTTTCTAACATTAGCAGTCTATTTTTGAAACTGCTTATGTTAGATGCAATTTTCTTTTCCTCTCAAATGATGTCCAAATGTTCAGACCTGACAGAGTAAGTTTTCTGGAGAGAAATAGAAGGTGCTTCCATGGAGGCACTACAGCAACTAGATTAGTGAGATCGGGTGATAGTTTTATGGACCTGCGGTGGAAAGAAGCAACATCATCACACTGGGCCAAGCCACCCCCACATCATTGATCCAGTGCCATCAAACATTGGACTTTAAAGTGAGAAAATAAGAAACTGCATATCCCTTGGGCCAAGATCAAACTTTTCAGTGTCTTGAGACCTAGAAGTTGCAAGAAGGTGCCAGAACATTGCAACTTTCTATTTGCTATGTAGATCGATCCAGAAGATGATTATTTACAATCGTTTCACTCTTCTATTTGTGAGCGATTACACTCATGTAGAGTACAATTTGATTGGACAACCCGCAAAACAAGCTTTTCACCATACCTCAGTGCATGCAACAATAATAATTATAAACTAAACTATGTCCTGCAGGATATCAAGCTTCTTAAAATTGTTGAAACTGCACTCATCCAGGCAAGTGGAGACTATTCCATCATACTCCTAACACAAGGCTTGTCGATGTGTAGGAAGGAACTGCAGATATTGGTTTAAATCGAAGATAGTAGGTCAGACAGCATCTCGAGAGAAAAGGAACTTCATAGATACATAGACAATAGGTGCAGGAGTATGCCATTCGGCCCTTCAAGCCAGCACCGCCATTCTATGTGGATGCCATGGCTGATCATCCACAATCAGTACCCCGTTCCTGCCTTCTCCCCATACCCCTTGATTCCGCTAGCCCGAAGAGCTCTATCTAGCTCTCTTTTGAATGCATCCAGTGCCTCTGCCTCCACTGCCTTCTGAGGCACATAATTCCACAAATTCACAACTCTTTGTGTGAATTTTTTTTCCCTCATCTCAGTTCTAAATAGCCTACCTCATATTCTTAAACTGTGGCCCCTGGTTCTGGACTCCCCCAACATCGGGAACATGTTTCCTGCATCTCGCGTGTCCAATCCCTTAACAATTTTATATGTTTCTATAAGATCCCCTCACACCCTTCTAAATTCCAGTGAATACCAGCCGTCGCCCCATTCTATCATCATATAATAGTCCCGCCATCCCAGGAATTAACCTGGTGAACCTACGCTGCACTCCCTCAATAGCAAGAGTGTCCTTCCTCAAATTAGGAGACCAAAACTGCACACAATACTCCAGGTGTTGTCTCACCAGGGCCCTGTACAACTGCAGAAGAACCTCTTTGCTCCTATACTATACTCCTCTCGTTATGAAGGCCAACATGCCATTAGCTTTCTTCACTGCCTCTTGTACCTGTATTACTTTCAGTGACTGATATACTAGGACACCCAGGTCTCGTTGTACTTCCCCTTTTCCTAACCTGACACCATTCAGATAATAATCTGCCTTCCCGTTCTTGCCTCCAAAGTGGATAACCTCACATGTATCCACATTATACTGCATCTGCCCACTCACCCAACCTGTCCAAGTCACCCTGCATCCTCATAGCATCCTCTTCACAGTTCACACAGCTTTGTGTCATCTGCAAATTTGCTAATGTTACCTTTAATTCCTTTATCTACATCATTAATGTATATTGTAAATAGCTGTGGTCCCAGCACCGAGCCTTGAGGCACCCCACTAGTCACTGCCTGCCATTCTTAAAGGGACCCGTTAGTCAATACTCTACCCCCAATACCATGTGCTCTAATTGTGTCCACTAATCTCCTGTGTGGGACCTTATCAAAGGCTTTCTGAAAGTCCAGGTACACTACATGCACTGGCTCTCCCTTGTCCATTTTACTTGTTACATACTCAAAAAAATCCAGAAGATTTGTCAAGCATGATTTCCCTTTCGTAAATCCACCCTGTTTACAGCTATCCAAATGCTCCGCTATTACATCTTTGAGAATCAACTCCAGCATCTTCCCCACCACTAATGTCAGGTTAACTGGTCTATAATTCCCTGCTTTCTCTTTCCCTCCTTTCTTGAAAAGTGGGATAACATTAGCTACCCTCCAATCCACAGGAACTGATCCAGAATCTATAGAAAATTGAAATATGATCACTAGAGTCTGGATGTTTAGGCACTAAAAAACTCTGAAATAGGCAGGCAGGCAGGCATAATAAAATTACAAAAAAGGCACGAAAAAGGCATTTATGACAAAAAAGGCATAAAAAGGCATTTCACCACCAAAATATGGTTCAAAATAATAATATAAAGGTAAACTTCATTAAATGACCAAAGTTGCCTGGTTGCACATAATTACTCGCATTTTTTTCAAATTATCTGGTGTTAAACTATGCCGTCTGTCGGGCAGAATATGCTTCATTTGTGAAAAATGTCTTTCTACCCGAGCTGAGGTCACTGGTGCATACTCGAAACCAGCTACCGACTCTATATTCATGTTGATATCTTATGTATTACAACTACCTTAGAGAACTTTAGTTAAGTTTTGTATTTCTTCAAGATCTTTGTTAGCTAAAATCACTCTCTCACATTTTCCGTGCATGTCTTTACCTACATCGCCAGGAACTTTACGAATATCGTCAGTTACTTTGTTGAAAACCTGCAAGTTATTCACTAATGTTTCACCATGTTTCTCAAGGGATGTAATAGCTTGTGGGAAGTTTGCAAAATTGGAAGCAATAAACACAAGATCGCATTGGAGTGACTTTTTCCTGCATGATTTCACTGACGATCCTGACTGCAGCAGATTCTTCTTCAAAACAGTTGACGATTTCTTTTATCTTTTCAAAATTTGCAGCATAGTAGAGTACAGCAGAGACCCATGTACCCCACCTAGTCAAATCGGGCTGAGGAGGTAGCGGAATCTCGGGTGCCATTTCCTTGGACAACTGCACACGTGACGGTGCTTTGAGGAAGATTTTCTTGACATTGGAAAGTAGGCGGTCGACATTTGGAAACAAGCGGCATATGTTCTTGACAATTCTATGGAGTCCTTGAGCTAAGCTAATGCAACATTTTGGGAAGTAAAACTAAGTTACAAACAGAAGACCATTCTCGTGTTTTATACCTTCTGGCCAAAGTACAGCAAGTGAAGATGTAAACTGAGCAATAGTTGAGCTGTTTGATTTCTCCAATACTTCCGATGTCAACAAATACTCCTTTGATGGTCGACCTGCCTCCAGTATACCGATGACCACATTGGTAACATATCTCCGCACAGCATCGGTTGTCTTGCCTATTGAAATCCATATTTTGTTGAATGCAACTTCATCTCTAATTTTCTGCACAACAATGTTGAAGTTGCTGTCAACATACTTTTTCCGTAATGATGACTCGCTTGGTATATGTTCCTCTGCCTATTTCTCTAAAAAAACTCTGAGAGATTTGTTTTCCAATTTCCACGGTGGAATTCCCGCATCAATGAATGCCTTGCACAGATCACTCAAACTCAGATTTGCGACTGGAGCAAGCAGAAAATGTAGTGCGGAGTCAAGCTTGGGTATTTCGCTTGGGTAGTCTACACCCCAGCGGTATCAACATTGATTTCTCTAATTTTAGATAGCCCTTGTCTTCTCCCTCCTCACCTCCCCCTTACCAGCTCTCCTTCTAGTCCTGCTGTCTCTGCTGCTTCCTTTTTTTTCCCGTCCCCCCCACATCAGTCTGAAGAAGGGTCTCGACCCGAAACGTCACTTATTGCTTCTCTGCATACATGCTGCCTCACCCGCTGAGTTTCTCCAGCATTTTTGTCTACCTTCAATTTTTCCAGCATCTTTCTTTCTTAAATAGATCTTGGAGAAAACTGAACCAGCGGGCAGCGGCACGAATGAATGAACGACCGACGGTGGTGCCCCCGGTTTTGCCCCGGCGGTGGAAGTTTTCTTGTAAATTGTACTATGTTAACACGTTAATAATAACATTAATATTAACGTGTTAACATAGAAAACGTCATTGTAATCATGATACAACAAGAGAAAATAGCACGACCTTTTAGCAAAACAGCAAAAAAAAAGCTGATTTAGGCACTCGATCGTGAAAAAGGCATTATCCTGTTGAAATCAAAAAAGGCATGAAACGGCATTTATGGCAAAATCCTGGCTCTAATGATCACCAATGCGTCCACGATTTCTAGAGCCACCTCCTTGTGTACCCTGGGATGCAGACCATCAGGCACTAGAGATTTATCAACCTTTAGTCCCATCAATCTACCCAACACCATTTCCTGATTAATGTGAACTTCCTTCAGTTCTTCTGTCATCCTCGGTCCTCTGTCCCCTAGTACATCTGGGAGATTGTTTGTGTCTTCCTTTGTGACTGCACCTAGCACATAGCTAACAATGGCCTCTTTTATCATTTTTACTTTTTTGCATATCTTTCATTCATTTGTTCTATATTTCTACATCACCATCTATATTTCTCGTTTCCCTTTCGCCTGACTCTCAGTCTGAAGAAGGGTCTCGACCCGAAACATCACCTATTCCTTTCTCCAGAGATGCTGTCTGACTCGCTGAGTTACTCCAGCTTTTTGTATCTATCTGAGGCTTGTCGTTGTTGGACAGGTTTTGGGGAGCAAGTAGGAAAGTAACTTGCTGCAGAATTCCCATACCTTGACCTGCTTATTTGGCCGCATTGTATAAATGGGCACTCCAGTTGCTTTTGGTCAATGGTAGCCCCCACAATACTGCTGATTGGAGACTCAATTATGATAATGCCAATGTTATTATGGGGTGATTACTGAATATTTTCTTGTTGGATATCGTCATTGCCAGCACTTGTGTGTCACAAATGTTACTTGCCACATTTCAGACCTAGGCCTGGATATAGTCCAACTATTGCTGCATTTGGTTGTTAACTGTTTGATTATTTGAGTCATTGTCAACGTTCCTAAACATTATGCATTCATCAGAGATTATTAAGGCATATCTCCTTAATTAATACTGCTGCTCCACAGCTTTCTTCCTGTCTTCATTTTGGATACCTTATATCGAGGAACACTGAGAACCTATTCCTGCCCTTTATTAACCAGGTGTACAATTCAAGTTTATACAGATGGTGTGTGGGCAATAGCTAACTGTCAGACAGACAAAACAGAGCAAGCGTGGAGATGAGATGACCCATCCTTCCCAAAGGCATCCAAATTTCTAACCAGTATGCAGTTCTTAATAATGCGACTGCAACCAAAACAACAGCACCACAGGTGGCTCAGCTGTACAGGGAGGGATGGAGAATGGTCCAGAGAGAAATAGTCCAAGGGGATTCATGAATTAGGTGAGGAATTCAATCCGTTTGCTTAAGTAATTACATGAATTGGTGTTGCCTCCCTTAAATTTCACTAAGTTGGATGAGGTTGTTCTTCATCCTGGAACCAATGGCAAAAATAGAAAAACAGGCAAAATCCTGCAGACAGTTTAAGAAGCAAAGAAAAAGAGTCCATGAGATCCCAAAGGTAGCACTCTCTGGATTACTCTGCACCATTAAATATAGAAATAGGAAGTACGGGATAGTAGATGATGGAGGACTTTTGATTCCTGAGCATAGGTACCAGTGTGAGCGAGGTGGGATTGTACAAATTTAAATTACTAAACTTCTGTAAGGAGAAGAGGTTGTGCTTCAGCATAGAACCAATTACCTACAGACATTTTAAGCAACAAGGAAAGAGAGTTCTTCAGTATCCCAAAGGTAATACTCTCTGGATCACTCCCTGCACCATTAAATATAGAAATAGGTACATAGCAAAGATTAGTTCCTGAGCACGGGGACCAGTGTGGGTGAGGTGGGATTGTGTACATCTCAGAGCTGAATGCAGTATCCTTGCAACATAATTCATAAGCACTGGATGATGGGCACAGGTAGAATTGAAAAAGGAGAATACAGTGCAAAAAGTGTTAAATAACACCACAATAAACAAGTAGTTTTGTTTTTATACACAGGCACCAAGAGGTAGAGATAGAGATGATTGAATGGCAGAGTATACGATGGGTCGAATGGCCTAATTCTATTCCTATCTTATGATCGTATCTGAATCATACAAACTTTCCTGTGTGCCCTTGAGCTGCTTAATTCTAGTGGGAAGTCTTACAGTGTTACAGTTTGGCATCCTGTATTAATTTAAGTTTTCTCCAGTATGTAATAAAAATGGATGTTGATAATTAGTTCTGGAGAAAGGAATATTTCAGCATTTTGGATGTATTTTATCTAAATCAACGGTATCGAGCTTTAGCAAGTGATGATAGGTGCTTCAGCAAGTAAATGTATTATTTATTGTTGAGGCCTTAGAGAAAAAATATTGATGCACGCGGAGTCATGAAGATTATAACATGGACGTTATGAATGTCTTAAAAGAGAAAAATAAATCCAAGGGGCAAAGATTTAGGATTATAAATGTTTACAGCACAGGAGACATTTCACCCGATTTGTGTTCATGCTGGTTGAGAGAGCTATCCATCCCTTATTTCTGCTCTCATTCCATAGCCTTAGAGATGTAATAAATCTGATGGTTAGAAAGGAATTCTCAGGCAGCTGAGAGTATAGGCAGACCTTGGCAATATCAGGTGTAGTTTTTCTACATCTTTTATATGAAACAGTGATTGCAAAGAGGTGATCATATTTCAATAATACTGTGATGTGCATATTGTGGGAAATTGCCCAGTTATGCCCTGTCCATAAAATCCAATCTATTTATCAGACTACTTTCAATCATCAGCAAAACACAAAACTGTGTGAATAGTCAGGTTTTTGCTCGTTGACTACAGCTTGGCATTCAACACCATTGTCCCCTCTAAACTTATCAATCTTAGGGAACTAGCTTTCTGCTCACCCCTATGCAATTTGATCCTCGACTTCCTCGTCAGCTGACTAAAATCATTATGATTTTCCAACCTCATCTACTGTATCCGCTGTTCCAGATGTGGACTCCTATATATCGGCGAGACCAAGCGCAAGCTCGGCGATCGTTTCGCTGAACACCTCCGCCCGCCCCTGTACTCTCTTCCCCTTTAAATCCCTCCCCTTCCCAATTCTCCGACCAGTCTTACTGTCTCCGACTACATTTTTATCTGTTTGTTTTGTTATTACCTTCTCCCAGCTAACAATGATCTATTCTACATTTTCCGTGATCTCCATTCCCTTTGCCCTGTTTTCACACCTTTACTCTTCCTTATTTATGTATCTCCCTCTCCCCTGATGCCAGTCTGAAGAAGGGTCTCAACCCAAAACGTCACCCATTCCTTCTCTTCAGAGATACTGCCTGTCCCACTGAGTTAAGGGCCTGTCCCACGGGCATGCGACTCCATGCGGCAAGCGCGACCTAACCGTACAGGGCCGGTCCCACCAGCATGGGGCAAGCGCTACCAAATCGGAAGCGGGGGCCGCGCGGGGTCGAGTGACGTCAAGACGGTGCGTACGGCGGCGAGGCGTTGAGGCGGTGCGCACGGCCTTGATGCAGCTGCGTCCGGCGTCGTGGCGGTGCGCACGGCCTCGAGGCGGCTGTGTCCGGCGCATGGCCTCGCTGCGGGGCGGCAGGCCGTTGCCGCACGGAATTTTTGAACGGTGTCAGTTTTTCGGAGCCCCGCGCGATGTCGGGACCAGCTCCGCACAACTCCATACAGCTCCGGCGATCGAAGTGGGACTGGCCCCGCGACCTCCGTGCGGCCCCCGCACGGCCCCCGCTTGCGGTTAGGTCGCACTTGCCGCATTGAGTCGCATGCCCGTGGGACAGGCCCTATACTCCTGCATTTTGTGTCTATTTTTGGTTTAAAGCAGCATCTGCAGTTCCTTCTTACACAATCATTATGAACTGGCAACAACACTTCCTCCTTGATGACAATCAAAATAGGGGTGTCTCAAAGTTGTTCTACTCTCTCCATTCCCATGATTGTGTAGCCAGACACAACTCCAACACCATCTTTAAATTCACCAATGATACCACCATTGTTGGATGACTAAGGATAATGAGAGTACAGGAGGGAGATTACTAATCTAATCGAAGGTGCCAGAAAAACAATCTTGCTATCAAACTTGGCAAGATCAAGGTGTCGATTGGTGACTTGAAGAAAGGATAGCTGAGGATCTATGAATCAGTCTTCATCGACAGGACATCGGTGAGAGAGTCAACAGCTTCAAATTCCTGGGCGTGCATATTATTGAATATGTTGGCCCAGCACAACGGCGTAGCTGTAGAGTTGATGCCTTACAGCGTCAGAGACCCGGCTTCAATCCTGACTATGGGTGCTGTCTGTATGGAGTTTGCACGTTCTCCCTGTGACCTGCGTGAGTTTTCTCCGGGATCTCCAGTTCGCTCTCAAAGTTCGCAGTCACTCCAAAGATGTACAGGTTTGTAAGCTAATTGGCTTGGTAAATTTGTAATTTGTCCCTAGTGTATAGTGTTAGTGTACGGGGATCGCTGTTTGGCGCGGACTCGGTGGGCCTCACTGTATTTCTGAACTAAACTAAAACGCACATTGATGCAGTCACATAGAAAAGCTCATCAATGCCTCTACTTTCTGGGGAGATTGAGGAGATTTGGTATATCACCAAATATTCTAACCGGGTGGGTTTAAACTAAATAGCGGGGAGGAGGGGTTGACAAATTGGGAATATAAGGATGGAATTAAAGGGGAAGAGAGTACAGGAAAAGTTGCGAAAGACACACTAATTAATGGGACGGAAAGTTCAAGATCAGAGAGAAAGGTCAGGTGAACGAGGAACTGGTGTGAGAGGGGAGGTGAATACAGAATTAAAAGTGTTAAATATGAATGCGCGAAGTATAAGAAATAAAGTGGATGAGGTTGAGGCTCAGTTAAAAATTGATGAGTATGATGTTGTGGTAATTACAGAGACATGGCTGCAAGAGGATCAGAGCTGGGAATTGAATAATCACGGGTATACGTCCTATCGAAAAGACAGACAGGTGGGCTGAGGGGGTGGGGTAGCTCTGTTGGTAAGGAAGGAAATTCAGTCCTATGTGAGGGCTGACTGAGAATCAGAAGATGCAGAGTCATTATGGATAGAACAGAGAAATTGTATAGGTAAAAATAACCTAAAGGGAGTTATCCACAGGCTCGCAAACAGTAGCCTGGATATATGGTGCAAGTTGCATCAGGACTTAAAATTAGCATGTAACAAAGGTAATGCTACGGTGGTTATGGGAGATTTCAACATGCAGGTGGACTGGGAAAATCAGGTTGGTACTGGACCCCAAGAAAGGGAGTTTGTGGAGTGCCTCTGAAGAGGATGCTATGAGGACGCAGGGTGATTTGGACAGGTTGGGCGAGTGGGCAGATGCATGGCAGATGCAGTATAATAATGTGGCTAAATGTGAGGTTATCCACTTTGGTGGCGAGAACGGGAAAGGCGGATTATTATCTGAATGGTGTCAGGTTAGGAAAAGGGGAAGTACATGAGACCTGGGTGTCCTTGTACATCAGTCACTGAAAGTAAGCATGCAGGTACAATAGGCAGTGAAGAAAGCTGATGGCATGTTGGCCTTCATAACGAGATGAGTTGAGTATTGGAGCAATGAGGTCCTTCTGCAGTTGTACAGGGCCCTGGTGAGACCACACCTGGCGTTTTGGTCTCCTAATTTGAGGAAGGACATTCTTGCTATTGAGGGAGTGCAGCGTAGATTCACGAGGTAATTCCCGGGATGGCGGGACTGTCATATGATGAAAGAATGGAGCGACTGGGCTTGTATTCACTGGAATTTAGAAGGCTGAGAGGGGATCATACAGAAACATACAAAAATTATTAAGGGATTGGACACGCTGGAAGCAGGAAACATGTTCCCGATGTTGGAGGAGTCCAGAACCAGGGGCCACAGTTTAAGAATAATGGGTAGGCCATTTAAAACTGAGAGGGGAAGAAATTTTTTCGCACAGAGAGTTGTGAATTTGTGGAATTCTCTGCCTCAGAAGGCAGTGGAGGCCAATTTACTAGATGCATTCAAAAGAGTTAGATAGAGCTCTTTGGGCTAGCAGAATCAAGGGGTATGGGGAGAAGGCAGGAACGGGGTATTGATTGTGGATGATCCATGATCACATTGAATGGCGGTGCTGGATTGAAGGGCCGAATGGCCTACTCCTGCCTACTATTGTCTATCTATGTATCTACGATCATTTACTGGTGTGCAGTAGAGAGCATATTGGCTGGTTGCATGACAGCGTGGATTTGTAATGCAAACACCCAAGAATCAAGGAGGCTGCAGAAAGTGGTAGACATTGCCTGGTCCATCACAGTACTAACCCACCATAAAATGGATCGACAGATAGTGCTACCTCATTTAAAAAAACAGCAATGTCAAAGGCCATAGCGATGCTCTCATCTTGCTAATACCATCCAGAAGGTGGAATAGGGACCTGAGAACCGAGACGTCCAGGTTCAACAACATCTTTCTTTCTAGCTCTTGAAAACTACACACTAACTACCTCAGCAACTATGATCTGCTGTGATCTTCATTTGGTTGCACCATGTATTTTGCTTTTGCACTATTATGGTTTGGATGCCTAGTACTACTGATTATTAATTTATGTATAACTGATTATTGGATATTTATTTATACGTTATTGAGTTAATGGGCTTGTAAAACTGGAGCAGGCAAGAATGTAATTGTTTTGCTGCTGGTACATATAGAAAAAACTCTTGACACAAAGGAAGATGATTGTGGTTGCTGGAAATCAATTATTCCAGCCCAAAACATCACTGTATGAGCTTTTAAGAATAGTGCACTATGTTCAACCATCTTTATGAATGGCATCCCCACCATTGAAGCAAGAATCCTTGCTGATGATCATACAATTCCGAATTGCATTTGGAATATAAAATATATTTGGAAAATAAATCAGTCCATGCCTGAATGCAGGTAGACCTAAGCAACAGTGAGACATAGACATACCATTATAAGTGGCACAGTAACATTTGCACCACATAAGTACCAGGCTTCTTTACCACCTCCAACAAACTGTGTGGTTCAGCCTCACAACCAGCCCTGATTAACAAAAGAGCCAAATTACAACTGAAAAAACAGCACACTGGAGATGGACACAAAATGCTGGAATAACTCAGCGGGACAGGCAGTATCTCTGGAGGGAAGGAATGAGTGACGTTCCAGGTCGAAACCCTTCTTCAGACTGAAAGTCATGGGAGAGGGAAACAGAGATATGGAAGTATAAGATGTAAAAACAACAGATCAAAGGGGACAATTATCAAGGAAAATGTAGAATGGTTCATTGTTAGCAATGGGAAGGTGTCAATGAGGCATACAATCAGTAAAATTTAATCAGGACAGTGAAACTAGTCGGAGAACTAGGATGGGGGAGGGACAGAGAGAGAAAGAAAGCAAGGGTGACTTGAAGTTAGAGAAATCAATATTCATACTGCTGGGCTGTAAGTGGAGCGGAGGTGTCCAGCAAAATGATACTGAGCCTGCGCTTGGTCTCGCCAATATATAGGAGTCGACACCCGAAACAGCAGATACAGTAGATGAAGTTGGAGGTGCAAGCCCACCTCTGCCTCACCTGAAAGGATAGCCTTGGTCCTTGGATGGAGTTGAGGGAGGAGATATAGGGACAGGTGTTGCATTTCCTGCGATTGCAGGGGAAAGTACCTGTGGAAGTGGTGGTTTGGATGGGAAGGGATGAGTTAACCAGGGAGTTGTAGAGGAAATGGTCTCTGTGGAAAGGGGTGGAGATGGGAAGATGTGGCTAGTGGTGGGAACGTCGGAGGATTAATTGCTGTATGCGACGGCTGATGGGGTGAAAGGTAAGGGCTAGGGGGACACCCTGTTGAAACTGGGGGGACGGGAAGCAAGAGCTGAGCTGCGGGTTACCGAGGAGACCCGTGTGAGGGCCTCATCTATGATGGAAGGGAACCCCCATTCCATAAAGAATGAGGACCTCTCAGATGTCCTGTTATGGAACACCTCATCTTGAGTGCAGATGCGGCACAGATGGAGTAATGGGGAGTAGGGGATAGAGTTTTTGCGGGAGGCAGAGTGGGAAGAAGTGTAGTCTAGATAGCTGTGGGAGTCAGAAGGTTTATAATAGATGTTAGTAGATATTCTATCTCCTATGATGGAGACAGTGAGATAAAGAAACGGTAGGGAGATGTCAGAGATGGTCCAAGTGAATTTGAGTGCAGGATAGAAAATAGTAGTGAAGTTAATGAAGTCTGTGAGTTCTGCATGGGTGCAGGAGGTAGCCCCGATGCAGTCTTGCGGAGATAGAGTCCAGGGATAGGGCCAGTGTACGCCTGGAACAGGGCTTGTGAGGTGTCTTGGACATAGTTCAGGAGGAATTGGACCAGGGGGGACAGGATGGAGTCAATGTATGTGGAAGTGAATTCAGTGGGACAGAAGCAGGCAGAAACAATGGGTCTGCCAGGGCAGTTCTGTATATATATTTTGGGGAGAAGGTAAACCCGGGCATGCGGGACTGGGGAACAATAAGGTTGGAGGCTGTGGAGGGCTGCCAGCCAGAAGTGACAAAATCAGAAATGGTCTGTGAGATTATGGCCGCCTGATGCTGATCTGTGGGGTCATGGTCCAAGGATAAGTAGGAGATGTCTGAGAGCTGATGCCTAGCCTTAGCGGTAGAGGTCAGCTCGCTAGACTACCACGGCAGGGTTAATGTTAATGTTGGGGTTGCTGAGCTTTTCTTCCATCGGCTCCGCCTCCGTGCTTTTTTCTATGGGAAGGTGTCCTCACCACCGAGTGATGACCCCTTCTCCAGTCTCTTCCGGTCCCCCTCCTCTTGAATCCCCCAAATAGCTTCTACCCTCTTTAGACCTCTTCATTTCTAATTGCCGGCGTGACATCAACCTTCTCAACTTTTCCACTCCCCTTTCTTACTCTAACCTCTCCCCCTCTAACATACAGCTCTCCGCTCACTCTGCAGCAATCCCGACATTATTATCATACCCGCCGACAAGGGAGGTGCCGTGGTAGTTTGGCAAGATGACATCTACCGCGCTGAGGCCAAGTTCAAATGCTTAATACATTTAGAATCTCCTCCCCATCTTTAACCCTTATTGCTATCCCAATGTAAATTTGGATTGTTGAGCTCCTAATTTTACTGTTCTGCACATCTCTGTAATTTACTTTTCGGTATTCTTCCAACCTGTTGGCAGTCTATTATGTGCATTGTGTGCAGTTCTGGTTGCCCCATTAAAGCCCTGTCTCACGGTGCGAGCTGACCCACGAGGTACCCCGAGTGAAAAACTCGTGGTTGTGTACGAGATTCCAAGTGTATGATCAAGAGTTTAACCGAGTTCCCCCGGGTATGACTACGTTTGCCGTTTACTTGTCATTTCTGCGATGTTCCAAGTTCCTCTCCCGAGTTACTCTTGAGCCAACCGAGAATGAAGGTCTGTTTTAATAAGCAACAGTGTTAAAGAAGACATCTCCATCCTGCGGCTTTGAGTTAAAGATAGAATTCAGCGCATCTATTGATGTGACCTACAAAGGGAAAATGTGCACCGTCCAGTGCCAGAGCAGTTATACTTATGATTTGTTTGAAACACACATCACGTAGTTAGAAGACCAGCGGGCGGAGGTTTGCTATATTTTAATTGAATTTACTGCCAGGTCTACACACTGCGGGGAGACGGGAGATGAAATCTTTGAATGTGGACGGATGTCTCCGCGCCTGCTCGTTCTAAGCGGAATATATTTTTAGTTGCCTTTCAAGCCGGGCTTTGGTTTTATTCCTTGTTTTTGTTTATTCGCACACACTTTTCGTGTGTGAGGGTGTGAGAAGTCCATGCCGGGTGCCGGCGGGCCACAGCCGCTGTTCTTTCACATCAGTTGCGCATCAGATTGTTGGGAGACGGAGCTCAGGGTTCGCCTCCTGAGCTGCTTTGGTGCCCAGGCGTGAGTTGAGGTGGAGGGAGGTCGGGGGGGGGGGGGGGGGGGGGAAGCACGGGCGTCATTAATCTGTCTGGGGTGACAAGGCTCTTGGGTTAGGTTGGGATCATTCTCTGCGGGATGATCTTAGTGCGGGAGACAAGTGTAGGAGGGGTGTACTGACTGTGTGGGCAGACACTTTGGTAGTGATTGCCCACCAGTCTCAAAAGCCGCTGTGTCTCCCTGTCCCTGGGATAGCAGGGGGCGATCAAACAGCACAATACCCCCCTCCCCCTCCACGCTAACACGAAGGGCAACGATCCCAAGGCTTTAGCGTCAGAAACAGCGGGCAGGCGACAATCACCCGCCATAATGCGAGAGAGATCATACACTATTGTAGGTCTCCTTTACACGTCGGTGTTTCTGTCTTTCTCCATCTCATTGTTGGCCCTGGCTGTCGCCACCCCCACCCCCACCCCTCTGCTTCCCGGCTATGTGTATGACCCCTTCTCTCCCCTCTCCAGCTCCCCGCCCATTGCACCGGGCGCGGGGGCATTGCACTGTCTTCACGTCGGCAATGCCAGCAGGTCAGTGCCAGTCGCCCCGGGGCAGATGCTCGGGGGCTCTCTCCCAGAGTGGCCCCGGACCGGGGGGAGGGGGGGGGGGGGGATGGGAGTCAGCGGGCACGCCGGCTCTGCCACACCATGGGCCGCCGCCAACCAAGCCACCCGTCCACGTCCACACGCTCGGTAGAACAGGAGCTGAGACTGGGAACTGTACCGCCCTTGCCCCCTCCCTCTGCAACTGCAAACAACCCCACTCTCCTGCTCACCTAACCCGCCCATCCCTTCTCTCTGGGTATTGAAGGCGCTTCTGGTCTGCAGTGTGCAATAGTCACCAAAATACACTGCATCTTTAGAAAGGAAACATACAAAATATGTCAATCCCACTGGATAGGCCTTAGTCATGGTGCTGTACAACACGGAAACAGGTCCTTCGGCCCAGCTTGGCCGTGCCGTCCAAGTTGGCGTCTTGGGGTAGTCCTATTAGCCTGCATGTGGCCCATAGCCCTCTAAACCCTTCCCATCTATTTATCTGTCGTTAATAACCTCAAGAAAATTCCTGCTTCAGTTTCCTGGGTCCAACTCAGAGAGAAGTCTCCCCCCTTTCCAGGGTTAATCGCTCCACTGTTTATAATGCTCCCTGCATTATGAAGTCATCGACAGTGAACCCCATGGGCAATCACTACCAAAGTGTCTGTCCACAAAGTCAGTACACTTGTCTCCCGTACTAAGTTACCCCTCCACTCCCTCCTCCCCCCCTCCCTCCTCCCCCCCCCCCCCACCTTTCCCTCCCAACTCCAGTCCCGTCCCGACCCCCTGGGAAACTGAAGGGAGCGACAATCAACTGCCACGGATACAAATAATGTCATACACAAGAAAGGGCAGACGCTGGTGGACAAAAGGTGAACACACAGTGCTGGAGTAACACAAAGACGCAGCAGAAATTTGGAAACGTCATCCCGTCACCCATTCCTTCTCTCCAGAGATGCTGCCTGCCCGCTGAGTTAAAGAGTGCCCACGGTAGACGCACGAGTCACTACGGTAAACTCACGGGCCACTACGTTCTTACAATGAATTTAAATGTTTCAATTTTTAACTTCAGCAGTACATTTTACTCGTGGAAAACTTTAAACATGTTTGAATTTTTTCAAGAGTTAACAAGTTTCACGGGTACCTGCCGTTAGCGCCACGAGTCGCTAAGTTGCGTCCATGAGTTCCGACGTTCCCGCTACGTTAATTGTACGTGATTACGAGTTAAATTTGTTTTAACTCGCACCATGAGACAGGGGTTTTACAGAAAGGACGTGAAGGCTATGGAGAGGGTGCAGAAGAGGTTTACCAGAATGCTGCCTGGGTTAGGGGTTGTTCGCAGAAAGGAGTGTCATTGCACCTGTTGATTCAACTGTAAACAGGTTCTGTATTTGATTGCTCTCTGTCCAGCTCTGCGTGACTCAATAAATACTGCTTCTCAACTCCATTCTTCCATCACCCATCCTGAAAATCTTGCTTCAAGGAACATTTAGAACCTATTCCTGCCCTTTATTAGTCAGGTCTGCATTTGGTCCAAAATGCCGTATGGTTAATTGTACATGTTGCTCACCAACATCTATTGTTTGTGGTGTCTGAGTATAAATGCATCTTTCACCATTTTGTACTCTCATTTAATCCAGTCCATTTAAAAAGAAAAGTTATTGTTTAGTCTGGTGTTATTTAACTCTTTTTGCACTGTGTTCTCCTTTTCAATTCTACCTTCCCGTGCCCATCATACAGTGCTTGTGAATCATGTTGTAAGGATATTGCATTCAGCTCTGAGGTGTACACAATCCCATCTCGCCCACACTGTTCCCCGTGCTCAGGTACTAATATTTACTATCTTCCTATTGCTATATTCCGTGGTGCAGGGAGTGATCCAGAGAATATTACTTTTGGGATACTGAATACTCTTTCCTCGCCACTTAAACTGTCTGTAGGATCTTGTCTCCTTTTCTATCCATGCAATTGGTTCTAGGCTGAAGAACAATCTCTTCTCCTTACAGAATTTTCTGAGGCAGCTTAGTTTAATAGTGGTTAATGTTCAAGGGAGGCAACACCACGTCATGTAATTACTTAAGCAACCAGAGAAATGCCTGTTTCCTGACCTAATTCATGAGTCCCCTTGGACTATTTCTCTCTAGACCATTCTTCATTCCCCCCCACCTCACCCCCGTACAGCTGAGCCACCTGTGGTGCTGCTGTTTTGGTTGCAGTTGCATTCTTAAGGAGAATCGCATACTGGTTCAAAATTTAGATGCATTTGAGAAGGATCTGAACTCCACGCCGGCCCTGTTTGGTCTGTCTGAAAGTTACTGAATGCTCACAAGCCATCTGTATAAATTTGAATTGCAGACCTGGTTAATAAAGGCTGAAAAGGGTTGAAAGTCTGAAGGGTCACGACTCAGAAACATAATCATTCCTTCTCTCCAAAAATGCTGCGTTACTCCAGCTTTTGTGTCTATCGCCAGTTTAAACCAGCATCTGCAGTTCCTTCCTACTTAATAAAGGGCAAGAATGGGTTCTCAGTGGTCCTCGATATAAGGTATCCAAAACAGGGACAGGAAAAAAGGAGTGGAGTAGCAGTTTCGATTAATGAGATACAGTATGCCTTCATGTTGGTTTGCATTGTCCCTTTCTGACCATCTGAAATCTGTTATCCATTAATCAGTTAGCCTCATGGAAGAGCTTTGGTGACATCAGTAGTCACTCACACTCAAACCTGGAATTTTAATTTATCTGGTTGATACTTTGCCAGTGTTGCCTAAAGTGTGGGATGTACCCTGGAGCTCTCATTTGGAAAAGGGTATTCTACCATTGGGCTTGAGTGTCCTGCATTCTGTTTTAGTATTAACTCATCTAATGGCAAGAATATAATTAAGCTATATCTTTAATCTGAATGAGTTATCAGATATGTGTTCAATTTGGATCTGTGAACAGAGTTGTGACAGATCAAAAGGACTTGGTCTGAATTGGATTTTAATGTCTTGTGTGATGTTCTTCATTGTCCTAACGATACTGTGACAGAAGCTTCATCAGAAGGTTTGACACAGAAACATGGAATGGTTACAGCATAGGAGAAGGCCAAATCTATACTGGTTGTACATCAGAGTAATGCAGCGTCATTTTCCCCCTTCCTCTCTACATAGCTCTGCAAATTATTTTCTTTCAAATATTTTTCCAGCTCCCTTTTTGAATCTTCCTCCACTACAATGCCCTTGCTGCAATTTGAAATGCTATCAACTCTCTGGTACAAATAATTTATATTCTTATCACTTTCACAAGTTACCCTTCCATATCTCTATGTCTCCCTCTCTCCTGACTCTCAGTCTGAAGAAGGGTCTCGACCTGAAACATCACCCATTCCTTCTCTCCAGAGATGCTGCCTGTCCCGCTGAGTTACTCCAGCATTTTATAGACAACTAGAATAAGTGAGATCTGTTAAGGCTCTGTCCCACGGGTTTGCGGTCGTTGGCGGTGAAGCACGGCGTCGCCGGAAGAGGGGATCGCACGGCAACCACAAGAGCGCCGCACGGATGCTGCGCGGGGGGCCAAGTACGGCCGGTTCAACGAGCTTGCGGTTTCGGCTGATGACGTCTTTCGGATCGCGGGGCTGGGGCGGCGGCCATGCCGCACACGTACCTCACTGTCGGCAGCTGTGCCGCACATGTACCTCACTGGCGAAGGCTGTGGCGGCGGCCGTGCCGCACACGTGCCTCACTGGCAGAGGCTGTGGCGGTGCAGGTTCGACTGACGGCGCTCGTGCCTCACTGGCGGCGGCTGTGGCGGCGGCCGTGCCGCAGTCGTGCCTCACTGGCGCCGGCTGTGCGGTAGGAACATATTTTTGGACAGTGTTGGGGTTTTTTTAGCACCGTGTGGTGTTGGGAACAACGCTGCACGGCCCCGGAATTGTGTGTTTGACCGAGCCCGCGGTCTCTGGCGGCCCAGAAGCGGTAGATAGTTCCTGTTTCGCCGCCAATGACCGCAGACTCGTGAGACAGGCCTTTTAGGTCCCATTTTCAAACGGGAGGGCTGGTCCCCCAACGCAATATTCCACCTCTCCACCAATTCCAATATTGGTGGCCAGTGGGGGGGAGGGGGGTACTGGAGCGCTAGTATGGGTGTTGTGGAATGATGGGACTGGTTTCCAGAGGGCTAGTATGGACGTTGTGGACCAAATGGATTCTTGGACTCACAGTTCATTCACTCACGGCTGGTGGACTCACAGTTCACTCACTCATGGCTGGTGGACTCACAGTTCAGTCACTCACGGCTGGTGAACTCACTGTTCACTCACTCACGGCTGGTGGACTCACAGTTCACTCACTCACGGCTGGTGGACTCACAGTTCTCTCACTCACTGCTGGTGGACTCACAGTTCACTCACTCACGGCTGGTGGACACAGTTCACTCACTCACAGCTGGTGGACTCACAGTTTACTCACTCACGGCTGGTGGACTCACAGTTCACTCACTCACGGCTGGTGGACATAGTTCAGTCACTCACGGCTGGTGGACTCACAGTTCAGTCACTCATGGCTGGTGGACTCACAGTTCAGTCACTCACGGCTGGTGGACTCACAGTTCACCCACTCACGGCTGGTGGACTCACAGTTCACTCACTCACGGCTGGTGGACTCACAGTTGAGTCACTCACGGCTGGTGGACTCACAGTTCACTCCCTCACGGCTGGTGGACTCGCAGTTCACTCACTCATGGCTGGTGGACTCAGTTCAGTCACTCACGGCTGGTGGACTCACAGTTCACTCACTCACGGCTGGTGGACTCTCCATCACACACCTTCCATCACACACACACCCTCTATCACACACACACCCTTCATCACACACACATCCTCCATCTCACTCACACACACTCCCTCACACACACACTCCCTCACACACACACTCCCTCACACACACCCTCCATCTCAAACACACACACTCACACCCTCCATCTCACTCACACACACACACACCCTCCATCACACACACACTCCATCTCACACACACGCCCTCCATCTCACACACACACACACCCTCCATCACACACACACCCTCCATCACACACACACTCCATCTCACACACATACGCTCCATCTCACACACACTCCATCTCACACACACACCCTCCATCCCTCTCACACACACACACCCTCCATCTCACACACATACACCCTCCATCTCACACACACCCTCCATCTCTCACACACACACCCTCCATCTCACACACACACCCTCCATTTCTCACACACATACATACTCCATCTCAAACACACACACACACCCTCCATCTCTCTCACACACACACACACTCCATCTCACACACTCACACCCTCCATCACACACACACCCTCCAACTCACACACACCCTCCATCTCACACACGCACACCCTCCATCTCTCACACACACACACACAAACCCTCCATCTTTCACACGGTCACTCACTCACACACACAAACACACACACACCCTCCATCTCTCACATATACACACACTCACACACCCTCCATCACACACACACACACACATCCGGGACATATGACAGTTCACTCAGCCACGACTTGTAGACTCACAGTTCACTCACTAACGGCTTGTAGACTCAGAGTTCACTCTCTAACAGCTGATGGACTCAGAGTTCTGGACTCTCACACACGGGTTCCGGGCTGATTGACTCACGCCCGGCCTCCGGGGCTTTATTCTCCTCGCCCCCGGAAGGGGCGTTACCTCAATGGTGACTGACAGGCGAGAAGACCAATCTGCTGATCTCACAAATTTTTAAACCTTCATAACTTTTCTAATATTTCACCGATCGGAACAAAACTTGGTGGCTTGGAGCAGAGAATAGTGAGTAAGGTGATGAACAATCCTAGCGATATAGGGTAGAGTTTTTGCGCAAGTGTTCAAGATGAGATTTTTAGTAATAGTATAGAAGATAGACAATATGCAGGAGTAGGCCATTCGGCCCTTTGAGCCAGCACCGCCATTCACTGTGATCGGGGCTGATCATCCACAATCAGTATCCTGTTCCTGACTTCTCCCCATATCCCTTTACTCCGCTATCTTTAGGAGCTCTATCTGACTCTCTCTTGAAAGCATTACGAGAATTGGCCCCAACTGCCTTCTGAGGCAGTGAATTCCACATATTCACAGCTCTCTGGGTGAAAAAGTTTTTCCTCATCTCCGTTCTAAATGGCCTACCCCTTATTCTTAAACAGTGTCTATCTTCCTAAGCAAAACACTGATATTGGTATTGATATATTATTAGCACGTGCAAAGAGACACAGTAAAAAGCTTTGCATGCTATCCAGGCAAATTATAGCAAACATGAATACAATCAAACCATGCACAACAGGTAGTACAAATTTAAAAAATAACCCAAAAAATAATGCTACAGCTACAAAGAAAGTGCAGATTTAAAAAGTGTTCAAAGACCACAATGAGGTAGATTAGGAGATCTGGATGGCACCTTGGCTTATGACTCAATAGTTTGATTATGGGGGAAGTAGTTGTTACTGAATTTGATGGTATGTACTTTCAGGCTTTTGTACACGAGGCAACATCGAGAACACCGGATGCAGTTGTTGAGGTTCGGAAGAACTGAGGTCCCTGGATAGAGGTAAGGGAGGAGATATAGGGACGGGGGTTACATCTCAGAGGATATGGATCTAGTTTAGATGGGGCATCTTGGATGGCATGGACAAGTTGGGAAAAGGGCCTGTTTCAGGCTGTATGACTCATGGACCTTACACTATATCGCAGTACACGTGCCAATAATAAACTACACCAATACAAGGCAGAAATTACGAGTAGAAATCACAAGCATGATAGAATACTCTCCATTAACCTGGATTAATTCTAATAATTCACAAGTAGCCTGCTTGATTTATATCCATCAACACTTCCAAACATCCATTGCCTTCGCAGTGGCTATAGTACATAGCATCTGCAAATACACTTCAATTTCTCACTGAAGCTTCTCTATCAGTACTTCCCAAACCAAGGACCTCTACCACCAATAACCAGAGTAGCAGGTATATAGGAATATCTCTACCTGCAGATATTCGTGCAAGTTACACCATCCTGATTTGGAAATACTGCCTCTTCATTGTCACAGGAACTCCTTCACACAACAGCTGTGTGAGAGTACATTTACCAAAAGGACAGTAACAGTACAATGTGGAGATTCATCAATACCTTCTCAAGGACAATTAAGATGGACAATAAATTATAGCCTTGCCAGTGATGCACAGATTCTCAAAATGAATATCAAAATGCTGTCTATTGCTATTATTTAACTGGTAACTATGATTATGAATAGTAACAAAATAATTTGAATCATTGAACAATTTATATGTTGTAATTTTGCATTTTGCATAAAGAAGGCATGCACCTTTCCTTAAATTTCTTTCTGAAGAGATTTTTCTTCTAAGGAGAGGGATAAGGGACACAACGCCACATGGTTCATATAACCCATGTTTTAAAAAGGATATGCACTAACATTGCAAACATTATTTCTAAGTTGCAATGAAAGCATTTTAAATAAATTATTTCCAAGTTTACTCACTCTTGTATAGTTAGCAAGGAATTATTTAACAGTAGGATGTGGAAAGAATAGTATAATTTGCAAGTTATTTAAAAAAGAGTTTCCACTTGCCTGAAAAACTGATAAAGTGAGTTACCTGAAGCAGTTGAATTCAAAAACTAATCTGGAAGACTGCAACCTGTCCAAATGGCAGAGGAGGTGGTATTCCCCAAATGTAAATTGGGCATCATTATTATCCATTATACTCCCACTGACTTACCTGTCTGTGGCAGAGGGATCAAAGTCAGAGTGAGATGAACAACTAAAGTGGCAAGCAACTGGAAACTCAATTTGCAGACTGAACACAACGTTCTGCAAATCAGTCACATATACAGTGGCTTGCAAAAGTATTTATACCCCTTGAACTTTTCCACATTTTGTCACGTTACAACCACAAACGTAAATGTATTTTATTGGGATTTTATGTGATAGACCAACACAAAGTGGCGCATAATTGTGAAGTGGAAGGAAAATGATACATGGTTTTCAAATTTTTTTACAAATAAAAAACTGAAAAGTGTCGCGTGCAAAAGTATTCAGCCCCCTTTACTCTGATACCCCTAAATAAATTCCAGTGCAACCAATTGCCTTCAGAAGTCACCTAATTAGTAAATAGAGTCCACTTGTGCGTAATCTAATCTCAGTATAAATACAGCTGTTCTGTTAAGGCCTCAGAGGTTTGTTAGAGAACATTAGTGAACAAACAGCATCATGAAGCCCAAGGAACACACCAGACAGGTCAGGGATAAAGTTGTGGAGAAGTTTAAAGCAGGGTTAGGTTATAAACAAATATCCCAAGCTTTGAACATCTCACGGAGCACTGTTCAATCCATCATCCGAAAATGGAAAGAGTATGGCACAACTGCAAACCTACCAAGACATGGCCGTCCACCTAAACTGACAGGCCGGGCAAGGAGAGCATTGATCAGAGAAGCAGCCAAGAGGCCCATGGTAACTCTGGAGGAGCTGCAGAGATCCACAGCTCAGGTGGGAGAATCTGTCCACAGGACATCTATTAGTCGTGCACTCCACAAATCGGGCCTTTATGGAAGAGTGGCAAGAAGAAAGCCATTGTTGAAAAAAAGCCATAAGATGTCCCGTTTGCAGTTTGCCACAAGCCATGTGGGGGACACAGCAAACATGTGCAGGAAGGTGCTCTGGTCAGATGAGACCAAAATTGAAGTTTTTGGCCTAAATGCAAAACGCTATGTGTGGCGGAAACCTAACACTGCACATCACCCTGAACACACCATCCCCACTGTGAAACATGGTGGTGGCAGCATCATGCTGTGGGGATGCTTTTCTTCAGCAGGGACAGGGAAGCTGGTCAGAGTTGATGGAAAGATGGATGGAGCCAAATACAGGGCAATCTTGGAAGAAAACCTGTTAGAGTCTGCAAAAGACTTGAGACTGGGGCGGAGGTTCACCTTCCAGCAGGACAACGACCCTAAACATACAGCCAGAGCTACAATGGAATGGTTTAGATCAAAGCATATTTATGTGTTAGAATGGCCCAGTCAAAGTCCAGACCTAAATCCAATTGAGAATCTCTGGCAAGAATTGAAAATTGCTGTTCACAGACGCTCTCCATCCAATCTGACTGAGCTTGAGCTATTTTGCAAAGAAGAATGGGCAAAAATTTCAGTCTCTAGATGTGCAAAGCTGGTAGAGACATACCCCAAAAGACTTGCAGCTGTAATTGCAGCGAAAGGTGGTTCTACAAAGTATTGACTCAGGGGGGCTGAATACTTTTGCACGTGACACTTTTCAGTTTTTTATTTGTAAAAAAATTTGAAAACCATGTATCATTTTCCTTCCACTTCACAATTATGCACCACTTTGTGTTGGTCTACCACGTAAAATCCCAATAAAATACATTTAAGTTTGTGGTTGTAACGTGACAAAATGTGGAAAAGTTCAAGGGGTATGAAAACTTTTGCAAGCCACTGTATGTTTGGTTTCTCCAACATAAAGGAGACACAAGGGTTCCCCAGGTTATGGAAGACACGTCTTGCACAAATCCAACTTCATGACAATTCCTTTAGACTGATGAAGGATCCCGACCCAAGACATCACCCATCCTTGTTCTCCATAGATGCTGCCTGACCTGCTAAGATACCCCAGCACTGTGTCTATCTTTGGTATAAACTAGCATCTGCAGTTCTTTGTTTCAACATGAGAATGCAGTTTGTTTAAAAGGATGCTTTTTTTTTCTCTGTCATGATTAGGTCAGGTTGATGGTGCAGGTATGGGGATTATCATAATGACTATGAACTCCAGCCGACAGCTCAATAGGTGTCAATCATTTCTTGCCGTCAGTTAGTTGCCAACTCAAATGCCACTCGAAATTTGGGCTCCACACTAAAGGGGCTGTCCCACTGCAGCTACCTAATAGGCAAGTTTAGAAGAGTTTAGGAGAGTTTGAAAAAATGTCATGTTGAAGACCTCCTTCGACTATGTTGAAGACTAGCTTCGACTAGCTTCGGGAAAATTGGACACCGATTAGTGGAGAGTGAAGATGACCTCCTTCGATCTCCTTCGACCTCCCTTCGACTATGTTGAAGACTATCTACGACTACCTTTGACTACCTTTGATTACCTTCGACTACCCTCGATTACCTACGAATAACATGCCGAACTACTACGACCTACGTCTAAACCCACAAGTAAAAAAAAATAGATTTTTTCCATGGCGACCTTTTTTTAGTCACGGGCATTTTTCAACATGTTGAGAAATACACCGCGACCTAGCTGCGGCCTCGAGTACGCGGGGACTACTCTCGAGCATGAAGGAGAGTTACAAAGGACCCTCGTGTCGACCATGCTGCGAGTATGAGTCGAGGGCAAACTCGCCAGAACTCGCGGATTAGGTCGTCGCAGTGGGACAGCCCCTTTAAGACCCTTATGCAACAATGTATGAGAGCTCCTCTGATTAGTTATTAAACCTATGTACGTTAAATTTCTCAAACAAAAAGATCCTTTTACAAACAGGAAAATTACCATTATTGTCCTAACATTTATTTTGTCAACAATATTAAAATAAATTTAGTTATTAATCAAACCGCCTAAAATCCATTATGCTAATCCACTTTCCACGAGGACAGACAGAGTGCTGAGTGCTAATATTTGATAAGTAGAATCTTATACCACAGGGAATAAGGAAGGTAGGAAATGCTGCATCTTCGCCAAACAGGCAATGCAGAGTGGGACTTTGATTTACTCTTATAAATAGCCTGCTTCAACAAAACAACCTCCTTTGGTCACAGCACTTCCAAAGTTCTCCAATCTACAACGACCAAAATACATTTTATTAAACAATATACCTAAAATTCCAAATTGTTTAGTGGAATTTCTTTAAGGGAAACTGCATCCAAGCTGCAACTATTTTACCAAGTTGATTTTGGTAAATTTTAGGAGTATTTCCTGAATACAAGTGCAAATGTGCAAATAAAAATGAAACAGTGAAAACCAAGTGGTAAGTGCCATAACGTATATATTACTGCGTGACGTCAAAACTAAACTTTCAAGGTATCTATTACTCCCGGACATTAGGCAGAGCATGTTTAATGGCAGAACATGCACCAAAAGCAGTTTTTAAATTGTGATTTAAACAGTTGTCATCCAAAATTTGGAAGTGAAAGGCAATATGTTGAGCCAAGGCTTGATCAAAGGGCTAACAGATGGAATAAAAAGGAAATTTCTGCTTTCGTACACAGGACACTTAAGATTCCATGTTGCTTTGTGTAGGACTAGAAAATCTACTTTAACATCAAATTGCAACAGGATTTGAAACAGAGCCTTTCACCTCATGTTTGGATATGAGAATTCCCATTATGCTATTTTGGATAAATAGTGAGGAATGTCGGGGAGTTTCTCTGGTATCTCTATAATACTAAAACTCTTCCTATTTGTTTGTGTTTGTGCCGACGATGTGTCAATCTACTTTTCCTATCTTCTTCCAAACGCTAGGCCTTCCCATTTTCACATATCCTACTCACATTTTCCCCGTCGATGTGATAAACATCTGCCCGTTGCATTCCCACCTATATTTCCAAACTTAATAATCGTTTTTCCATTTCGGAAACAAAGTGACGTCACAATGCACTCGCAAGGCAGGACGGGACACTCTGGGAGGGAGGGGCACTCCAGCGCTTGCGGTGAATGTGGAGTGGCGGCGGCTGCCGGCTGCCGGTGCCAGGGCTTGGGAGGGGGCCGTGACCGGGGCCGAGAAAGAGGCCGCCGCTGGAACCAAGGACCAGCCTGGGTCCGGGGTCAGGGACGAGCCCGGAGATGAAGTCAACGCCTGGACTGGAGCCCAGGTGGTGGCCGAGCTGACGGCTGAAGTCTACAGCCAGGGCCGGGCCGAGTACGAGAACCAGGCCCTGGCGCTGCTCTACGACATGGGTAGGTGCTGGAGCAGGGAATGGGAGTGAGGGGAGGATGAGGGAAATGAGGGAGATGGGGAGGGGTGGAGGAGGGAGATGCCCCGTCCCTATCTACCCTCACTCCCACCCTCTACCCCCCTCCCTCACCCTCTCTCCCCTCCCTCCCCCCACTCTACCTCCTCCATATACCCCCCTCCTTTTCTATGCCCCTCCCTCTCTGCCCGCCCGCCCTCTCTACCTCCCCTCCCTCTCTCCCCCTCCCTCTCTACCCTCACGCCCACCCTCTCTACCCCCTCCCTCTCCCTTGCACTCTCTACCCTCCCTCCCCCCACTCAACCCCCCTCCATCTACCCCCCTCCCCCTCCCTACTCCCTCTCTACCCCCCTCACTCCCTCTCTACCTCACTCCCTCTCTACCTCCCCTCTCTACCTCCCTCTCCCCCCCCTCTCTAACCCCCTCCCTCTCTAACCCCCCTCCCTCTCTAACCCCCCTCCCTCCCTCTCTAACCCCCTCCCTCTCTTGAGATTGAAGAGGGTGGGTGAAGAGGAGGAGCGGATTGCGTTGGGGGAACGGGTGAGTGGTGGAATCTTGTGTTGGGGGAGCAGTCTGCACTTGGTCTAGTAGCAACGTTTCTTCCAATCATAGAAGTGACTAAATACCCTTCAAATATTGCTCACCAATGGAGTATAATGTTTTTGGGACTTCCTAAAATGGAAGAGAAAGGTACTGGATAAATGCAAATCTTTCCTGATTTTTTTTTTGCTGCAATTAGACTGCATATTTCACTATGGGGTGAAATATACAAGAAATTGTTGCCCAGCAGTTCCACTGAATAAAATGAGCATGAGCACCTAAATCTAGCTGGATAGGATGTTCTTAGAGTCAGAGAGTGATACAGTGTGGAAACCCTTCGGCCCAACTTGCCCACACCGGCCAACAATGTCCCACTTGCCTGCGCTTGGTCCACATCCCTCCAAACCTGTCCTATCCATGTACCTGTCTAACTGTTTCTTAAAAGATGGGATAGTCCCAGCTTCAACTACCTCCTCTGTCAGCTTGTTCCATACACCCATCACCCTTTGTGTGAAAAATTACCCCTCGGATCCCTATTAAATCTTTTCCCCTTCAACTTGAACTTATGTCCTCTGGTCCTACTCTGGGCAAGAGACTCTGTGTATCTACCCGATCTATTTCAGAATGGCAGGCAGTGACTAGTGGGGTACTGCAAGGCTCGGTGCTGGGACTGCAACTATTTACAATATACATCAATGATTTGGATGAAGGGATTCAAAGTAACATTAGCAAATTTGCAGATGACACAAAGTGGGTGGCAGTGTGAACTGTGAGGAGAATGCTATGAGAATGCAGGGTGACTTGGACAGGTTGGGGGAGTTGGCAGATGCATGGCTGATGAAGTTTAATGCGGATAAATGTGAGGTTATCCACTATGGTAGCAAAAACAGGAAGGCAGATTACTATCTAAATGGCGTCAAGTTGGGAAAAGGGGAAGTACAACGAGATCTGGGGGTCCTTGTACATCAGTCTATGAAAGTAAGCAGGTACACAAAAGTGCTGGAGAAACTCAGCGGGTGCAGCAGCATCTATGGAGCGAAGGGAAACAGGCAACGTTTCGGGCTGAAACCCTTCTTCAGACTGATAGGGGGTGGGGAGAAGAAAGGAAAAAAGGCGGAGGAGGAGCCCGAGGGCTGGGGGAGGGGAGAAGACAACCAGAGGGCTGATGAAGGGGAGGGGGACAGCAAGGGCTAGCAGAATTGGGAGAATTCAATGTTCAAGCCCCCAGGATGTAGACTGCCCAAGCGGAATATGAGGTGCATTTCCTCCAATTTCCGGTGTTGCTCGCTGTGGCCATGGAGGAGACCCAGGACAGAGAGGTCAGATACGGAATGGGAGGGGGAGTTGAAGTGCTGAGCCACCGGGAGGTCAGGTTGGTTATTGCGGACCGACCGGAGGTGTTCGGCGAAACGATCGCCAAGCCTCCGCTTGGTCTCATCGATGTAGATCAGCTGGCATCTAGAGCAGCGGATGCAATAGATGAGGTTGGAGGAGATGCAGGTGAACCTCTGTCGCACCTGGAACGACTGCTTAGGTCCTTGAATGGAGTCGAGGGGGAAGGTGAAGGGACAAGTGTTGCATCTCTTGCGGTTGCAAGGGAAAGTACCAGGGGAGGGGGTGGTACGGGAGGGAAGGGAAGAATTGACAAAGGAGTTACGGAGGGAGTGGTCTTTGCGGAAGGCAGACATGGGGGGAGATGGGAAGATGTGGCGAGTGGTGGGGTCACGTTGGAGGTGGCGAAACTGACAGAGGATCACTTGTTGTATGTGACGGCTGGTGGGGTGAAAGGTGAGGACTAGGGGGACTCTGCCCTTGTTGTGAGTGGGGGGATGGGGAGAGAGAGCAGTGTTGCAGGGTATGGCAGAGACCCTGGTGCGAGCCTCATCTATGGTGGAGGAGGGGAACCGCCGTTCCCTGAAAAATGAGGACATTTCGGTTGCCCTGGTGTGGAACGCCTCTTCCTGGGAGCAGATGCGGCGTAGACAGAGGAATTGGGAGTGGGGATGGAGTCCTTACAGGAAGCAGGGTGGGAAGAAGTGTAGTCCAGATAGCCATGGGAGTCGGTAGGTTTGTAGTGGATGTCGGTAAGAAGTCTATCACCTGCGATGGAGATAGTGAGGTCAAGGAATGGTAGGGAATGCAAGTAAGCATGCAGGTACAGCAGGCAGTGGAGAAAGCGAATGGCATGTTGGCCTTTATAACAAGAGGAATCGAATATAGGAGCAAAGAGGTACAGAGCAGTTGTACAGAGCCCTAGGGAGACCACACCTGGAGTATTGTGTGCAGTTTTGGTCCCCTAATTTGAGGAAGGACATTCTTGCTATTGAGAGAGTGCAGCGTAGGTTTACAAGGTTAATTCCCGGGATGGCGGCACTGTCATATGCTGAGAGAATGGAGCAGCTGGGCTTGTACACTCTGGAGTTTAGAAGGATGAGAAGGGATCTCATTGAAACATATAAGATTGTTAAGGGCTTGGACACGCTAGAGGCAAGAAACATGTTCCCGATGTTGGGGGAGTCCAGAACCAGGGGCCACAGTTTAAGAATAAAGAGTAAGCCATTTAGAACGGAGACGAGGAAACACTTTTTCTCACAGAGAGTGGTGAGTCTGTGGAATTCTCTGCCTCAGAGGGCAGTGGAGGCAGGTTCTCTGGATGCTTTCAAGAGAGCTAGATAGGGCTCTTAAAAATAGCGGAGTCAGGGGATATGGGGAGAAGGCAGGAACTGATTGGAGATGATCAGCCATGATCACATTGAATGGCGGTGCTGGCTCGAAGGGCCAAATGGCCTACTCCTGCACCTATTGTCTATTGTCTATTCCTCTCATGATTTTGTATACCTCTATAAGATCCCCCCTCATCCTCCATGGAATAGAGAACAAGCCTTCTCAACCTCTCCCTGTAGCTCACACCCTCTAGTCCTGGCAACATCCTCGTAAATCTTTT
The DNA here is from genome assembly GCA_038087875.1 of Malacoraja senta. Lineage (NCBI taxonomy): Eukaryota > Metazoa > Chordata > Chondrichthyes > Rajiformes > Rajidae > Malacoraja > Malacoraja senta. The sequence continues at coordinate 298,636,073 of CM075977.1, read as the reverse complement.
CTGAACCCCGTCAAGCTTGACAATATTTTTCCGATAACATGGTGCCCAGAACTGAACACAATATTCTTAATAAACGCGGTCTTATACAACTGCAACATGACCTCCCAACTTCTATACTCAATACTCTGACTGATGAAGGCCAAAGTGCCAAAAGCCTTTTTGACCACTCGTGGTGAGGATAGAGGAAACCACCCTAACATGATTATGGGCACGATTTAAGACGAAAACCATCAGCTGTTTGGGATCCCAGGGTTGATTGGAGCTGGGCGGTCACTGGCGAGAGTCCATGGGCCATCGCCACAGGTTCGCCGCCCCACTCCAGCATTGCAACCTGCTGCAAACGCCGAGGGCTGAACGCTGCCTGCAGAGCCGGATGAGCGGGGACCAGATATTGACCATGCACTGGCGTTACCGTACCTGCTCTGCCGATGCCCTCCTCACGCCGACTCCAGCTGAGCGTCTGCACGCTGCGGACAGGACCGCGTCATCAACCAGCAACGACGAGAGCAAAGAGCGCCCGGGCTGGGCGGAGCTCGGCTGCTCACACCCGCGACAGCGCCGTCTAGCCACTACCAGAGAAAAATGAACTGGAAAGCAATGAGCTGCAGAGGCAAGAGTGTGTCTCACACACACAAAAAAACCCTGAAACACTCAGCGAGTGAAAAGACAAACAGAGTTAATGTTACAGGCCCTTTAGTCAGATCTGGAACAGTGAGTAGACAAGAATGTTACGTTGCACAGACGAGAAAGAATGGAGAGAGCAGAGGGACTTGCGTGTGAGAGATTCCGGACCAAACTTGATAGTTAGAGTTGAAAAGAACAAGCAATGAACAAAAAGAGGCCGATGGTAGAATATTTATTTTTGTAATTGGAAGACGATGACACAGTGCTGTACCACATAAATCAGAGATGGTAACCTTACTCATCTTGATACTAGCAATTTGGTTACGAACATAGGAGGCATGCTTTGTGAATTTGTAGGTAACATGAAAGTTGGGATGGTTCTGTTGATAGGACGATGGTCGTTGGCTACATGATTATATTGATCAGTTGGTTATATGGCCAGAGCCACAGAAGTGTCAGAGATTATGGAGAGAAGGCAGGAGAATGGGGTTAGGAGGGAGCGATAAATCAGTCATGATTGAATGGCAGAGTAAGGGAATAAGGCTACTTTAAAGTAAATGTTCAAATGTACGTTCAAAATAGATTTGACATTTTTGTCAATCTTCAACAAAGCTGTGGAATACAAGAGTGAAATGAGTACCACCTAAAAATGAAATGGAAGATAACAGTTTTTTAAATGAAATGGAAGAATATCAGGTATTTGTCTCTTGTAGCTTCCAGAAGGTACTGAATTAGTGATTATTTCAGTCCTCAAGAAAATTTAATGTGACCTGTCTCATTATAGTAGATGCAGAAATCTCCCTCGCATTTATAAGATTATTGGGCGTGACCTATTGACTTTGAGCCTAGTGCTGGAAAGTGAGTGCAAGTTACTCAGCTATTTTTCATCAGAACTGACGGAATGAGTGCGATGGCCCTCTTCTACATTTTAAATTTCCTATGATGCACCGTGGACGTGCGTGCCTGTCTTTTTCTGGTATTTGATTGGCAACTCATGCCAGTAATCATTCATCGCCCAAATCCATACCCCCCCCCCCACCCCCCCTTCTTACCCATCCCTGGGTGTCTATGGTCTACTTGTTTAAATACAGCACAACCCTGCACATAGCTTCTTCATATGTTGTGTTTCTGTTTACTTCTATGAATAGAGAAAAAGGCTAATTGTTCCAGATGCAACATAATGAGACAAAATATTCAGTCATTATATTTTCACATGTAGTCTGAACTAAAAAAAAAAGCATTTTATGGTCAAACTATTTGAAACATTGAAAAATAGGTGGAGTAGGCCATTCAGCCCTTCGAGCAAGCACCGCCATTCAATATGATCCTGGCTGATCATCTAAAATCAGTACCCCGTTCCTGTTTTTTCCCCCTATCCCTTGATTCCTCTAGCCCTAAGAGCTAAATCTTATGGGCCTGTCCCACTCAGGCAACTTTTTAGGCGACTGCAGGAGAGCCACATGGTCGCGGGTGGTTGCCGAGGAGTTGCCTTCATGGTCGTGAGGAGTTCCCGCATTCTGGGAACTAGTCCCGGCCTCATTATGGACGCCGTGAATTCACCAGAATGAAGCCGCCATGGAGAGTAGCGAGAATTCTCGTGCCGTAGGTGGGTTGCCAGAAGGTCCTAGTGGGTTGCCAGGAGGTCGAAGGTTTTCATAGGTTGTAGCCAGTGCTGACCGGTGAATTTCATTGGCTCATTGGGGAAAAAAATGTAAGCAGTAGTTTTCAGAACCAAGGATAACCAACCGGCATTGTTAAATGTCTGCCTAGCTTCACAGCCGTGTATCTCTGGCTTCTTAAAAGTTGTCTCCACTCCTTCTCCCCCCTCTCCACCCCCTCTTTTAAAGGACTTATGTGACCCTTCCTGTACACAGTGCTTTCACCATCTTAATTACAGCACCAACCTTCATGTTCATCGTGGTGTGTGTCTATCACATTGGCTTTGCACCATGTGAATTTCACTCAGACAGCACTTCCCCCGCTTGCCCTGCCCCCGCCTGCATAACGGGCTGGTGAAGGAAGCGATGTGTGTGTGTGTGTGTTCCACTCTGCCAGTCGCCGGTTTTTCAGGCGACTGCCGGCGACTTGACATTCTTAAAAATCGCCTAAGTGGGACAGGCCCATAACTCTTGGAAACATCCAGTGAATTTGCCTTCACTGCCATCTGTGGCAGAGAATTCCACAGATTCACGACTCTCTGGGTGAAGAAGTTTTTCCTCATCTCAGTCCTAAATGGCCTACCCCTTATTCGTAAACTGTGACCCCTGGTTCTGGAGTCTCTCAACGTCGGGAAATTTTTTCCTGCATCTAACCTGTCCAATCCTTTAAGAATTTTATATGTTTCTATAAAATCCCCTCTCATCCTTCTAAATTCCAGTGAATACAAGCCCAGTCAACCCATTCTTTCATCATATGTCAGTCCTGCCATCTCGGGATTTAACCTGGTGAACCTGCGCTGCACTCCGTCAATAGCAATAATGTCCTTCCTCAAATTAGGAGATGAAAATTGCAGGTGCGGTCTCACCAGGGCTCTGTACAACTGCAGTAGGATCTCCTTGCTCCTAAACTCAAATTTGCTTTCTTCACTGCCTGTTGTACCTGCATGCTTACTTTCAGTGACTGATGTAAATGGACACCCAGGTCTCATTGCACCTCCCCTTTTCCTAATCTGACACCATTTGGATAATAATCTGTCTTCCTGTTCTTGCCACCAAAGTGGATAACCTCACATTTATCCACATTATACGGCATCTGCCATGCATCTGCCCACTCACCCAACCTATCCAAGTCACACTGCAGTCTCATAGCATCCTCATCGCAGCTCACACTGCCACCCAGCTTTGTGTCATCCGCAAACTTGGAGATGTCACATTTAATTCCTTCATCTAAATCGTTAATATTCATTGTAAATAACTGGGGTCCCAGCACTAGTTACTTCCTGCTATTCTGAAAAGGACCCGTTAATTCCTACTCGTTGCTTCCTGTCTGCCAACCAGTTCTCTATCCATGTCAATACCCTACCCCCAATACCATGCCTTCTAATTTTGCACACTAATCTCTTGTGTGGAAAGCTGTCAAAGGTTTTTTGAAAGTCCAGATACACCACATCCGCTGGCTCTCCCTTATCCATTCTTCCTAAAAAAATTCCAGATTAGTCAAGCATGATTTCCCCTTCATAAATCCATGCTGACTTTGACAGAATCCTGTCACTGCTTATAACATATTTAATAATCGACGCAAGCATCTTTCCCACTACCGATGTAAGGCTAACTGGTCTATAATTCCCTGTTTTCAATCTTCCTCCTTTCTTAAAATGTGGAGTTACATTGGCTACCCTCCAGTCCACAGGAACTGATTCAGTCAAGAGAAAATTGGACAATGATCATAAATGCATTCTAGGGCCACCTCCTTGAGTACTCTGGGATGCAGATCATCAGGCCCTGGAGATTTATCTGCCTTCAGTCCCAACAGTTTACCGAACACCATTTCCTGACTAATGTGGATTCCCTTCAGTTCCTCCCTCCCACTAGATCCTCGGTCCCCTAGTATTTCTTCCAGATTGTTTGTGTCTTCCTTAATGAAGACAGAACCAAAGTATTTGTTTAACTGTTCTGCCAATTCGTTGTTTCTGATTGTAAGGGACCTACATTGTCTTCACTGATCTTTTCCTTTTAGATTTTATATTCCCCACAAGCTTTCTTTCATTTGAAGATATTCTTTTTTTCTGTTCTCTCCACAGAAATAGTGTGAGCTAATATAATTTCAAGTTTTCAACTATCAGCCTTTGTGTTTCACATTCTCAAAGTAGAAAATCAGGTTCGAAAATCTACTTGAATTCATTTAACTGAACAAGAAAATAAAACACGTTTTACACACCTTGCAAAATAATATCATTCACAATTCAGCTATCTTCTCTGCTCAGTGGAAACCTGCACCATGTTTTAATGCTGTATGATACTGACCTGTGAGTCTGTTTGGTGTCTGTCGACGACACATTTCATCCCTTTACTTTTGTTTGATGGCAGTAATTGATTGGATCTGTCTAACTGGTTGACAGGACAAGTGGGCAATTATTTGCACATTGCCAGGTAGATATTAGCAATGTGGGTAGTTTGGAGCACAACTCTTCAGCATTACTGCCAGATGTTGTTGATTGCCACAGCCATCACTATAACCATTTTTTGACAGAGTGAATCAAGCAGAGTATCTGATGGCTGGTTGCGACAATACTCATAAGGCCACAAGGAATAGGAATAAAATTAGGCCATTCGGCCCATCGTCTACTCCGCCATTCAATCATTTGCTGATCTATCTCTCCCTCCTAACCCCATTCTCCTGCCTTCACCCCATAACCTCTGACACCTGTAATAATCAAGAATCTATCTATCTCTGCCTTAAAAATACCCACTGTCTTGTATATCCACTGAGTAGTGGGGATCCCGGGAAGTTAGAGAAGAATAATCCATTCAGCATTTCTGGTTGAAGTTTGTTTCACATCTTTAACCACATGCTAGCTCTGCTGGTGTGAAGAATGAATATCTTCATGAAGCCTGCTTCCTCCTACTAGCTGCTTAACGTCCATCATTGTCCACATTTGGACATGGGAGCACACAGACCTTTAATCTAACCCATTGGTTATTAACTCGTGTACTGTAGTTCTACCCATTACATACTGTTTTAGATCTTCATCATCCTTGGAATCCTGCATTTTAACCTCATCAAGCTGGCACCTCATTTTTTGGACACACCAGTTGTTGCTTCTTGAACACTTCCACATTCCTCATTTAACCCTAGTTTAGCCCCATGGCTTGATAGTTCAAACATGAAGTGCTGGAAGAACCTTAGCGGTTCAAGGTGACGTTTCGGGTTGGCTGTCCATTTTCTCCATAGAGTTCCTCAATGACCCAATGAGTTCCTCCAGCACTTTGTGTTTCAATCAACATTTCAGTGTCTGCGTTTTCTTGTGTCTCTGGCTTGATAGGTAAGGTCCAATAAAGAATATAATGCATGATGAGTTTACAGATAATGGTGGTATGAAATTTCCTGCTGCTGAAAGCCACAATCCATGTGGTTCACAGCTCTCGCTGCCAAATCTGTTCCAAATCACAAAGTGCTGGAATAACTCAGTGGGTCAGGCAACATCTCTGGTGAACATGGATAGGTGATGTAACAGACCAGGACCCTTTTATTCTAGTTAGCACTGTGGTACTGGTGGTGTGTTTGACATGAAGAGACTTCTGCTCGACAAGGCCTCTGCAGTGATCACTCTTACCAGTTATGTAATGGACAGATTCATTGGAGAACCAGGTCAAGAATATCACTCAATTCTCACCACTTGACAGTAATATCCTCAGGAATAGGCTGGTTTTGTCAGTAGTGATGCTACCTAGAGACATTATTGATCATGAACATTGAATTTCCTAATCCAGAGAAACTCTTGCAACTGTGTTCCTTAAAAATGTTGTTTCCCATTTAAAAAAAACCCACTTATTCATCAACCAAGGAAAGCTGATAGGTGCTTACATAGAAGAATAGGTGCAGGAGTAGGCCATTCGACCCTTCGAGCCAGTACCGCCATTCAATGTGATCATGGCTGAACATCGACAATCGGTACCCTGTTCCTGCCTTCTACCCATATCCCTTGATTCCGCTTGCCCCTAGAGCTCTATCTAACTCTTTTGAATGCATCCAGTGAGTCGGTCTCCACTGCCTTCTGGGGTAGAGAATTCCACCAATTCACAACTCTCTGGGTGAAAAAGTTTTTCCTCATCTCAGTTCTAAATGGCCTACCCCTTATTCTTAAACTGTGGCCCGTGGTTCTGGACTCTCCCAACATCAGGAACATGTTTCCTGCATCTCGCGTGTCCAATCCCTTAATAATGTTATGTGTTTCTATAAGATACCCTCTCATCCTTCTAAATTCCAATGCATACAAGGCCAGTCATTCCATTCTTTCATCATATGACAGTCCCGCCAACCTCGTGAACCTACGCTGCATTCCCTCAATAGCAAGAATGTCCTTCCTCAAATTAAGAGACCAAAACTGCACACAATACTCCAGGTGTGGTCTCACCATGAGCCTGTACATCTGCAGAAGGACCTCTTTGCTCCTATACTCAAATCCTCTCATTATGAAGGCCAACATGCCATTACATTTCTTCACTGCCTGCTGAACCTGCATGCTTACTTTCCGTGACTGATGTACAAGAACACCCAGGTCTCATTGCACTTCCACTTTTCCTAATCTGACACATTCAGATAATAATCTGCCTTCTTGTTCTTGCCACCAAAGTGGATAACCTCACATGTATCCATATTATACTGTATCTGCCATGCATCTTCCCACTCACCTAACCTATCCAAGTCAACCTGCATCATCATGGCATACTCTTAACAGTTCAGACTGCCACCCAGCTTTGTGTCATCTGCAAATTTGCTATTGTTACTTTTAATTACTTCATCTAAATCATTAATATATATTGTGAATAGCTGCGGTCCCAGCACCGAGCCTTGCGGCACCCCACTAGTCACTACCTGCAATTCTGAAAGGGAACCAACCGTTAATTCCTACTCTTTGTTTCTTGTCTACCAAACAATGTTCTATCCGTCAATACCCTACCCCCAATACCATGCGCTCTAATTTTGCCCACTAATCTCCCATGTGGGACCTTATCAAAGGCGTTTTGAAAGTCCAGATACACTACATCCACTGGCTCTCCATTATCCATTTTATTTGTTACATCCTCAAACAATTCCAGAAGTTTAGTCAAGCAAGATTTCCCCTTCATAAATCCATACTGACATGGATTACTGTTATCCAAATGCGCCACTATTACATCTTTAATAATTGACTCCAACATCTTCCCCACCACTGATGTCAGGCTAACTGGTCTATAATTCCCTTCTTTCTCTCTCCTTTCTTAAAAAGTGGGATAACATTAGCTACAATCCAATCCACAGGAACTGATCCAGAATCTATAGAAAATTGGAATATGATCACCAATGCATCCACAATTTCTAGAGCCACCTCCTTGAGTACCCTGGGATGCAGACCATCAGGCCCTTGGGATTTATCAGCCCTCAGTCCCATCAGTCTACCCAACACCATTTGCTGACTAATGTGAATTTCCTTCAGTTGCTCCATCACCCTAGACCCTCTGTCCCCAAGTGGGAGATTGGTTCTGGGAGATTGGTTCTGTCTTCCTTAAGGAAGACAGAACCAAAGTACCTGTTCATCTCGCCTGCACATTCCTTGTTCCCCATAATAAATTCACCTGTTTCTGTCTTCAAGGGACCCACATTTGTCTTAACTAATCTTTTCACATATCTAAAGAAGCTTTTACTATCCTCCTCTATATTCTTGGCTAGATTACCTTTGTACTTCATCTTTTCTCCCCGTATTGCCTTTTTAGTTACCTCCTGTTGGTAATTAAGTTTCCCAATCCTCTGGCTTCCCATTCATCTTTGCTAAATGTTTTACGTCTTTCCTTTTCCTTTTATTCTGTCCTTGACTTCCCTTGTCAGCCACACATTGCCTCTTACTCCTTAGAATCTTTCCTTCTCTTTGGAATGATATGATCCTGCATCTTCTGGGTTATTCCCAGAAATTCCTGCCATTGCCTTTCCACCGTCATCCCTGCTAGGGTCAAGAGTCAAGTCAAGAGTGTTTTATTGTCACATGTCCCGGATGGGACAATGAAATTCTTACTGCGGCGACTGTGGAGGGTTGTGGTCCCGACCACGGGGGAAAGTGGAGGAGGACCGACTATACTTTGTGCCTTCCACCACAGTGATGAATGCTGTGGTGGATGTTTGTGTTCAATTTTTATTGTGTATTGTGTGTTCTTTTTTTTTATTGTACCGCTGCTGGCAAGTTCATTTCACTGCACTTTATTGTGCACGTGACGAATAAATCGGACTTGACTTACTGCAGCACAACAGAATATGTGAATATGTAAATATAGTACATAATGGGGGAAGAGAAAAAAAGAAAATGTTCAATAAATAACAAATATAATGCAATATATTTTTGCAGTTCAGAGCTCAGAGCTTATTCGTTGTTGTGTTTAATAGCCTGATGGCTATAGGGAAGAAGCTGTTCCTGAACCTGGATGTTACAGTTTTCAGGCTCCTGTACCTTCTTCCTGTTGGCAATGGTGAAATGAGTGTGTGGCCAGGATGGTGTGGGTCCTTGATGATTTTGGCTGCATTTTTGAGGCAGCGACTACGATAGATCCCTTCGATGGTGGAGAGGTCAAAGCCGGTGATGGACTGGGCAGTGGTCACAACGTATTGTAGTCTTTTTCGCTCCTAGACGTTAAAGTTGCCAAGCCAGGCCACGATGCAACCAGTCAGAATGCTCTCTACCGTGCACCTGTAGAAGTTTAAGAGAATCCTCTTCGACATGCCGAATCTCCCTAATCTTCTCAGGAATTAATCGCTGATGTGCCTTCTTTATAATTGCATCGGTGTGCTAGGTCCAGGAAAGATCTTGGGAAATATGCACGTCCAGGAATTTGAAGTTATTGACCCTCTCCACCATCGTCCCATTGATGTGAACAGGATTGTGGGTACTCATCCATCCCCTACCAAAGTCCACAATCAGTTTGTTGGTCTTACTGATGTTGAGAGCCAGGTTATTGTGCTGGAACCATTTGGTCAGTCGGTCGATTTCACTTCTATACTCTGATTCGTCCCCATCTGTGATTCTTCAAACAACAGTGGTGTCGTCGGCGAACTTGATGATGGAGTTCGCATTATGTCCGGCTTCGCAGTCATGGCTATAGAGTGAGTACAGCAGGGGGCTGAGCACGCAGCCTTGAGGTGCTCCCGTACTAATTGTTACTGAGGATGAAGTGTTTCCGCCAATTCGAACAGACTGTGGTCTATGGATGATGAAGTCGAGAATCCAATTGCAGAGGGATGTGCAGAGGCCAGTTCCGTGAGCTTGGTAACCAACTTGGAAGAGATGATGGTATTAAACGCCAAGCTGTAGTCTATAAACAACAGCCTGACGTTAGTGTATTTATTGTCCAAGTGGTCAAATGCAGAGTGGAGAGCCAGTGAAATTGCATCCTCCGTTGACCTGTTGTGGCAGTATTCGAACTGTAGTGGGTCAAGGTTCTTGTCGAGGTAGGAGTTGATGTGCACTCAAAGCATTTCATCACCACAGACATTAGTGCCACTGGACGATAGTCATGGAGGCAGGTCACCTTACTCTTCTTGGGCACCGGTATAATTGATGCCCTCTTAAAGCAGGTGTGAACCTCAGACCTCAGAAGTGAGAGGTTGAAAATGTCCGCAAAAACTCCCGCCAGTTGGTCTGCACACATCTTGAGAACTCGACCGGGTATACCATCGGGTCCAGGCGCTTTCCGAGGGTTCACCCCCCCTGAAGGATCTTCTGACGTCGGCCTCTGTGTGACTGTAATACCGCCAGGGTGAAAGGGGGCTCGAGAAGGCACATCAGTGTTCACCCTATCGAACCGTACGTAGAGCGCATTGACCTCGTCATGGAATGATGCTTCGCTGTCGTTTGAGCTGCCTCCTGATTTTGCCTTGTAGGAGATGTCATTGAAGCCCTGCCACAGTTGCCGAACATCCGTCTCATCCTCCAGCTTAGAGCAGAAGTCCCTTTTGGCCTTTTTGATGGCCTTACCAAGGTCGTATCTGGACTTCTTATAGACCTCTGCATTGCCAGACCTGAATGCCCGGGATCTGGCCTTCAGAAGAATGCGGATCTCATGGTTCATCTAAGGCTTTTGGTTAGGAAACACTCGGAAGGATTTTGTTGGAACGCAGTCCTCGACACATTTCCTTATGAAGTAAGTAACCACTGTGGCGTATTCATTCAGGTCCGTTGCCGAGTCCCTGAACATTGCCCAGTCTACTGACTCCAAGCAGTCCCGGAGTTGTTCCTCTGCCTCCCCGACCAGCTCTGTACAGTCCTCACCTCTAGGGTGCTTTCTTCAGTTGCTGCCTGAATGCAGGACGAAGCAGCACCGCTGAATGGTCGGATTTTCTGAAGTGAGGGCGAGGGATAGAGCTATATGATGGTCTTTGATGGTCGTGTAGCAATGGTCAAGGGTGTTTGATCCTCTGGTGCTGCAGGAGATATGTTGGTGGAAGTTAGGGAGCGATTTCTTCAGATTGGCTTTGTTGAAGTCTCCGGCTACGGTGGTGAACGCCTCGGGGTAAGCTGTCTGGTGCTTGTTGACCACAGCGTGCATCTCCTCCAGTGCCTGACAGAAGTCTGCCTGGGGTGGGATGTAGAACGCGGTCAGGATGGAGGTGAATTCCCTCGGTAGGTAGAAGGGGCGGCACTTCACCGCCAGGTGTTCCAGGTGCGGAGAGCAGGAGTTAGAATTGATGATGGTCCAATTCTACACGGCCATCATAGAGTCTGTTCTCACCTTCTCCATCATGGTCTGGTTTGGCTCAGCCACCAAGCACAACACCTGGAGGCTGCAGTGAATCGTCCGATCAGCAGAGAAGGTTATTGCTGCAACCTTCCCTCCATTGATGAACTGTACACTGCAAGGGTCAGGAAGCGAGCGGGCAAGATCATCTCTGACCCCTCTCACCCTGGTCACAAACTCTTTGAATTACTTCCCTCTGGAAGGCGACTCCAGACTGTCAAAGCTGCCACAGCCCGACATAGAAACAGTTTTTATCCACGAGCAGTTGCTCTACTCAACAGCCAATAATCTGTAGCCTCCCTTTGATCTGGTATTTTGTTGGTTCACATGCTTGATCAATGATGTTTTATAATTAATGTTTTATTATTATTAATGTTTAGTGTTTTCTGAGTCATTTGTAACTGTCACTGTATGTCATGTTGTTACTTGTGGGCGGAACACCAAGGCAAATTCCTTGTATGTGAATACTTGGCCAATAAACTTACTTACTTACTAGACAGAACTGCCACGCCCCCTCCTCTCCCTTTCCCAGATGCCTGTGTATGGTCCATACGGTGGATGGAGAAATATTCAGGCTGTACCGCTGAGTCTGGGGAGCTGGGGGTGAGCCATGTCTGTGAAACAGAACACAGAGCATTCCCTCAGCTCCTTTTGGTAAAGCAGCCGTGACCTTAAGTCCTCCACTTTGTTTTCTAGTGACTGTACGTTGGCTAGTAGGATGGTAGGGAGAGGGGCCGAAGTCCCCTACGCTTCAGTCTTACTTGTAGTCCTGCCTGATGACCATGTTTCCGTACTCCATGAAGGCCTCCTCGGTGTTTACAGGTACAGTACTTGCGAGTTTCCACGAGGTCGGGGATTCCCCTGCGATCTGGAATTCCCTTACAGTCGGCACCTGCTGGGAGATCCTGCCTGACGGCCTCAATTCCGGACTCCATGAAGACCTCCCCGGTGTTTACAGGTACAGTACTTACTGTACCTGCGTGCCTCTGCGAGATCGGGGATTCCTCTCCGATCGGGAATTCCCTTACAATCGCTACCTCCGGGAGATCGCAGTAGCACTAATGTCTTTAAATGCGTTAGCAGCTCGTTACTTACATCGCTGGTTTCTGCAGATTCTTTTATACAGGTGAGCTCAGAAATAGTATATTTGAAGATTTTCTGTCGTGCAGCTGGCAAAATGTCACCGCAGGTGGGCGCCATCTTAGTCACTTTCACAAAACGTGAAAACAGGTCCCTTTCCAGTCAACTTTGGCCAGCTCCTCCCTCAGGCCTTTGTTCAACTGCAATACTGACACTTCTGATTTTACCATCTCCCTCTCAAATTGCAGATTAAAACTTATCATATTATGGTCACTACCTCCTAATGGTCCCTTTAATTTGAGTTCCCTTATGGAATCGGGTTCTTTGCACAACACTAAATCCAGAATTGCCTTCTCCCTGGTAGGCTCCAGTACAAGCTGATCTAAGAATCTTGGAGGCACGCCACAAACTCCTTTCTTGGGGTCCAGTACTAACCTAATTTTCCCAGTCTACCTGCAAATTGAAATCTCCCATAACCATCGCAGCATTACCTTTGTTACATGCCTATTTTAGCTCCTGATGCACTTGCACCCTACAGAATTCAGAAACTATTCAGACCCCTTCAATTTTTCCACATTTTGTTACTTTACAGCCTTATTATAAAATGGATTAAATTCATTTTTTTAAATCATCGATCTATACACAATACCCCATAATAAAAATGAAAACAAGTGTTTAGAAATTTTTGCAAAGTAATTAGAAAGAAATAACTGAAATATCACATTTACATGTATTCAGCCGCAAGTCTTCTTGGGTATGACACTACATGCTTGGCACACCTGTATTTGGGTAATTTCTCCCATTCTTCTCTGCAGATCCTCTCAAGCTCTGTCAGGTTGGATGGAGAGCATTGATGCACAGCTATTCTTAGGTCCCTCCAGAGATGTTCAATCGGGTTCAAGTCCGGGCTCTGGCTGGGCCACTCAAGGACATTCAGACTTGTCACAAAGTCACTCCTGCGTTGTCTTGGCTGTGTGCTTAGGATCGTTGTCCTGTTGGAAGGTGAACCTCTGCCCCAGTCTGAGGTCCAGAATGCTCTGGAGCAGGTTTTCCATCAGGGATCTCTCTGTACTTTGCTCCGTTCATCTTTCCCTCAATCCTGACTAGTCACTCAGTTCCTGCCGCTGAAAAACATCCACACAGCATGATGTTGCCACCACCATGCTTCACCGTAGGTATGGTATTGGCCAGGTGATGAATGGTGCTTAGTTTCCTCCAGATGTGACACTTGGCATTCAGGCCAAAGAGTTCAATCTTGGTTTCATCAGACCAGAAAATCTTGTTTCTTATGCCTTTTGGCAAACTCCAAGCGGGCTGTCATGTGCCTTTTACTGAGGAGTGGCTTCCGTCTGGCCACTCTACCATAAAGGCCTGATTGGTGGAGTACTGCAGATATAGTTGTCTTTCTGGAAGGTTCTCCCACCTCCATAGAGGAACTCTGGAGCTCTGTCAGAGTGACGTCCCTGACCAAGACCTTTCTCCCCCGATTGCTCAGTTTGGCCGGGCGGCCAGCTCTATGAAGAGTCCTGGTGGTTCCAAAGTTCTTCCATTTAAGAATGACGGAGGCCACTGTGCTCTTCGGGACATGCAATATTGCAGAAATTGTTTTATACCCTTCCCCAGATCTGTGTCTCGACACAATCCTGTCTCGGAGGTCTACAGACAATTCCTTCGTCTTCATGGCTTGGTTTTTACTCTGACATGCACTGTCAACTGTGGGACCTTATATCGACAGGTGTGTGCCTTTCAAAATCATGTCCAATCAATTTAATTTACCACTGGTGGATTCCAATCAAGGATAATCAATGGAAACAGGATGAACCTAAGCTCCATTTTGAGTGTCATAGCAAAGGGTCTGAATACTTATGTAAATGTGATATTTCAGTTATTTATTTTTAATTACTTTGCAAAAATTTCTGAACACCTGTTTTCGCTTCTTCATTCTGTGGTATTGTGTGTAGATTGATGATAAAAAAATAATGTATTCAATTTTAAAACAAGGCTGTAACATAACAAAATGTGGAAAAAGTGAAGGGGTCTGAATACTTTCTGAATGCACTGTTTATCAGGCTACTGTTTGGGGGCCTGTAGATAACTCCCACTAGGGTCTTTTTGCCCTTACAACTTCTCAGTTCTATCCACAATGACTCCACATCTGCTGATTTTATGTCAGCCCTCGCAAAGGACTGAATTTCATTCCTTCCCAACAGAGCTACCCCACCCCCTCTGCCCACCTGTCTGTCTTTTCAATAGGACGTATAACCCTGAATATTCAGTTCCCAGCTCTGATCTTCTTGCAGCCATGTCTCTGTAATTCCCACATCATACTTACCAATCTCAAACTGAGCTTGAAACTCATGCACTTTATTTCTTACTAGACTAAGTGGGACTCATTGGGTCCCAGCTTCACACAGGGAGGGCTGGTCCCCCAACGCAATATTCCACCTCTCCACCAATTCCAATATTGCTGGCCGGGGGGGGGGCTTTCTGGAGCACTAGCATGGGTTTTGTGGGCTGAAGGGACTGGTTTCCATTGGGCTAGTATGGTGATTGTGGACCGAATGGATTCTTGGGCTGGCAGCTCAGTCACTGAAGCGTGGCAGCTCAGGCTTGGCAGGCTGGCAGCTCAGAAGCTCAGGCCTGGTGGGCTGGCAGCTCAGAAACTGCCAGAAATTCTGCTGAAAACAGGTGACTGAGAGAGAAGGGGGAGAGGGTGGACAATCAATTTTAGACATTTTCATCTTTTTCTACAGATCACAGCAATGAAGGAGGAAAGTCTATCCTTGCGTGGATCTCTGGAGCGCTAGTATGGGTGTTATGCGCTGAAGGGACTGGTTTCCAGAGGGCTAGTAAGGACATTGTGGACTGAATGGATTCTTGGACTTGGAGTTCAGTGAGTCATGGCTGGTGGGCTGACAGTTCACTATGTCATGGCTGATGGGCTGGCACTTCAGTCAATTACAGCTGGTGTGGCAGTTCACTCAGCTACCCTTCCTCTCTTCACCCCCCAACTCTGCTCCTTGCCATTCCCCTCCCCCCACGCAATCAGTCCATCTCCCCTCAACCTCCTCCCCATGCACTCGTAGTGGCTCTTCGACAGCGCAGCCATTCCTGCCTATTAGGTACCCATTGTGATGAAGAACACGCAGACATGCCAAGTGGAAAAAGGATTTATTAAAGTTTAAAATGTGAATGAGTCTTAAAACATTGCAAGTCCAACCCCACAGCACTCCGAGCAGAGTGCAGGTAGCAAGTACAACCTCACAGCACTCCAAGCAGAGTGGAAGCAACAAGTCCTACGTCACAGCACTCCAAGCAGAGTGCAGGCAGCAAGTCCAAACTCACAGCAAGCAGAGTGCAGGCAGCACGTCCAACCTCACAGCAAGCAGAGTGCAGGCAGCAAGTCCAACCTCACAGCACTCCAAGCAGAGTGGGGCAGCAAGTCAAACCTCACAGCACTCCAACAGACACACACACACAGACACACACACACAGACACACACACACACAGAAACAGACACACACCCTTATACACATACACACACACACAAAAAGACACACACATACACACACACAAACACAGACACAAACACAAAGACACAAACATACACAAACACACACATACTCTCACACACACAAACACAGACACAGACACACGCTCACACACAGCACCAATACTAAAATGCCAAGTAACTTCTGAACGTGGTAAGCATACTGAATCCTGTTACCAACCATATACTCTATGTAAGTAGTTTGAAAATAAGAACACAGGTGTGTCTAAATCAAATGATTCAAATGTTTAAAGCCTTTTTTATTCTGAAATGCTCCTCTAGAGCGGCTGCTACTGCAAAAACATGCTTTAAATAACTTTCAACAAACACACACATACTCACCATATGTATGGCAGTAAACACTCTTGAATTACTGAAACGGTTCAGGGCGGCGTCTTCACTTTGGGCCTTCCGCACTCAGCGCCACCTCTGAACTCACCGGAAATTACGCAATCAGCACCATCTCTCCACTAAACGGAAGTCACGGAATGAGCGGCAATTTTGCATTAAACACAGTCCTGATCTAATAAAACGTTTATTCAGTTTTTCCTTCCAAAAACTGTTGCACAGCAAGCCACATTTAAAATGCAAGCCACATTTAAAAAGCAAAACACATTTTAAAATAGCGGCACAGTCAAAAGGCACACTTTTCAATTAGCGCCACAGTCAATAGGCACACTTTTCAATTAGCGCCACAGTCAAAAGGCACACTTTTCAACTAGCGGCACAGTCAAAAGGTACACTTTTTATTTAGCGGCAGTCAAAAGGCAGACTTTTCAATTAACGGCAGTCAAAAGGCACACTTTTCAATTAGCGGCACAGTCAAAAGGCACACTTTTCAATTAGCGGCACAGTCAAAAGGCACACTTTTCAATTAACGGCACAGTCAAAAGGCACACTTCAATTAGCGGCACAGTCAAAAGACAGTGAGAAATACTCAGATCCTCAAGAAATTGTCCAGGGAAGATTTTATTTGTGGTAAAACATAAGCATTGAATTATATATCATCGTTATTATTTAACTAATAATAACAACTGCTACATCTGCACAAAAATAATCTTCCCCACTGTAATTTTACAGCATTTTTATTGTGGCTATTATGACTGTGTAAGCTCCTTTAATTTAAAACGTATCTTTTGTAATACATTGAAACATCAATGAGTAATAAAAATAATAAAATACAAATAAATAAACTTGCCTTTTTCTTAATTTCCATGTCAAGAATCCCCATTCAAGTGAATTAGGATTCTAATCCCAAATCCTCAAACTGACATGATTGTGAAAGTAGATTACCCAACTTATTTTGTTGAGCAAAGGAATGGAGTTTACACCAGACTTGCAATGATCTTTGGAAATCAATAAAATGTACTTATGACATAACAAACAACAAAGCCTATTTAAAGTTTTTAAAAAAGACATTCAATGGGTAAATAAGAAAGAAAGTTTTGCAGTTGATTGAAAATTTGATCAAAGAAATTGTCGCTGGAGAAAGGTTTTAGATTCAGTTAGCTGTTACAGTTTAAACATCGTTTAGGAAGGAAAATTAAAGTTCTTACACTGATGACTAGCAATAAGGAGAGGAAAATACACGAAATGGTTAGAGGGTAAAAGAGGTGGGACAGAACTGACCTTAACTGAGAGTGCAGAAAATGCATTGGAACTAGGAAATGGAATGACACACAAACTATAAATTTTCTTTTTAATGGGGTATCATTGTTGATCGGAAATAAGGAGTTACTCATGTCAAGTTAGGATCATGTAGCTCAGTATAGAAGATAGGAACAAAAAGAGACACAAGCAACTGCAGATGCCGGAATCTTGAGCAAAACACAAAGTGCTGGGGAATTCAGGGGGTCAGACAGCAGCTGTGGAGGAAATGGACTGGCGATGATTCGGGTTAGGACCCTTATTGTCCTGATTGTAGTAGGGTGGATAAATCTATCTGAAGAAGGGTTCCGCCCCGCAACGTCGCCGATTGTGCCTTGTTTTCCCCAGATGCTGCCTGACCCGGTGTTCAAAGCTGCGCGAGCTTGAGATGCTTGTCACCACCAAAGATACTCGAGGATCTTTGGTCACCACCCGCCCTCCCTTCCTGTAGGTGGCGCTGTCTCCGCCGCGCACCTTCTCTTGACTCGTCGTGTTATCGTTGTGACGCAACCGGAGCGACCGCAGCTCTGAGCGCCGCACGCGTTACCTTGCACTGGTCGCGGAGCAACCGTCCAGGGTTCTGTGGACCGGCTCGCGCGGAGACGCTGGTTGTGGCTGTGACCCGCCACGTGCGGCGGCGGGACGGTTAGGGGTTTGAATTGAGATTCGGCCGGAGCGCAGCTCGCGGACATGCCCAGAGTCAGGAAGGAGAAGTCGCGAGGACTCCGACAGGCCGGGGGCCCAGGTCAGGGCGCGCGCTGAGTCGGGTCTGGCTGGGTGCGGGGGCGCGCGCTGGGCCGGGTCTGGCTGGGTGCGGGGGCGCGCGCTGGGCCGGGTCTGGCTGGGCGCGGGGGGGGTCGTGACGGGCTGTCGGCGGGGCCGGGCAAGACTGGCCCCAGCGGGTCTCTCAGTAGAGGTTTTTCAGACACGAACGGATCCGTTGCCGCCACTGTCATAGCGTGGAAACAAGCCCCTCGCCCAATTTTCCAAAGCCGACCAACATGCCTCGATCTACCCGTGTATGGCCCATATATATCCCTCTGAGCTTGTTCTATCAACGTACCTGTCTAATGTGTTTTAAATGTGATGGCATCTGTCTCAACTACCTCCACCGGCAGCTCGTTATATACACTTAAGTGTTAGTTTAAAAAAAAGTTCCCCTCAGACTCCTTGTGATGTTTGGTGGACCGTGTGGGGTGGGAGGACCCGTTGCTCCTCCCCTGCAGCAGGTGGCTCTGCACAGGACAAAGGGAGATGTTTTGTATATAGTTATCTCTACACAGAGTGCAATCAGTAGTAATGTTACACAATTTTGAGATTTAAAAAATCAAGTCTGCAATTTATCCCATCGGATAAAGCATAAAAATAAGTTTAATTTGACACCTAATTCACTTTCATATCTTCAGTATTAAAAAAGTTATGGCCATTTTCATACTCGGAAATTAGCATCTTGTTCCCTATTGCTTTTCCATTGACTCAACTCAAAAGCTGTGATCGAGGACAGTCAAAAGTCCATAACTTTCTTAAAAATTAAGAGAACTGAATGACATTTTCAGTTATTATAGATTGAAGCATTCTGAAACAAATATGAAAATGTTACTTGGATGACCTGAAATTAAAGCATATAATTAGTTAGTTACGTAATTGTAGCTAATTCCAAAATTCAATTACTAGATCTAAACATCTATCCATTTCTTAAGAAAAGGTTAACATTTTTAAATAGCCTAAGTGTCCAAATAACATTCACACAATAATTCACAATATAACATGATTTTTAAATCTCGTCATGAATTTATAGGCCAAATGGAAGGAATTTAGTGTTTAATTCCCGTAAATTAATGGGCATTTAAATCATCTTGCGAGTGGGATTTTGTGGAACGCGATCGATTGGAACGTTGCATATGCGGTGAATTTAAACCCCATATCGGCAGGAAAAACACTGCTGGTTTGTATGGGGCCTAAATCACCTTTTCGCAACGTGAAATTTTGATTAAAGGCATCCTAAGAAGCACGTTTATATGTAAAAATATACGGATTACCTTGCTTTGTCCCGTACGTGAGATCCGTCCCGTTGACGGCTTTAGAAGTCGCTTTTTATTTTACTCCTGCTATTAAATTATCCAGCGATGTTTTTAAAAAACTTCATAAAACGCAAGTCAGATCGATTATTCTTCAGCAGCTAAACAGCCTGACATAGATCGACTTCAACAGGCTGGAGAAAACGGCATTTTAAACCCGCCCCCCTCTCAAAGGCGCCAAAGTCGCGCACAGGGCCAGTGGCAGAACTGCAGCGCCGCTGAAGGTAAGTTTTGTAACATACCTACAATCAGATCGTATGGTTGCAGCCATTTTTAGTTGTCCTTGGAGACTCAAGTTTTTCCAGACATAGAACAAGAATACGAAAGTGGTGTCAGGAGTGGGATCTGTAGTGTACTCAAACTAACATGTCTCGGCAATTCGATCGTTTGATCTCGAGCGAGAAAGGTGGTCGTCGTATTTAATGTGCACTGAGTTTTATTTTGAAAGTATGGCAATTACGACTGACCTGAGGAAGAAAGCTCTCTTGTGTTCATCAATGTCTCCAGAAACTTTTGCACTACTTCAAAATTTACTTACAGAAGAAGTAACTGAAGTTTCATATGCTGAAATCACTACGGCTTTGCACCTGCATTTCAAAGAAAGTCGAAATTTCCTCACAGCTTGCCTCGATTTCTTGCCGAATTTCGCACTGGCAAAGGCATGTGATTTTAAAGCTCAATGCTGCAAAAAGTGCCAATACAATGCGTTGCGGGATAGACTGGTCATGGGCTGCAGGCACGCATTCATCCAGCAGGCGATTCTCGGTTTGAAAAACTTAGGGAATGGCCGGCGAAACAGCGTCGAAGCTCCCTCAGGAGGTGCATACAGTTCGTCAGACTCGTCCGCAACGCCAGAAGTCACTTGATCGACCCTGAGCAAATCCGGAGAAGGAGGGACAGTTTCAGAAGAGCCGGCTCATCATCACCGTGAGTGCCCGTATATCAAGTCCATTTGTTATGCCTGTTACCGAAAAGGTCATCTCCAGGCAGTGTGTCAATCCGTAGGAAAGCTGAGAAAGGGCAAGAAAGCGCAAAACACAGTCGACCAAATCGCCGAGACCATCTCTATTGAAATGCTCAGTGTGTCTATAATCACCGACAAGCTGAGGATTTCGCTGCAGGTCTCGAATGTCGATCTACAATTCCAGGTGGATACTGGTGCGGTTGTGTCACTAGTGGGTCAGGACATCTGGGAGAGGATCGGATCTCCGAAACCGGTCAACATCCGCCTTTTCGGATACGAACGACAGCCCATTCCCACGAAAGGCAAATACACTGTCGCCGTTCCCTGTAATGGTATGACACAGATGTTGCCGCTGATCGTCATTGGCAAAGAAGGTACATCCCTGTGCGCCATCGACTGGATCCATGCTTTCAAGCTTCACATGAATGCCTTGATCTACAATGGATCAACTATGGCATTGTCATCTACCACGGATTGCGAAATGGTCAGCAAGTGCGAGAACAATCTGCAGAAGGTTCTTGACCAGTTTCCGGACGTTTTCGCACCTGGACTCGGGCATTGCGCAAAGATGAAGGCACGGCTCATACTCAAAGACGATGCCATCCCTAAGTTTTTCAAACCAAGACCAGTTCTGTTCAGTCGGATGGATGGCGTCGACAAGTAACTATGCCGTCTTTAAGAAATGGGAATTATCACCCATGTGGACCATTCAGAATGGGCCACACCCATAGTTGTCGTTCAGAAGCCTTGCGGCACTGTACGCATCTGTGGCGACTACAAAGTGACTGTAAACCCTCAATTGCACATTGATCAACACCCCATACCAAGAGTGGACAAGCTATTCGTCAAGCTGCAAGGAGGACAGTATTTCTCGAAATTGGACATGTTCGACGCGTATCTCGGAAGTGGAACTGGACGACGAGACAAAAAACCTGCTCGTAATCAACACACACAAGGGACTGTTCAGATACAACCGATTGCCGTTTGGACCGGCGCCGGCCATATTCCACAAACTGGTCGACAATCTGGTTGCCGGGATTCCGTACGTAGCCATCTACCTGGATGCCAGACAGAGGAAGAACACCTGCAGAACCTAAAACAGGTCCTCAAGGCACTGAACAACTACAGCATGAAGTTGCGCATGGACAAGTGCGCATTCTTTCAACAACAGGTCACATATCTCGGACATGTGATCTCGGCAAGTGGTCTGAAGCCATCGGAAGAAAGTGGACGCCATTGTGAAATTGCCGACACCCTAAAATGTGAAGCTGCTTGAAAGCTTCATTGGCAAGGTGAACAATTATGGCAAATTCATACCGGCACTTTCAACTTTGTGCGCACCATTGAACAACCTGCGAAAACAGGACGTCGAATGGCATTGGTCCAAAAAGTGTGACCATGCATTCACCAGGTTGAAGGAGATGCTCGCCCAGAAGCCGTATGGTCTTGGAGCTGTAATCTCACAAATGGCGCCGAACGGCAAGGAAGAACCAATCGAGTTCGCATCCGAAACGCTGACGACCGCCAACAAAAACTACAGTCAAGTGGAGAAAGAAGCACTGGTGATCATGTTTGGTGTCCGGAAGTTCCACCAATATTTGAGTGGGCGACATTTTCTGCACATCATCGACCACAAGCCGCTGCTGACTATTTTCAGTCCCGGGAAAAGTTTGCCTGTCATGACGTTGCATCGTCTACAACATGGGGCCCTGATCATGATGGTATATGATTACCACATCATTTACCGACAGTCTGCCAATGCCGATGCACTGTCGTCTTCCGATTGGACCCGACCTGACGTTCGACAAAGAGGAGGCAATTATGGAAATTGAAACTTGCTCAACACGCGGGTCATCGCCGATTTCCCCGTCTCTGCAAGGACGTTTGCCAACTACACGAGCACAGACCCCATTTTGTCGAAGGTACGACATTTTGTCACTCGGAGGTGGCCGTACAGTCCCAAGCTGGACAAGGAATTCCACATTCTAGAATTCGCAAACGGGAAATCACCTCAAAGGATGGCATTCTGCTCCGCGATTGTCGAGCGATCATTCCGACAGAACTGCGATCGCAAAT
Source organism: Malacoraja senta (assembly GCA_038087875.1). Classification (NCBI taxonomy): domain Eukaryota; kingdom Metazoa; phylum Chordata; class Chondrichthyes; order Rajiformes; family Rajidae; genus Malacoraja; species Malacoraja senta. The sequence goes on along the minus strand of CM075977.1, from coordinate 298,613,635 downwards.
TCTGAAATTGGAATTGTGCGAATGAAGGCGCTCGCCCGCATGCGTGTGTGGTGGCCGAATATCGAGACCGATATTGCCGACCACTGCAAGGACTGCACAACATGTACCGAAACAGCACCGAATCCGCCGGAAAAGACCTCCGCATGGCCCGTCCCCGACCAACCATGGCAGCGAATCCACATAGATTTTGCCGGACCGTTCCTGGAGGACATGTGGCTGGTCGTCATGGACGCCCATTCGAAATGACCACATGTTATCCAAATGAATAAATATCTGACCACCGAAACAACCATTTCTGCGCTCGACGATTTGTTCCCCATTTGGGAATTGCCCTTAACAATCGTAAGTGACGATGGACCCCAATTTGCCTCGCAAATGTTCGGTGACTGGTGCAAACATCACTGAATCGTGCCTTTGACATCAGCACCTTTTCATCCACCCTCAAATAGTGAGGCAGAGCGGCTCGTCAGCGTTTTCAAGCAGGCCATGAAACGTGCTGTAGGAATTGAGAAGAAATCAAAACAATTGGCATTGCACAATTTCTTACAGCAATATCAAACCGTTCCAAACTGCACTACCGGTCGAACTCCAGCGGAGATGATGCTCAGACATCAAGTGCGCTCTCCCCTATCAGTTTTGAACCCGACCCGTAACTCTTGTACGGTGTGCACTCAACCAACGAAGTCGAACAAATCCAAATTCGACATTGGCGACTACGTATATTACCGTAATTAAATGGGCAAGCAAAGCAAATGGTGTGCTGGCAGGATCATGGCTCACATTGGAACCAAAATGTACACCGTCCAAGTGACAAGAAGGACAATGCCGACGGCATGATGACCAATTTAGAAGACGCATTCCTCCAATGAAGACTGACCAGAACCTGACCAGAACCAAGCAGTCGGACACCCCGGTGCCGAATTGTGTGGATACTGGAATGCCTCACTTGCCCCTTCCCAGGCCTGACGAAGTTCAGCCAGACAAACTCCCCGCCGATCTGCCTGTGGTCCCTCGTCGATCGACATGTTGCAATCGTGGTATTCCCCCAAGGCGACTCATTCAGGAATAGAGACGTTCAAACTCGAAAGGGGGAGTGTGATGTTTGGTGTACCGTGTGGGGTGGGAGGACCCGTTGCTCCTCCCGTGCAGCAGGTGGCACTGCACAGGACAAAGGGAGATGTTTGTATATAGTTATCTCTGTCTGTACACAGTGGGAGTGTGCAGTCAGATCGTGTGGTTGCAGCCATTTTTAGTTGTCTTGCTGCCCGCATCGTGTTAATGTAATAAAGACTTCTGTTGTACCTTGAAGACTCTCAAGTTTTATACAGACATAGAACAAGATCACCCATATAACCATTACAGCACGGAAACAGGCCATCTCGGCCCTTCAAGTCCGTGCCGAACACTTTATTTTTATAAATATTTTTTATTACTTCCCCCTAGTCCCATCTACCTGCACTCAGACCATAACCCTCCATTCCTTTCCCGTCCATATACCCATCCAATCTATTTTTAAAGGATAAAATCGAACCTGCCTCCACCACTTCCACTGGAAGCTCATTCCACACAGCTACCACTCTCTGAGTAAAGAAGTTCATCCTAATGTTACCCCTTAACTTCTGTCCCTTAATTCTCAAGTCATGTCCCCTTGTTTGAATCTTCCCTACTCTCAATGGGAAAAGCTTATCCACGTCAACTCTGTCTAACCCGCTCATCATTTTAAAGACCTCTATCAAGTCCCCTTTTAACCTTCTGCGCTCCAAAGAATAAAGACCTAACTTGTTCAACCTTTCTCTGTAACCTAGTTGCTGAAACCCAGGCAACATTCTAGTAAATCTCCTCTGTACTCTCTCTATTTTGTTGACATCCTTCCTATAATTAGGCGACCAAAATTGTACTCCATACTCCAGAATTGGCCTCACCAATCAATGCCTTGTACAATTTTAACATTACATCCCAACTTCTATATTCAATGCTCTGATTTATAAAGGCCAGCACACCAAAAGCTTTCTTTACCACCCTATCTACATGAGATTCCACCTTCAGGGAACTATGCACAGTTATTCCTAGATCCCTCTGTTCAACTGCATTCCTCAATTCGCTACCATTTACCTACGTCCTATTTTGATTTGTCCTGCCGAGATGTAGCACCTCACATTTATCAGCATTAAACTCCATCTGCCATCTTTCAGCCCACTCTTCCAAATGGCCTAAATCTCTCTGTAGACTTTGAAAATCTACTTCATTATCCACAACACCACCTAACTTAGTATCATCTGCATACTTACTAATCCAATTTTCCACACCATCATCCAGATCATTGATGTACATGACAAACAACAGTGGACCCAACACAGACCCCTGAGGCACCCCACTGGTCACCGGCCTCCAACCTGACAAACAGCCATCCACCATTACTCTCTGGCATCTCCCATTCAGCCACTGTTGAATCCATCTTGCTACTCCACCATTAATACCCAACAATTGAATCTTCTTAACCAACCTTCCATGAGGAACCTTGTCAAAGCCTTACTGAAGTCCATATAGACAACATCCACTGCTTTACCCTCATCAATTTCCCTAGTAACCTCTTCGAAAAATTCAAGAAGATTGGTCAAACATGACCTTCCAGGCACAAATCCATGTTGACTGTTCCTAATCAGACCCTGCTTATCCAGATGCTTATATATATTATCTCTAAGTATCCTTTCCATTAATTTGCCCTCCACTGACGTCAAACTAACAGGTCTATAATTGCTAGGTTTACTCTTCGAACCCTTTTTAAACAACGGAACAACATGCGCAGTACGCCAATCCTCCGGCACTATTCCCGTTTCTAATGACATTTGAAATATTTCTGTCATAGCCCCTGCTATTTCTACACTAACTTCCCTCAATGTCCTAGGGAATATCCTGTCAGGACCTGGAGACTTATCCGTTTTCATATTTTTCAAAAGTGTCCGCACCTCCTCTTCTTACCTTAACCTCCTCTTCTTACCCCTCACCTTAAACCTACGTCCTCTGGTTATTGATTCCTCTATTCTGGGTTAAAGACCAGAGTAGTTGGTCTTTTGCTCTGTCAGTTCAGCAAATTAAGACATTATTTAGTTTAGCTGAGAAATACGGCGCAGAAACAAGCCCTTCGGCCCACCAAGTCTGCTCTGTCCAACGGCACTGCACACTAACCCTATCCTACACACACTAGGGACAATTTACAATTATACCAAGCCAATTAGCCTACAAATCTGTACATCTTTGGAGTGTGGGAGGAAACCGGTGATCCTGGAGAAAACCCATGCAGTGTCAGGGACGGTGATGCCGTTTTAAAATGTTCTAGGATGGTGGTTGACATGGCTGATATTTCCAGCCCTGGACTTGAGCCACTTGTTTGTGTCTACCTAGTTCTGTAATGTACAGTGTTTGGGAACAGCTGGTAGGGCCTGGGTCTGACCTGCACAGATCTTCACTCTGAAAAAAAGACCCGACTCGACACATCGTCTGTATGTTCCTTCTGCTGATACTGCGTGATCAGCTGAATTCCTCCATCACTTTGTGTTTTGCTTAAGATTCTGGCATCTGAACAGATCACATTCATTTCTGCCTTGTGCCAGTCTGAACAGATCGCATTCATTTCCTTTTTTACACCATGCTTTGACACAAGTTCAGTCCATGTAAATTTGTCACATTTTAATTAGACAGACAGTTTATTTGGAGTGCAACATGTTTGTGTTGAATGTTTCCATGGTAACTATTGTAATAACAACGTTAGTAAGAAGGGAAGGTATACAGATGTGTAGGAAAGAACTGCAGATGCTGGTTTAGATCGAAGGTAGACACAAAATGCTGGAGTAACTCAGTCTGAAGAAAGGTCTCGACCCGAAATGTCACCCATTCCTCTCCAGAGATGCTGTCTGCCCCGCTGAGTTACTCCAGCATTTTGTGTTTATCTTCAAAGGTATACAGATGTTACGGTTGGTTAAAAATTATTCACGATTTTTCCATATAACTGGAAAAAGTTATGGATGCTGATCAATGAGTCTAACTTAGAAGGGGAACCAATTTCGGCTTGGAGCAAAAGATCTGTTTTCATAGCTGTATGACGCTATGAATAAAGTCTCTGCCTTCCCAGACTCCCTACATGGAACAGTCCCTCAAATTCGAGCAACATTGTCATAAGTTCTCATAAGTTGTCTGTGACCTACATCAGGGTAACCAAAACTGTTAGTTATCCTGCACAAACTGTTGTCAATGTTCAAGAGACATCCGGTTCATTGGACAGCCGGTGGTGCTGCTGCTAGCTGCCTCCGCCCATGGTCTGGTTGTCTTTTTTTTATTTTGTTATGTTTAGAGTGGTTTTTTTAGGGTTTTTTCAGTATTTTATGCGAGGGGGTAGGGTAAGGGGGGGAACCGTCCTTCAGTCGTTTCCTGGCGAGGATGCGGCTATTATCCGAGTCGCGTCCTTGCCCCCCCTCGCGGCCTACCAACTGGATTGGCGCGGCCTTTCCTGCCGGGACCGGACCAGAGCTTCAGCTGCTGCTGCGCTCATTACATCGCGGAGCGGGCAAGGCCTTACCTGGGATTGCCGCTTGGAGCTCCGGAGTGATGGGCTGCTGCTCCAACAACTCGAAGCTGTGGTTGCGGAGCTCCAAATGCGGGCGGCGCTGACTTTAACATCGCGGAGTCCTGGGACCCTTTGCCGGGGGTCGCCAGCGCGAATCTCCGCCCAGCGAGGCCTGTGGACATCGGGAGCTGCGGACTCCGGTGGAAGGTGGAAGGTGGCCGATTCAGAGGTCCAGGCCGCTGGGGATGTTCTCCCGTTTGACGTCGGGGTTCCATTGTTCCCGGCGAGAGGGCCTGAACATCGGGCCGCCCATGGCGGCATCTACGGGGTGCTCGGGAGGCACCGACCACGGGTGAACATTGGGGAACATCAGCGAGGAGGTTGACTGGACTTTGATTCCTTCCCTCACAGTGGGGAACTTTGGTGTCGCTGTAGGGATGTTTGTTGCGGACTACTGTGTTCTGTGTTTCTGTGTTTTTTTTAATTTTATTTTTTGTATGACTAAGGGAAAGAGAATTTTGTTGTCTTTTAATTGAAGACAATGACAATAAATTAAATCAAATCAAATCAAATCAGGAGTTTTACCTTTTGGATCTGACCATCTCAATAAATAGGCTAGCCACCAACATCAGCAACAAGCCCACATTCAACCTCTTGGAAAAGGTTCAATCTCTTGGAATCCACCATGTCAGTCCCTCTCAGAATCTTATGTTTCAAAATCATTCTTAAGGAAAAAAATTCATCTACCTAATTCAGCCTTAACTGCTGAGTTTTTGTGTCGACCATGTTATCTTGTGAACCTTCATATAGCCTCATGTGCAAGTTTATCCTTTCTTAAATATCAAGACCAAGTTGCACCTAGTTTCTGCAAAATTGCAAATAAACTTTCCTGCTTGTATATTATGTTCCTTCTAGTAAAAGCCAACATTCCATTTGCTTTCATAATCACTTGCTGTACTTGCATGTTAATTTGGTGTTTCATTTTCTAAGATTCACAGATATATTTTTACATATTTAAATTAATTGCTCTTTCATTCTTCGCCCATGATAAACTTAGTAATTAACGAAGATTGAAATAGGTGAGGCCATAGTACGTTCTTGAATCCAATCTGAAAATGGCCCATTAATCCTAACTCTGTTAGCTCTCCCTTATCCATGCCAATATATTACCCAAAACCCTTATGCAGAAACGTTCTATGCACCACCTTATTGAATGAGTATTTGAGAATCCAAATACACCAGTTCTCATCAATACATTTTGTTTGTTATATTCTCACATCTCCATAAAGTTGTCAAACATGGTTTTCTTTCATGCATGTCTTATTTTAAACGCACCGCTCTTGCCTCCTTAATAATGATTCTAGCATTTTCCATGGGTGAATATCAGGTTAATTGGCTTGCTTTCCAGATGCATGCTGTACTGTAAACCTGCATGCAAGCATTTTGTGTTCCAAGATTCCCAAATTGCTTTGCACAACATTTAAATCCCATAATCTGAATAGCCACAATGCATTTATGATTTTCCACTTCACAATCTAGAGTGCAATTTTAACCTGGACCCCATGTTTTTTGATTGCAAAATATCAATAATGCTTTTTCTTTTTGTAACTTCAGTTTTGATACTGTTTTACTTAGGTATTGTTTTCAACACTGGAATCGGTCAGCACATTCTGAAGAATCCTTTAATTGTGAATAGCGTCATTGAGAAGGTACAATCGAAGAAAATGTGTCATATGGTTCAGTCTAACACATATCATTTAAAATAATTAATTCATTTGTCACTCCATGTTTTGCACTGCCATATTTTTCCATGTTCTTGCTGAAAGAATAACCTGCAGAGTGCAGATTCATTGTCGAGCACTGCTGTGAAGGCAGTGATCTAGATTGTGGTCGGTGTGGCTTGTTCTAGATGGCTTTGGCAAGACAAATAACTGAGAGTGGAACCACGTCCTATCAAGGCTGTGTCCTTTTACTCCTTTTAGAGTATATGTGTGTACACATTTAATAACTAAAAACATTAAAATAAACTACATTAATTTTTAAATTTAAAACCCTGGTACCCTTATTCAAATCAATTGGATCCTACCTCAGTTCAAACCTGAGGTAAGATTAGAGAGGTTCATTATTTTCTATCTGGATATTCTGGGGAATTCCAAAAGATCAAACTTCCACGCTAGATTACTGTGACAAAACATATTGGCAAATGCATAGCCATCTGTCACTCAAGCTTTGAATTCTCATATTTGACAACATACATAGACGTATCAACATTTCATTTTAATGGCTGATTGAAATATCCAACACAAGCCTAGTATTTTCTTTTAATGTAAAGTTTATTTTGGAAATTGGAACAGTCCTTCATTTATCCTTTAAACAGTGCTGAGGATTTAAGGATCATTTATCAATTGATATGATGCAGTAAAAAATAGCCAAACTTCTTGGTATATATTTAAAGCTGCAGTTTGAATTATCTCTGTTTATAAATAATTGTTATTGAGCGGGACGGATTTGCCAGATGCTGTGGGTCTGCCGACATCTTCCGCCTTGTGGGAACTCGGCTCATGGTTGCATTCAACTTGCAACCTACCAAGTTACGAACAGTTCAATGTTCTGAAGGTAACCCTGACAAAATCTGGCGAGAATCTATATTTGTGACTGAACGATTTAGAGGACATTTCTCTTACAACACAAGAAATTATTTATTTCACAGGACTTGGTTGCTTATTTTGTTAATGTACATTAATTTTTAGCATTATTACCTGCCACTCTTCATCTTCCTGTTTGATCTACAAATGAAAATTGAAATAATGTATGATGTCCAATGGACATTGTCCATGTTGCCATGCCCAATGCCCAATTCTTGAGTCACTATTGTGTTAGCAAGTGGAGCCAAGTAATTAAAAGGTGATCTAGAATGTTCTAATATGTGTAGATAATGCATTAATTGTTGGTTCAATGAAAGACTTGTGTAAGTTATCTGTAGTATATGCATGACATAATAGAATCATATTTTTAAATATTCATTTGTTTTTCTTCAAGGCTGCTATTAGACCAACAGATGTCGTACTGGAAATTGGCTCTGGTACAGGTAACATGACTGTGAAGATTCTGGAAAAGGCTAAAAAGGTATGGAAGTACAAATCAGAACAAAGTAGAAGCAAGCACTGTTTTACATAAATTTAGGATTTAAACATAGGATTCTGTTTGTGTTAGCATGTACACTCGAGAATCATCTTTTGTTATTTCATTGTTCTGTTTGCTTCTGCCATCAACGGATTTTTAAGGTTTTCTGAAGTAGTCACATTCTTGTTTTCCTTCAGTTATCCATTTCAAGTTTTTCTCCCACACTATTTTTGTGATTACATTCCTATAATCGATTAGAGATACAAAGCTGCAGTTGCTGGAATCTTGAACAAAACACAATGTGCTGGAGAAACACAGCATGTCTATTAAATCGTTTCCCCTTCATCTTGAACCTGTCTACCATAAAAGATGTTGAATAATTCAGAAAATTGTGTAGTTTTTCAGAGCTGCCAAGTAGTACGGATTTTCAGTATTTTGTACGGAAATACGATAAGAATACTGATGTACGATTTTGTGTTAAATACGGATTTTAAATACGGTGTTCAGTTCAGTCTGAAGAAGGGTCTCGACCAGAAACGTCACCCATTCCTTCTCTCCAAAGTCACTGCCTGTCCCGCTCCAGGTTTAAACAGAGCGCTGTCAGTTTAACGCGTGGGAATTTAAACGAAGCGCTGTGGGTTCTAAATATAGCTCTACCGGCTGGAGCGCTATGGGCTTTAAACATAACGCTATGGGCTTTACACATAGCACTATGGCCACAGCGCTATGGGTCACAGACTGTTCAGGAAAATTCTCGTATAACAATGAGTCTTTGGAATTCTCTTTCTCAGTGGAAGTTGAGCCTTTGATTATTTTTCAGGCAGTGGTAGAATTCTGGATAAGCCTCGTGGTGAAAGGTTACCAGTGGGATTGCATACATTGGGATTGGCCTTGATTTTACAGAACGGTGGGTGGGCTAAAGGGGGGAGAGAGGGAGGGGTGGAGAGGGGGAGGGGTGGAGTGAGTGAGAGGATGGGGAGGGAGAGAGCGAGGAGGGGGAGGGAGAAGGAGAGAGAGGGAGGGAATAAGAGGGGGGGAGAAAAAAAGGGAGGAGATGGAGGGTGGGAGGTAAAGGGGGAGGGAGGGAGAGGGAGGCTTCCAAAATGGCTTCCACATCATCATCTGGTGCTAAAAGCAGGAAGCAGCCGTTCAAACAGCAGTATACAAAGAGATGGCAATGAATGCACTGTCAAGTAAGGTGCGTAGAAGACATGTCAATTGGTAGCAAAGTTATGCATTCTTGTACTCTTACATGGGTATGACTGCACATAAAAAATATTTTTTTTCAGCAAAATGGCGCCATGTAAAAATACTGATTTCCTCAGCAAAATACTAATATTCAGGTACTAGAATACTGAAATGCTCTGACAAAACTTGGCAGCTCTGGTTATTTGCTTCCTTGTACGTATGCAAGCAATAACTCTGACTTTGTAAATGTATTTCTAATACAGGCAACATCTATGTTAGAGTGTTGACCCTAAGAAACTGTATATATTACAGTTCTATAATACCAACCCCCCCCCCCCATACCCATTGAATCCCATTTTATAAGCAGCAATACATTCTTACAGATGTTTCTTTTCGGTGTTCTTCCGTGTAACCTATATTTGCTGCACAGGGCGCTACATTTAGTTATTGTGAACTGAAAGCTACTTTTATTCACAAATGCTAATTTGCTTAATGAAGCATCTTTAGTCATAGAGCCAGAAGAATTTCTGTTGTGATATTATAGGTCTGTCGTAATTTATCTGCACACAAACCTATTCCATTGTTAAATGTATGACTCCAGCCAGAGTAAAAATTCCCCCAATTTCTATCATCTGTATTTTTCCTGAGGCTTCTGGATTCTGTGCTGGCTCAACTGCAGCCTTAATATCAAGAAGAATTGATCTTTCCTCTGGAATTAAGCTTTTTTTCTTCTTTTGTCAGTTTTATCCTAGTCTTGTATGTCAGCAAATAATTTAAAACAAAGTCCACCTGCTTCAACGTGTTTCTTGATTACTGAACTAAACTCTAGATTTGCTGGTGAAACACAGTGCATTTCAGCAAATTATAACAATATAAATTTAATTTCTGTGTTTACAATAGGTAATTGCATGCGAACTTGATAGCAGACTTGTTGCTGAACTACAGAAAAGAGTTCAAGGAACGTAAGTAATAATAGTGCATTTATGTAACGTAAATGTATTAATGAATTTCCTATCGTAGACAGAATCATTTACTAAAAAGCTTACATTGCAGCTAATGCCTTGTTTTGTCGACTTTTCTATTTAAATATTACATAACACTTGTGTAATTCTATTTCAGACCTGCTGCAAACAAACTTCAAATAATGGTCGGAGATGTGCTGAAGACAGACTTGCCATTCTTTGATGCATGTGTAGCAAATTTACCATATCAGGTAATTCATCATAACCTTTTTTACATTATATAGCCTGATTCTGTTACTGTTCTGGATAACATTATGGATAAATATAGTTTGATCCCTACCTTGCCTACTATGGAAAAAAGCTGCACTGCTACCTCAGATTTAAAGTGAAAACCAGGCCCAGTGTTAGCAATAAATCTTATTTTTAAAAACAACTTGTTGGGGAAAAAAATTGGGGTAGAAATGGAAAATCTCTTGGTGGGTACATGTGATCTGTGGAGTTTTATTCTAGAACCTGTGTGTGTGTGTGTATATGGCTAGATGGGACAGAGTTGCAGGAGGATGGGGAGTAATCCTATAGTGACGTATAAGATCACGAGAGGAAGAGAGAGGGTAAATGCAGAGTTTTTTGTTTACCCAGGGTAGGAGAATCGACAACTAAAGGAAGTAGATTTAATGTGTAGGAAAGAACTGCAGATGCTGGTTTAAATCATAGGTAGACACAAAATGCTGGAGTAACTCAGCGGGTCAGACAGCATATCTGGAGAGAAGGAATGGGTGACGTTTCGGGTTGAGACCCTTCTGGTGAGGGAGAAATATTTAATAGGAACCTGAGGGGAAACTATTTTACACAACGAGTGGTGGGTATATGGAATGAGCTGCCAGAGGAGGTAGTTAAAGTAGGTACTATCACAATGTATAAAAATCATTTGGACAGGTACGTGGATAGGATAGATTTAGAGGGAAATGGGCCAAACGCAGCAGGTGAGACGTGTAGATGGAGCACTTGGCCAGCGTGGGCAAGTTGGGCCAAAGGGCTTGTTTCTACACTCTGTCACAATAAGTTTAATCATAGAAATAGTATGAGGATGTTGATATTGTATCAGTGAGGGTATTGGGTATTAATATGCTTTTGGAATGGGCATGATGATTATTATGAGAAATTTCTCAAAGAAAATCTGAGGGAATTTGGAATATGGTTACAAAGATTTCCTAATCAATGGAAGAAATTTAGAACAAAGAGAATCAACCTTTGAAAATTATGTGTAGGATGTAAATGTTCTGTATATGTATACTGCAGATGTATATGTTCTGTGATATATATTTGGTGATTTAAAACAAGGCTGTCAACATAATATAGATAGATAGTTACTTAAAAGAAATGGGGGAACCTCACTAACTTTAGTGGATAGTCAACACTTTCATAAAACATTGGGTCTAAGTTTCTCAATCATTCTCTGTATTATACATCTGTGACACAGTTGTTTGAACATTTATTTCTAACAAATTTGTTTTTTGCTGTTTTTGAGTTACTAACTTTGAGCAATCTCATTGCTAACACAATGTCCTAAATAGGAAATCCTATAGCAGCAGCTATTTGTGTTTCTGAAGAGGTACATGCGCTGGCTTGATGCTTCACTACGAAATGTTGAGCTGGGAAAAGATTTATTTGGACTATCCACTTTGGTGGCAAGAACAAGAAGGCAGATTATTATCTGAATGGTGTCAGATTAGGTAAAGGGGTGTGCTTGTGCATCAGTCACTTAAAGTAAGCATGCAGATACAGTAGGCAGTGAAGAAAGCTAATGGTATGTTGGCCTTCATAGCGAGAGGATTTGAGTATAGGAGCAAGGAGGTCCTACTGCATTTGTAAAAGGCCCTGGTGAGACCACACCTGGAGTATTGTGTGCAGTTTTGGTCTCCTAATTTGAGGAAGGACACTCTTGCTATTGAGGGAGTACAGCGTAGGTTCACCAGGTTAATTCCCGGGATGGTGAGACTGACATATGATGAAAGAATGGGTCGACGGGGCTTGTATTCACTGGAATTTTGGATGAGAGGGGATCTTATAGAAACATATAAAATTCTTAAGGGATGGACAGGCTAGATGCAGGAAAAATGTTCCCGATGTTGGGGGAGTCCAGAACTAGGGGTCACAGTTTAAGAATAAGGGGTAGGCCATTTAGGACTGGGATGAGGACCTTTTTTACCCAGAAAGTTGTGAATCTGTTCAATTCTCTGCCACAGAGGGCAGTGGAGGCCAATTCACTGGATGTTTTCAAAAGAAAGTTAGATTTAGTTCTTGGGATATGGAGAAAAACAAGAACGGGTACTGATTTTGGATGATCATTCCTGCACCTATTTTCTATGTTTCTCTAATCCAAATAGTTTTTAAGAGGTGGAATAAGTCAGTTAATTTTATAGGAAATGATTGCTAATATGATTTGTTATGTTTACAGATCTCGTCTCCATTTGTTTTTAAACTACTGCTGCACAGACCATTCTTCAGGTGCGCCTCATTTAGTATTACAAAAACAAAATACTGGAATATTGTGTGAGAGATGAGAAGATAAATTGGACAAAATCTCAAAGTGAAAATCAAAAAGCTAGAGATGCTGGAAACTTAAAACCAAAATACCCGAAATACTCAGCATGTCATATCATATCTGTGGGAAGAGAAACAGTTTCGGTTCGAAAACCCTTCGTCAAAACTGAGATGGAAATACAATGGAGAAATAAAACAAGCTATAAAAAAAGTATCAGTGATGGACAATAGTACAGATAGAGAAATCAAGTTCCCTGTGATTGTAGAATTCACATAAGTTTAGATGGGTGCAATGTGACCAGATGCACGATACGGTGTTTATTCTCAAGCTTGCATTAGGTCTCATTGTAACAGTACAGGAAGCACATATAGGAGTGGGGTATGGAATTGAAGTGGCAGGAAACCGGATTGATCGTGTGGATGTAATAGTGCATGCGCTCCACAAAGTGATCACCTAATCTGCATTTGCTTTCCTTATTGCTGGGTCCAGCTCGCTTCTAAATCCTGCAAAAAATCCACGAGAAGGACTGCCCTGTCAAACCCATTGTCTCCCTTTCACCTCTAAAGCCCCTTCCCACGTATCAATGATACCTCCGATGCCCTCCACCACTTTGATCGTTTCCTGTTCCCTGGTCCCAACTGTGAATGTTCAATTATATTGTACTTTCATCCCATATAAGGATGGTCTTCCTGCAGCAGAGGTCCAACCTGTCCCCACCCACTCCAACACACATCTTTGCCTGGTTAATCTCGTTCTCACATGGAATAACTTCTTCAACTCCATTCACCTTTTCCAGATTAAAGGTGCAGGTAGGGGCACTCACCTGGGCCAAAACTATGCCTGCATTTTAATGAGATATATGGAACAATCTTTGTTTCGATCCTACCCAGGCATATTTCACAACTTTTTCTGATACATCAATGACTGTGTTTACAGACCTGTTAAGCTGCTGCAAGTAAGAATTCCACTGTTCTGTTTTGGTACATATGATAATTAAAACTCTTGACACTTGCCTTGACTCTTGAGATTCACATCTACTTCTTCCAAACTAGTCCTTCGTTCACGTTGTGGTCTCCTCTACACTGAGAAAATTAAACACAGATTGGGCGATTGCTTTGTGGAATACGAGTGTTAAGTCTGAGGAGGTGATGAGCTTCTGCTACCATAATTTGCTATCCCACTCTCACTCTGACTTGTTGATCTGTGGATTACTGTACTGTCACAGTGGGATCCAGCACAAGCTTGAGATCATCTTGCATCTGGGCACGTTGCAGCCTTCTGGACCTTATATTGCATTCTACAACTTGCTTGACTTTTTCTTTTCTCTTTGTATCAGTTGTCCTGTGATATTAGCTTAGTTTCCATTTTCCTTTTTTTTCCTCTTGGGAAAAGAGAACATGGCCAGTTAGATCTACCAGGCATATCTTCCTACTCTGCCGTTTGCAGCTCCTTCATTCTTTCGTCTGTTTTATTTTTTATCTTCTCACGTTCTAACTGCTCCCGTTCACTCATTAACAAGATAACCTTGTTTACTGTCCTGATGGTCATCACGGTTTTACCTTATCAGAGACCATCCTCATCCTCCCCAACCCTCCATTCAGCTTAATGACCTTCCTAGTTCTCTCGATAGGTATTCAACCTGAAAAGTTGACTTTATTTCTCTTTCCACAGATGCGACCTGACCTGCTGAGCATTTCCAGCCATTTTTTCAAATTTTGGACAAAATTCTTCTTCCTGAAAGATCTTCTTGCGTTTGGCGTGCACAGCCTAAAGTTGTAGGATAACTTGTTCTATTTGATCTTATTTGATTGTGCACGCCAGGTTGATTGCATTTGTTGCAATCTCCCACTCCTGCCTGAAAGATAATGATACTGAGATAACCTACCATGAGAAATTATTGAAGCAGGTAACAAAGATACAACTAGATTTTTAGGCAGAAGTTTAGTGAGAACTTGGTCAATAGCGGGGAAAGTGCCAGTTTGTTTCACTACGTTTCCCCTGGCCCCTTCCACCTCTCAACCCTGTTTTCTTAATGATTTTCCATCAGCAATTCAAATGGAGGTATCATATGAATTTGTTTTGTTCATTTAACAGTTGGTTAAAAAGGATAAGTTTTAAAGGATATGTACTCTTGTATTATTACTGGGCAGAATGAAATATTCAGTCATTGAAGTTGTAACTAGGTGTTGCTCTTATTTGCATAATTTTGTCTCAACATATGCATTTCTATTTATAGGTGTGCAGTGTTGATGTTCCAACGAGAATTTGCCCTTCGACTTGTTGCAACACCAGGAGATAAATTATACTGCAGGCTCTCAATCAACACACAACTATTGGCACGTGTAGATCATCTGATGAAGGTTGTGATCAAATTATTATACTTAAGTGTTCCAGGATTTTTGATATCTTGGGGTGTGGCCTGTGTGGTGCGTTACAGAATCACAATGACTCAGAATGACTATGGTTTAACACTAAAGTCACTGTGTGACCTTTCAGCAATTGATTTCAATATTGCTGACCTACACAGGAGAATGTAGTTTACCAAAGTGGATTTTGTGCTGACTCTTTGCCAAATAAGTAATTCCACTATACTGCGTCCTTTCAGAGTTTTTGTTCTCAGGAAGAGCTATGCAATAAACTTTTGAAGCAATGTCTCAAGAAAAGATTTGAAATAATTTTTTTTTAAACCTTGGCAAAGCATCTACACTCAAGTCTGTGGAATAGATAATTGGATCAGGCGGTTCAACCCCACAATGTCTGTGTTGAACATAATGCCAAGTTAAACCAATCTCCTCTGCCTGCATGTGATCCATATCTCGCCATTCCTTGTATATTCATGTGCCTATCCCAAAGAACCATAATCACCACTATTTTATCCTTTTTCCACTGGCAGCATTCCTTTTCAGCTACCTACCAGTGTGTGTGGGTGTTGGGGGGTAAAAAAAACTGCCCCACCAATCTCCTTTAAACGTCCTATTCTGACTATAAAACAATGCCTACTAGACTTTGATATTTCCACCCTGGGTAAAGATTCTGACTGTCAACACTATGCCCCTCATAATTTATGGACTTTTGTCAGGTCACCCATCAGCTTCGAACGTTTTAGGGATACAATCCAAGTTTGTCCAACCTCTCCTTACAGATAATACCCAGGCAACATTCTGATAAATCTCTTCTGCACCCTCTCTAAAAGTTCCATTTCCTTCTTGTAATAGGGTGACCAGAGTTGCACACAATACAAAATGCAGCCAAGCCATTTATCTCCATTTCTTTTTTGTTTAACCTTAATTTCATGGCCTCTTGTCATTGATTTCTGAACCAGTGGAAATGGTCTTTTACAAATCTCTAACTTTTTTCCTAGGCAGTGAATAAAGCTGTTCCTTTAATTGAAATAAAGCTTAGGATTCACTTGATAGCACTGTTCCCTCTGAATCACTCACATGTCCATTGCTACTTCAATGCCAGAGACGTGCTGCTTTTGGAAAGAATATTAAATGGGGACCTCATTTGCTCTTGCTAGTGCTGATGCGCATGTGATATTTGCAAGCAGGAGATATGCCATGTCCTGGAATAAATTAGTAAGCAACATTCCTTCTCCCCAGAGATGCTGCCTGTCCTGCTGAGTTGCTCCAGCATTTTGTGTCTACATTCATATATTTGAACTCTGCTCTCCCTTCCATCGCACACCTATTCAATTACCATATTTCCTCGTAGACTATGCATAGGTTTTAAAGCCAGCTTTTTGTCAGACGTCTGATTGGATATCTTCGATGGAATTAGCAAAATGTAACATGATATTGTTGGCGGATCAATATTCTAAGCATAAAAAGAAAAAATGTATAATGCTACAAAATTGCTTGGAATTTATCTTTCTTTCTTTGTCCAGGTTGGGAAAAACAACTTCAGACCACCTCCTAAAGTTGAGTCAAGTGTGGTTAGGATAGAACCAAAGAATCCACCTCCACCAGTGAACTTCCAGGTGGTTAGATTTATATATCTTACATGCTTGGATTTTACTGGCCCATTAGTAGTGCATTCTGCATATGTTGTTTATTTTCTCAAACTGATCATATCCAGAGAAGGATTTTGCATGGTAATTTTAAATGGTCCTGAAATGTTATGGTAAGGACCTGAGCATTGGCAGGCCATTCAATATAAGCGAGTTCGGTATTCGGGAAAACACAAGGAATCATGGGATTTGTCAAAGGTCGAACGCTATAAATTAAAATCGAACACAGCGCAGTAGATTCAGTGAGTATAGTTTGGGTCAGATTCTTTTGTCTTTTTTCAGTGGGAGACCAGGTGGGTGGGGATGGTGTGGGATGGGAGACCGGGCGGGGGGACGACTGGAGAGTGGAGGGGGGGGGACACGACTGGAGATCCGCAAGTGCTGCCGAACCGTTCCCAGCCGTCGTCCCCCCATCCCCTCCCCCCCACTCGAGTGTCCCATCCCCGCCCGGGGGGTGGCCGGAGACATCCGGACCAACGGGACACCAGCCCCCTGGCCCAACGCAGAGAAGCGCCAACCCCAGCTCACCTCTACCTCTCCCGCCGGGCCAACCAACATCCCGGACCGACAACGTCAGCGGCCCCAGACCCACAGAACCCACAGCCAGCACCAACTCCAGCCCAACCCCGCTCCAACTCCTGAGGAACCCACTCCCCGATGGGCTGCTACGGCGACAAGTGCCAGTTCGCCCACGGCCTCAGCCGCTACCCAAAGTACAAGCCATACCTTGCACACCACTGACTTCTGCCCCTATGGTACCCGCTGCCACTTCATCCACAATCCCGAGGAGAAGCGAGGGCCCCAGCCTCGCCTGCACCAGAGCGCCAGCCTGGGCTCAGCCTCCTCCAGCCCGGCGCTAGACTGGGCTGTGCTGCGGGCGGCCTTCAGCCCCGACCTGGAGTTAGAGCTGGCCCGGACTGGGGTTGGGGCTGGGCAAGGAAGGGGGAGGAGGTTGCTGCTGCCGCCAGCACCACCATCACCAACAGTACCCGCAGCTCCAGTGGACGCCCGGTCTTCCATGGCCGACAGGATCCCATCTGCAGACTCTCTCTCCGACCAGGATGATTCCAGCAGCAACGGCTCCGTGTCGCCCGTCCTCGAGAAGGGCCGGCGGCTGCCCATCTTCAGGATCTCGCCTATTGCCAAAAATAACCCAATGTTTGAATTACACATCAGATGAAAGCAATTTCTTATCACTATCAAATAGCTTCTATTCACTATTCAAAATTCACTATTAATGTTTGTGAAGGATAAATGGCAAGTTAAAGGTCTCTTTAAAACAATGAATGATACGTTTTGTTCTCCAATGATAAAGAATGATCTAAGTCTGTCAGTGCTTGGTTTTTAATTTGGTTTAATTATCTAGATTTGTTTGCTTCTCTGTCCCTTCAGTTCTGAATAGTTTCTTGCCACAATATAACATGAGTAGTGCTACAGAAAAGATGAGTTGCAGTTGGAACAGTTGTATACTTTGGGTTCTTAAGAAAGTTCTTGTGAAAATCTTATCTCTGCCACGAGGATTTATTGCTCAACTGTTTCCTGGTTTCCCTTATTCTGACTTTTGTCCAGTTTCTATCGATACAAATTTGGTTTTCATTGCCAGTTGTTAGGGGCCTTATCAGGCAGGTTAGTTATCAGGAAATCCATGTGTGGCAAAGGTACGCACATATTTATGCCTACCATACCATGGAGCAAGTTGAATATTGTCATAAGCTACAACAATCATCATTGGATCACATTAATTCTGCAGTTTTCATAAATGCCACAAATGTTGATTAATGCAAAGCACCAATAGTTTGCTTGACATGATAATGTTACATTGACGACTGCATCGGTGCTACCTCCTGCACGCATGCAGAACTCATGGACTTCATCAACTTCACCACCAATTTCCACCCTGCACTCAAATTTACATAGAAAATAGGTGCAGGAGGAGGGCATTTGGCCCTTCGAGCCTGCACCGCCATTCAGTGTGATCATGGCTGATCATCCACAATCAGTAACCCGTGCCTGCCTTTTCCCCATATCTCTTGATTCCGCTAGCCCCTAGTGCTCTATCTAACTCTCTTTTAAATTCATCCAGTGAATTGGCCTCCACTGCCTTCTGTGGCAGAGAATTCCACAAATTCACACTGGGTGAAAAAGTTTTTTTCTCATTTAAGTTTTAAATGGACTCCCCTTTATTCTTAGACTGTGGCCCCTGGTTCTGTACTCTCCAAACATTGGGAATATTTTTCTAGCTTGTCCAGTCCTTTTATAATTTTATACGTTTCTATTAGATCCCCTCTCATCCTAAATTTCAGTGATACAAGCCCAGTTTTTCCTATCTTTCCTCATATTACAGTCATCCCGGGGATTAATCTCATGAACCTATGCTGCACTGCCTCAATAGAAAGGATGTCCCTCCTCAAATTAGGAGACCAAAACTGCACACAATACTCCATTTACTTAGACCATCTCTGACACCTCCCTCCCCTTTCGTCATCTCACAGTCTCCATCACAGGAAATAGACTATCGACTGATGTCTATTACAAACCCACTGACTCTCACAACTATCTCGACTGCACTTCTTCCCACCTGCTTCCTGATAAGACTATCCCCTACTCCCAATTCCTCCGTCTATGGCGCAACTGCGCCCAAGATGAGGTGTTCCATACCACAATATCCGAGATGTCCTCATTCTTTAGGGAATAGGGGTTCCCCTCTCCCATCATAGATGAGGCCCTCACTCATGTCTCCTCGGTACCCCGCAGCTCTGCCCTTGCTCCCCCTCCCCCTAGTCGCAACGGAGAGTCCACCTAGTCCTTACCTTCCATCCCATCAGCCGTCGCATACAACACATAATCCACTGAAATTTCCGCCACCTCCAATGGGATCCCACCACTAACCACATTTTCCCATCTCTACCCCATTCCGCCTTCCCCAGAGACCGTTCCCTCCACAACTCCCTGGTTAACTGATCCCTTCCCACACAAACCACCCCCTCCCCAGGTACCTTCCCCTGCAATCGCAGAAGATGCGACACCTGTCCCTATACCTCCTCCCCCGACAGTCCTTTCAGGTTAGGCAGAGGTTCACTTGCACCTCCTCCAACCTTATCTACTGTATCCGTTGTTCAAGATGTGGACTCTTATATATCGGCGAGACCAAACGTAGACTGGGCGATCGTTTCGCTGAACACCTCGCTTAGTCCGCCTGAACCTACCTGATCTGCCAGTTGCTAAACACTTTAATTCTCCTTCCCATTCCCCACACAGACCTTTCTGTCCTCGGGTCTCCTCCATTATCAGAGTGAGGCGAAACACAAATTGGAGGAAGAGCATCTCATATTTCGCTTGGGCAGATTAGAGCCCAGTGATATGAATTATGATATCTTTAACTTTAGGTTGCCCCGGCATTCCCTCTCTCTCTCTACTGCACCTAAGTTGCACAAGCTTCTCGTTTTCACCTAACAAGCTAACAATAGCCTGTTTCCTTTAACATTGTTCTTTATCTCTCTACATCATCGCCTATATCTCTCGTTTCCTTTATCTCTAACCAGTCTGAAGAAGGGTCTCGACTCGAAACCCATTCCTTCTCTCCAGAGATGCTGCCAGCCCCGCTGTGTTACTCCATCTTTTGGTGTCTA
This sequence comes from Malacoraja senta, assembly GCA_038087875.1. Classification (NCBI taxonomy): domain Eukaryota; kingdom Metazoa; phylum Chordata; class Chondrichthyes; order Rajiformes; family Rajidae; genus Malacoraja; species Malacoraja senta. Next base: position 298,593,618 of record CM075977.1, on the reverse strand, counting down.
ACTTATGTTTAAACCAGCATCTGCAGTTCCTTCCTACACAATAGTTTGCATGACGTCCATAGTGTTAAATTGTATTTTAACTCAGATAAATGATATGTGGTAATTATCTTGTATAAGTTTGGCGAACACTATTCATGGAAAAGTTATTATCCTTCTATTCATGCATCATTTTTTAATTCAATACTAGGAGTGGGATGGTCTGGTCCGGATAGCATTTGTGAGAAAAAACAAGACTCTAACTGCAGCTTTTAAGTAAGTACTAGACCAAGGGGGACCTGTTGGGTCCCGTCCCCTCAACGCACGGTTGCGGTGGAGGGGGGGCGGCCTGCGACGTCACACACACACTAACCACCCCCCCACACACACACACACACACTAACCACCACCCCCACTAACCACTGCCCTTGATATTATATTAATATTATTCATTCCCTCCTTTTACCCCATCCCCGCTCTATCCACACACGCATAGCCCCAAACTCGCAGGTGCGTCTGAGAGGTGGGGTAGAGAGAGAGGGCAGGGGAAGAGGGGGGTGGAGAGGAGGAGGGGAGCTTTGGGTCCCGTCGCCTCAACGTGCGGCTGCAGCGTCACACACACACTAACCACCACCCCTTAATATTGGGGGGAGGGGAGGAAAGCGGGGGGGAGCGGGCGTCAACCAAAGGACTGCGAGTTTGGCGGAGGGGGGTGACGTCAGCGCGTGAAACACAGCACAGGCCGCGTGCTGCAGACCCATTGTGACGTCATCAGCGAGACCATCTCATTTATTTTCAAAGTTTTAACGGATTTGTGAACATTTTCATAAATAATTTGAGAAATAAAACACAAATTTTTCAGATAAGACGATTTCGGACTCCAGGGTGTAAATCTCCATCGGAATATGTGCACATTTTACCGTTACCGTGTTGTTTTTTCGAGAAGATGTGACAACACACAAACAAATAAATACACACACATCCAAGATCAGGGTTTTATAGTTATAAGGATATCTATTTTTAAAATCTTTGGAAGGAGAAGAATAATATTTTGTCATATTCTAACAAATGTTCATAAGCAGACTTCATGTGAAATTCGCATGGTTTTAATCAATTAACTAATATTTATTTATATTTTGTTAATGCATTTGTATGAGCAGAACAAACATTTTAAGGTAGACACCCACACATTTTAAGTTTAAGTGTGGTTCTACATTCAATGTGATGCTTTGAAGTAGCTTTGTTCTTTAACGGTGTCTATTACTTTACATAAAGGCATCCTGCATGGAAACGGGCCATTCAGGCAACTCTTCCTTGCCGACAAAAAAGCGTCACCTAATCTGATGCCTTTTCTCCATGTTTGGACCCTATCCTTTTAAACATTTCCTTATCCATGTACCTGTCCAACTATCATTTAAACGTTTTGGAAACATGCCTCAATTATTTCCTCTGGCAGATTGTTCCATTTCCGCGCTACCCTTTGAAAAGGTTGTCTGTCAGGTTCCTATTCATTCTTTCCCTCCTCACCTTAAACGTATGGCTTCTAGTTCTTGATTTCCCCTGCCCTAGGGAAATAGATTATGTGCCTCAACTGTTCCCCCTCTTGATTTTAAACACTTTGAGTCCCTTAGACTCCTGTGCTCCAAGGAATGAAGTCCTATAGTATTTCAATCTCTCCCTATAGTATAGGCCCATGAGTCCTGACAACATTTTGAAAATCCTCTCTGCACTCTTTCCAGATTAATGGCTTCTATCCTGCAACTGTGTGACCAAAACTGAGCATAATACTCCAAGTATCACCTCATCATCTTGTCCAGTTGTAACACAACATCCTAACTTCTGAGATCCCAGAGGCTGAATGGCAAGACCCAAAATGTTGCTTATTTATTTCCTGCACAGATGCTGCCAAACCTGCTGAGTTATTCCAGTACTCTGTTTTGCTCAAGATTCCAGCATCTGCAATTCTTTGTTTGTCCTAACTTCTAAACTCAAACCTTAACTGATACCCAACAAGCCAAAAGCCACCCTCACGAACCTCCACTGCTATTGTCAGAAAGCTATGTACTTGTACTCAATTAGTCTGCTCTGCAGCATTCCCCAGAGCCCTACAATTCACTGCAGGTCCTGCCTGGCTTAACTTCCCAAAATGCAACACCTCATACTTGGCTGAATTAATTTCCATTAGCTGTTAAAGAGGGAACTGCAGATGCTGGAAAATCGAAGGTACACAAAAGTGCTGGAGAAACTCAGCGGGTGCAGCAGCATCTATGGAGCGAAGGAAACGGGCAACGTTTCGGCCCGAAACGTTGCCTGTTTCCTTCGCTCCATAGATGCTGCTGCACCTGCTGAGTTTCTCCAGCACTTTTGTGTACCTTCCATTAGCTGTTTCCTGGCTCATTTCCCCAGCTAATCAAAATTCTTGATAACCATCTTCATTACCTATTTTAGTGTAATCTGAAAATTTACTAATCATGCCTTGTGCATTCTCATCCAAATCGTTGATAAACAGCAATGGACCCAGCACCAATCCCTAAGGCACACCACTAATCACAGTGTCCAGTTCCACCATCATCCTCTGTTTTGTACCATAAAACCAATTATGTATTCAGTTAGCTAGCTCTCCCTCAATCCCCTGCATGCTAACCTTACAGAGCAGCCTACCATGAGGAACTTCATCAAACACCTTGCTGCAGATCATACAGGCTATATCTTCAGGCCTTGTCAACCTTGGTTACTATTTCAAAGAACTCAAATTCATAAGACACAATCTCCCATGTACAAAACCATGGTAATTATCTCTAATCAACCCGTCTTTCCAAATGCATGCATATAGTATCCCTTAGAATGCTCTCCAGTAACTTTCCTACAACAGTTGTTAAGCTTACTGCTTTATTGTTCCCAAGTTCTTTGCAATCCTTCTTAGAGGCATAACATTAGCCACCCTTTTGGCACCTCAACCATGTCTAACAATGATTTGGGTATCTCAGCCAGGACTTCTGCAATTTCTTCTCTTGCTCGTCAGTGTGCTTGGACATATCTGGTCAGGCCCAGGAGGTTTATCTACTTTTGTGCATTTTAAGCTAGCCCAGCACCACCTTGATTGTAATATGGACTGTCGTCAAGACATCTACATGAATGTTACCAAGTTCCTTCGTCTCTCTCCATAAAATATTCATTGAAGACCTTTCCACCTTCTGCGGCTCTATGCATGGATGACCATTCTTCTGTTCACTTGTAGGTCCAGTGCAGTTAAACAGTTGCTGGAAAAAAATTACAGAATACACTGTTCTTTGCAAAATATTGTAAGTATGAAAGTTTTGTTCAATATACAATTGCAATAATCCCATTAATTCACTAATTTTCTATTCTCAGACCTTTTTCATCCAGTGACAAAATGTCTAGTCAAATTACGTAAATGTAATATGCTGTGATGTCCATAAAATTCTACAAATAACATGGAGTAAACTATCCGAAGTAGTGCATACATATGATGACGAATTACTATTAAAAGAAAATACAAAATCTATTTTTGGGAATATAAATGGCTGGTATAAGACACATTAATTTGATGGCTTTTATGTACAAACTAATTACCTACATTGAGCTTTAAATATTGTACCCACGTTCAATGTTCAGATCTTTCTTTGCTGTAGGAAATTCCAGAAAATTTCAGTATTTCTGAAAAAATACAGAAAATCCTAGAAGACAGTGGTTGCAGTGGAAAACGAGCTCGAACAATGGACATAGATGACTTTATGAGGTAAAGAAAAATGACCTTAAATTTAGGATGTTCAGAAATGTGCAAAGGCTTTATGCTATTCCATCATGCTTCTCAACCCATGTATTAAATAATTAACATTTTGCCATTTGCATGCCTGTAATGTTTGGAAGAATTATTTAATCATGCTGCAGAATTTGATGTTGGAAACTTGACAGCACAGAAATCTGTTTCCATATTCTATAGTTTCCACGTTCCTTTGAATGATCTTGAGAATGTTTACCTTATTATTTTATTTTATATTTTGTAATTAAGTTACAATAAAATACAGACACTCCCCGACTTTGCAATTGGCCAGTTACGTGAATAATTCTGTACTCAGTCCCTCGTGCAATTGAGGCAGTTTGTAATTTCCACAACATTGTATGATCACTCAAGTTTACATTGGAAACTAGCCAAAAATGGCAGCGATGCTTACCCAGAAGGCTGCACGCTGCAGAAAGTGCCCTGGACTCGGCCGAGACAGTTAATGGTCATGGTTCACGGAATGTAACTTGCACAAGATGGGGAGTACCTGTATTGTAATGTCAAGTGCATTTGAGCATTCAGATGGATTGATTGTGTAAATTCAGTTTTGAATAATTTAACTATTCAGCTTTATAGAAATACTAGTGTTGTCTTGCACCTAACAGCAGTAAATTCACATTTTCAAAAATATAAACTCTGTACTTTTAAAATAAATGTACATGTTAACTGTTGGAGATGGAAAGGGAATCAATTTAAATACATCAAGGTAATGTTTCTGTTTTCTTCTGCAGTTTGCTCCACGGTTTCAATTCACAAGGAATCCACTTCTCATGAGAGAGAGAGAGTACTTTCTGCAACTTCAGTGGGGATTGGACATTTTGCTGCAGGACCGTTTTATTATTTTTGTTGCAGTACTGAGTGATTTAAAATCATTTGAGAGAAGTGCAACTTGGTTAAATTATATCTAATGAATTTACTTTGCAAATAAAAGTAACAAGTTTGCACAAAGATGCTTGGTTAAGAAAATATGTAACATCTGTAAATAAAATAACTTGAAAAATGTTGCTACCTTTAAAAACGCGTTTTTATACTTTATCAAGTATGTGTTATGGGATAACACAGCAATGTATAGTTTCAATAATTAAGTACAAGATTTTACTTTTTCTAAACTCAATATTAATTTATTGTAAAATTGTTCCTCAAATAAATCCAATGGTATTGCAATTCATACTTGGTACTCAAGTGGTGTTTAAGAACAGGCCAGGTTAAAATGTTCATAATTACTTATGTACAGCAAGCCAACTTCCGACCCTTCTTCAGTCAGACCCGAAACGTCACCCAGAGATGCAGCTTGTCCAGCTGTGTTACTCCAGCATTTTGTGTCTACAGTTTTAACCAGCAGCTGCAGTTCCTTCCTACACATCTTGACATGACCATTTGCTTCGCCTCGCCATGTGCCTGGATGGCATGCTGTTGCACTTTGAACATGTATGCCCCCAGGCCTGGCATGATGTAGGCACACCTATTTTGGGAGGTGTCCACTCCTTTGAGCTCCATCAATCCTGACGAGTGCATCTTCCTCAGGGGTGGGGGACGTCAACTTCAACTGTACCTTCAGAGGGATATCTTTCTGGTCCCGAGCACAGCTAGGCATCGATAAATTTGAAAGAGTTTGTTGGCTCCTTTGACAGTGGCTCTCTGGCGCAATCACCACCATGGCTCCAGTGCTTTCACCTAGACTTCTGGAGGCTGGTGGGCTCTTAGAGCGACCGCTTGAACATTTCATAGCAGTATGCCTCAGTGACCTCCATGCGGCCGTAGTAGTGTTCGGTCAACCACCCGGTGTGGTCGGAGCTCATCCTGCTGCACATGTGGGTGGGGTCCCTTTACTGGCACTTTAACCAACTGCTGGAGGATGATTGATTCCAGTATTGGTTCTGCACTTCCCAGACGAGGGTGTGGAGGGGTTTCCCTCCTCAGGGCTTTGGTCTGTTTGATCATAGGGTCTAGACCAAGATTGAGAAGGTAGACACAAAATGCTGGAGTAACTCAGCGGGACAGGCAGCTTCTCTGGAGAGAAGGAATGGGTGACGTTTTGGGTCGAGACCCTTCTTGAGACTGATGTCAGGGGAGTGGGCGGTACAGAGATAAAATGTAATCTGAGACAGTAAGACTGGTAGGAGAACTGGGAAGAGGGAGGGGGTGGAGAGAGAACAAAAGCAAGGGCTACTTGAAAGTTAGAGAAGTCAATGTTCATACCCTTGGGGTGCAAGCTACCCAAAAGAAATATGAGGTGCACTGGGCCTCACTCTGACAATGGAGGAGGCCCAGGACAGAAAGGTCAGTGTGGGAATGGGAGGGGGAGTTAAAGTGTTGAGCAACCGGGAGATCAGGTAGGTTTAGGCAGACCGAAGGGAGGTGTTCAGCGAAACGATCGCTAAGCCTGTGCTTGGTATCGTCGATATACAGGAGTCCACACCTGGAACAGCGGATACAGTAGATGAGGTTGGAGGAGGTGCAAGTGAACCTCTGCCTCACCTGAAAAGACTGGGTCCTTGGACGGAGTCGAGGGGGCAGGTATAGGGACAGGTGTTGCATCTCCTGTGGTTGCAGGGGACAGTACCTGGGGAGTGGGTGGTTTGGGTGGGAAGGGACGAGTTGACCAGGGAGTTGCGGAGGGAACAGTCTGCAGAAAGCAGAAGGGTGAAGATGGAAAGATGTGGCTAGTAGTGGGATCCCGTTGGAATTGGCGAAAATGTCAGAGGATTCATCAACTCGCAAACAAAGACAGAGTCCCCCTTGTCCTCACCTTCCACCCCATCAGCCGTCGCAAACCAAATCCAAGGCTCAGCTATGGGCACTCACATGGGCTCCAGCTATGCCTGCCTCTAGGGTACGTCGAACAATCACTGTTCCAGGCGTACACTGGCCCTATCCCAGAACTCTACCTCTGCTACATTGATGACTGCATCGGTGCTACCTCCTGCACCCATGCAGAACTCATGGACTTCATCAACTTCACGGCTAATTTCCATCCGACACTCAAATTCACTTGGACCATCTGACATTTCCCCACCGTTTCTAGATCTCACCTTCTCCATCACAGGAGACAGACTATTGATTGACATCTATTACAAACCCACTTACACCCATAGCTACCTAGACTACACTTCTTCCCACCCTGCTTCCCATAAAGACTCTATCTCCTACTCCCAATTCCTCCGTCTACGCCGCATCCGCGCCCAAGATGAGGTGTTCCATACCAGGTCATCAGAGATGTCCTCATTCTTTAGGGAATGGTTTCCCCTCTTCCATTGTAGATGAGGCTCTCATTACGGTCTCTTTGATATCCCCCAGCTCCCCCCATTTGTAATAAAGACAGAGCCCCCCCACCTCTCCTCACTTCCACCCCATCAGCCGTCGCAATTGTTTCCACCCCAGCGGTATGAACATAGATTTCTCTAACTTCGTAGCCCTTGCTTTCCTTCTCTCTCTCCATCCCCTCCCCCTTCCCAGTTCTCCTACCAGTCTTACTGTCCCCGACTACATTTTATCTCTGTACCGCTCACTCCCGACATCAGTCTGAAGAAGAGTCTCGACCCGAAACATCACCCATTCCTTCTCTCCAAAGGTGCTGCCTGTCCCGCTGAGTTACTCCAGCATTTTGTTTCTACCTTCAATTTAAACCTACATATCCAAGATTGAGTGGCTCAGGGCTTCTCGATTTGTTGCTGTCTCACTTGGGTTGAACCGATTATACATCCTGCCTTGTAGCAACTCTTGCTCACAGAGCTACTGGCAGACAATGGCTCCTCCGTCTCTGACTCGGGAGATTCCGTTCTACGGGAATCCGCTCGCTTCAGACCGGGGGATGTAGAGCATCTTGACGATGCATTGGTGATGGTGGAGCTGGCTGGTGAGCCAGTTCTGTCGGGGCAAGGCCTTAGGCCTAGATGCACTAATCGTATAATTCCTCTGGGCCTTTCCGGATGTCCTGGGGGGGGGGGGGGGGGAGAGAGGGTAATTACGTGAGGGTTCTTGGCAATTGGGGAGATGCCCCTCATGTGGTGCAGGTCAGTAGCAGTCTTGCTGCCTGGGGATGAGGGTTTTTTTCCCCATTCTTGCAAAACTGGTGCCCAGTCTCCCTTCTCTGCATTAATTACAAGCTCTTCATCAGAGCAATGACAAATCATCTATTCCCAGGCTGGTCCAACCAGGATAACATCCATCAGGTCTGCAATCTTGTCCATTGCGTCCACCTGTCCCAGAGAGCCGGCATGTTGGTTGCCCTCGTTAGGGAAATGGCATTCAACAGGGTGGATCCTGAGCATCTTTTCAGGACTTGCCGCACCTTTGGACGGGCTGTATTTTTGGCACAGGTCTGGCTTTTGTACCTGGCTGTGGAGTACATGGGTAAGATCAATGAGTCATTGACGGTGCCCCTTCGCTTCCGGATAGGTGTGCATCGGGGATGCTCCATGTCTGGCTAGCTACATTCCATCTGTGTAGAGCTGATACTATGTCCTTGGAAGAGGAGGTTGACGGGTCTTGCTCTGTGCAGGGTGGGCATGGAGGTGGCCTAGGCAATAATGTGCTCTTTGTGATTGACCCTGTTTCCCTTCAGAGGGTGCACGAGTGCCACAGATTTTCTTGGCTGTTTCTTCTGCCAGGATCAACTTGGTTCTGAGTTTAATGGGTCCCTGGCAGGTAGACTCCCAGCCAGAGATCTTTTGTGTGGTGCACTGCACTTCCAATCTGGGTGTCCACTTGAGTCCACTCAATGACGAGACCTGGCTGGCAAACTGGCTGGACTTAAGAGACAAAAGATGTTACCTGGATGAGGTGCTGGTTTTCATCTGCTGAGAATACTTTCCTATGGAGACAGAGCACACATCATAAAAGGTTGGCCTCCATGAGGTGGTTCCGGCTGATCACTTTGATCCTGCCCTCTGCCTTTGTTGCCAGGATCCAGAGGAAGTTGGTGCACCATCTTCCAGAACAGCCTACTGTGCGGAACCTTATCAAAGGTCTTGATGAAGTCTATCTAGATGACATGAATGGCCTTGCCATAGTCAACTTTTATGGTTATTACTGGAAAGAAAACAATTAAATTTGTTAGACACATTCTCTCACATACATAACCACACTGACTATCCCTAAACAGCCTATCTATCTAAATGCATAATCTTATCACTCCCCAGTAACTTTACCACAGATGTTAGGCTCACTGTCTATAATTCCATCTTCTCCTTGCCGTCCTTCATTAGTCCATAAGTGATAGGAGCAGAATTAGGCCATTCAGCCCATTAAGTCTACTCCGCCATTCAACCAAGCCTGGTCAATCTCTACTTCTCAATTCAATTCAATTCAATTCAATCTTTAATTGTCATTGTGCAGTGTACAGTACAGAGACAATGAAATGCAGTTAGCATCTGACCCAGAAGAGCAAACTTAGGAATAATGAGCAGTAAAATATATATATGTACAGCAGTATCAGTAGTGCAATTTTTCTGGGGGAAGGAGTGTCCGGGTTGGGGGGGGGGGGGTGACTGGCAATCACCGAGGTGCAGAGTTCAGTAGTGTAACAGCCGCAGGGAAGAAGCTGTTCCTGAACCTGCTGGTTCGGCAACGGAGGGACCTGTAGCGCCTCCCGGATGGGAGGAGGGTAAACAGTCTGTGGCTGGGGTGAGAGCAGTCCATGACGATGCTGCGCGCCCTTCGCAGACATCGCTTGCTTTCGACAGGCTCAATGGAGGGGAGTGAGGAACCGGTGATGCGTTGGGCGGTTTTTACCATCCTCTGCAGTGCTTTCCGGTCGGAGACAGAGCAGTTGCCATACCATACTGTGATACAGTTGGTAAGGATGCTCTCGATGGTGCAGCGGTAGAAGTTCACCTGAATCTGAGGAGACAGATGGACCTTCTTTAGTCTCCTCAGGAAGAAGAGACGCTGGTGAGCCTTCTTGACCAGTGTTGATGTATTGTGGGTCCAAGAGAGGTCATCAGAGATGTTGACCCCCAGAAACCTGAACCTGGAAACACGTTCCACCTCCGTCCCGTTAATATGGATGGGGGTGTGCGTGCAGCCCCTAGACTTCCTGAAGTCTACAATGAGCTCCTTGGTCTTCTTGGAGTTAAGGGCCAGGTTGTTGTCAGCACACCATGCTGCTAGGAGCTAAACCTCCTCCCTATAGGCCGACTCATTGTTGTCACTGATGAGGCCAATCACCGTTGTATCATCTGCATACTTGATGATGGTGTTAGTACCATGTACAGGTGTGCAGTCGTAGGTGAAGAGGGAGTAGAGGAGGGGGCTCAGTACACAGCCTCAGGGTGAGGGTTGAAGAGGTGTGGTTGTCCAACCTAACAGACTGGGGTCTGTTATTTAGGAAGTCCAGTAACCAGTTGCAGAGGGAGGGGTTTATGCCCAGGTCGCTGAGTTTGGTGATCAGTTTTGAGGGGATAATGGTGTTGAATGCTGAGCTATAGTCGATGAACAGCATTCTCACGTAGGTGTTTGTGTTGTCGAGGTGGGAGAGGGCGGAGTGGAGTGCCGTTGAGATGGCATCCTCCGTACTCCTGTTCTTGCGGTAGGCAAACTGATAGGGGTCCAGTGTGGGAGGTAGGCAGCCTTTGAGGTGTGCCAGGACCAGCCTCTCGAAGCTGTAAGTTATTGGGGCAAATCCTCCAAAATTATGGAAGAACTTGGATAAGGACATGGACATTTTAAAAAGACAGATTTGCTGGCTGGAACGGAAAAACCCGCAATCCACAGAAAGAATCAGTTTCAAGTTTCAAACCCGTCTGGCCTGTGGACTTGGACATCACACAACGGTGTGAACAGGAAAGGCTGAGACGGAGATAACGAGATTTTCTTGGATACACAAAGGAAGGAACCAAGCCTCAGCAGACGGTGGTAAACTGGCCAGCAGAGCACTATCACCATCGAGGATGATAACGATCAGGCTGAGGGATCATGACATCAGCAAACCCCTTATCATCGGAAGCCTATTGTTCATGCCAGATCAAAACTGGGAAACATCAAAAGAACCCCTTTTATCCAGAGGACCACCTGGGGCTTTCAAAGGAATCTCAGGTATAAAACAGGAGTCCAGCCAGAACTCGCTCTCTGCTCTTTTCGGCTCTGCCTGCTCTTCCTGCTCTCTTTCTGCTCTACTGGACAGCTCGTGAGCCTGCATCGACTCAGCTATGAGTATCCTGGTGACCTGGAGAAATTCCCAAAATAGGATAGGAGGTTGAGTAAATAAAGGGAAAGGGGAGTAAAATATTGTCAAAGTAAGTATTACGACGTGCCCGATAATTTTCTTTCCATAGTTTTAGTTTAAAGCATAAGTTTAGTCACATATTATGTAGTGTTGGTGAGATTCGATTTCTTATTGTTTAATAAAGCCTGTAAATTTTAGACTTGCTTTGAGTCCGTCTTGGTTTCTGTTTTCTCTCATCAGCACGCTCTGGTCAAGTCAACCTCTTATCATATCCCACCATAATTCCGAGGTCTAGAACCTAGGGGAACCCCTTTTTCGGGCAGTTGGGCCCGAAGTGGAGTAAAGGGAACTAAACCCCTACAGAATGGCGACCATGGCAGGACCTCGGTGGTTTGGGATATGTGATTTGCCAGAGGGGGTGAGAGAATGTAGCAAGATGGAGGAGAGAAACTCCTCTTATCTGTTTAAAAAGATCAATCTCACCAAACAATGAAACTTAGCATTGCTGACAGCACAGCAGCCTGCAGTAGCTGCGGCTCAATGGACGGAAAGCAAAATGTATAATAAAGGGCAGGAAAAGGCAGTTTAGCTAGCGTGCCTATCACAGCAGGTAGCAAAAATGCACAGACAGGTAGATAGACTGGAAGAGCAGTTGAGAGAAGCTAGGGCCAGCGCTGAAGAAAGCGCTAGAGAAGGGGAAAGGCTATCTGAGGAACTCAGTGAAGCCAGGCAGTGTATCTTGCAGGCGAGGGAGTCCCACAGAAATGCCCAGGAATTCCTCCAATGCCAGGTGGTAGAGGCAAAGGAGAGGGAACGGAACGCCCAGGAACTCCTGGCTCAGAGTACACAGAAGTGCAGGGAGCTGGAGAGAAAGTTCCAAGATATACAAGCAGCATACAGGGTGGCCCATAGCGAGCTAGGCGATAGTGATCACGGGCCTTGCCAGGCAAGGATAGCGCAGCTGGAGGAGACTCTGTCTAAGACTAGGGGACGGGTTCACCTGGTAGGACCAGGGGGGTCCCCCAGGGGCAGAGGGCTTCCCTCAGCAGATGATTCCCCAGGGGCAAAGAGGAATAGACCGCCTCCTGAGGCGCCGGGGATAGGTCCGGGTCGGCAGGTGGGGTTCGGGTTGTCCGGGGAGGGACAGGCCCAAGGAGGGGCGGGAGAGCACCCTCAGTTAGCGGCTTCCGCGCCATGTGTAGCACACCACGAGGTGGTGGGGTTACCGATCATGGTGGGAGAGCAGGGGGTAAAGGGGCAACAGCCCCGGGTAGGGCAGATGTGCCCGGTACGGCAAAGGAAATATGGTCCCCCGGTAGGGCAGGCAGATAGGGGGCCCATAGAGAGTGATATCATCATTCCCCATGGGGCACACGTGCTGAGGGGGATGGTGACTCACGTTCCCAAGTTAACCAGGGCGGGAGACCCGTCATTGCATTTTATGGAGGTGCAGCAGGCAGCCGACATAAATGATTGCGATGAGGTAGAACGGGTAAAGCTGCTACTGATGACCCTAAATTCTTACCTATGCAAGGCAGTGACCTCCAGGGAAGGGGGAAGACCTGAAACATGGGTAGCGGCACAGACAGCGGTTCTGGAGGCCATGGGGTTGAATCAGGGTAGTCCTTTCACCAGGGTGGGGGAGACGAAGCAGCAGGTAGCTGAGTCCCCGGACATGTTCGCAGACAGGCTGTGGGTAGTGTATGAGGGAGCGTGTGGGATGCCTTTAGATAGGCAGAATTTAGATGAGAGAACAGCTCACTGGCTGAAGACTCTGGTGGCGAATTGCCTCCCGCGAGTTAGGGCAAAGGCCGAACACTGGTTCGACCCAGCTGACCCAAACCTTAACGAGGCGGAGGTGATCAGGAAGCTCACCCTTGCATACCGCAATGGGGAGAGAAGTGAGGAGAAGCCCTTTAAGGGCAAGGTGCACGAAATAGTACCGGCACCCCCCAAAAGGAGGCAGTGGTAACAGGAAGGCAGACAGACCTCTTCCGAGATGAGGCTGGTGTGCTACGGGTGTGGGAAGCCCGGGCATTACAAGAGGGAGTGCAGAAACCCAAGTAGAGCAGTGGGGGATAGGACCCCGGTAACAGCAGACCCAGCCCCGGAGGTAACAATAGATGTAAGAGATCTAATTACCTATTTGCAGTCAAAGGCGGGAGGGTCCGGACAGGTAGCCATGGCAACAGGCCAGGGCGCGCCCGTATCCGCACCCCCGGCCCCTTTATGACCGCCAGCGAAACAGCCCACATTCCTATGCCCGTTAAAGTATGGCCCATGTGGGAGACCCTGGGTCAAGATGAAGGTCCAGGATGTGGTCGGGAGTTACCTGCTGGACACGGGTGCTTCCAGTACTATTGTCCACACGGACAATCCCTGTACATCCCCTCTATCTAGTGGGGTACCCTATAGTCTTGTCGGTTTTACAGGAAACGAGAAGACAGGGTTTTTCTCTGTTCCCTTGTCCATTCAATTAGTAGCACTCCAGGCGCAGTGGAAATGCGTCCTGATGAGTTGGGAGCAGGAGGGAAAGGGGATACTAGGCGCCGACTTTATAGTGGCCCACCAGGTCCTGGTGGAACTGAGGAACCACTGTTTGTGGGGCATAGCAGGAGAAGGGGCTGAGAGAGAGGAGGTAATGGTCATCGAGAGGGCATCAGAGAGAGGGGCTCTGTGTGTTGTGAAGCCCAGAGAGGGGTACGATCTAGAGGTCCTAGTGAGGCAGACCCCGACCGAGTATCGAGGCCATGTTAAGCGAAATTTGGCCACATTCGCTACTCACAAGCACGACTGTGGAAGGGTCACAGGAACAGAGGTCAGGATAGACGGGGATCCCATGTCCCGACCGCAGAAACAGTATAGTTTTCCCCAAGAGGCGGAGGCTGACTTAGAAGTCGCCCTGGGCAATGATGAGGGTACAGGTCTTCATAAGAATGCCCATAGCCACCCACGTGAACTCACCGCTCTGGCCCGTACGGATGCCAGACAATTCCTGGAGGGCCACGGTAGATTATAGGGTCCTGAATAAGAATATTCCGGCTTGAGCACCAACTGTGGCAGCTGTAGCAGACCTATTAGCGGAAATTCCAGCGTCTGCATCTGTATTTACGGTGCTAGACATCTCGAACGGTTTCTGGTCTATCCCGGTCAGGAAGGAAGACCAGTACAAATTTGCTTTCACATTCAAGGGGCAGCAGTACACGTGGAACTGTCTTCCCTAAGGGTTCCACAATAGCCCCAGTATTTTCCACCAATGTATGGCAGAATGTTTAAAAGAATTTAGTAAGCCCCACAAGATCGTCCAGTATGTGGACGATATTTTGCTATTCACGGACACCAGTGAGGAACATGGGCCCCTCGTAAATGAACTGCTGGAGCTGCTCTGTAAGAGCGGTTTAAAAGTAAATCACAAGAATGCACAGATAGGGTTACAAGAGGTAAAGTTCTTGGGACTGACCCTTAGGGCCGGAGAAAGGGTATCGATACAGCAAGAAGGCAGGCAGTGCAGGAACTCCCAATCCCAGCGGACGTGGGGGGGGTAAGGTCATTTCTGGGAGTCACGGGCTACTGCCGAGACTTTATAGAGGACTATGCCGCGACCGCAGCACCTCTGCTCCGGCTGCTACGCAATGGGGTAGAGTGGGAGTGGGATGAGCAGTGCGAGTCGGCATTCATCCATTTGAAGCGGGACCTGCAAAAGGCCCCAGCTCTGGGAGCCATTGACTACAGGGAGGAATTTTTCCTGGAGGTAGCCGCAAGCAGCGATGGCCCGAGCGCAGTGCTCCTCCAGGAACGGCACGGCAAGTTAAGGCCAGTGGTGTATTCCTCCAGAGTCCTCACAGAGGTAGAAAGGTCCTATTCAAACTGTGAGCGGCACCTGCTAGCCACATACTGGGCAGTGAAGAGGGTACAGGTCTTCATAAGAATGTCCCCCATCACCCTCCTGACCCACCATACCCCAACCCAGATGCTGCTGGACGGTCGGATTAAGGATGGGACCGTAAGCAGTGCGAGGATCACTCGCTGGACCCTTCTCCTTTCCCAAATGGCCTTACGGGTTGAGAGGCTATGCGAGCCCAAGCTCGCAGCCAATTTGGTGTACCCAGGGGAGCCACACCGTTGCTCGGTGGAAGGGATATGGGAGGTGGACTTTGGGCTTAGAGCAGGGTTACATCCCACGGGTAGGGAAATATACGTGGACGGGTCCAGTTTCGTGTCCGAGGGCATACGGCTCACGGGCTGTGGGATCTGGGACCCCGAGGCAGAGATAGCCCTAGCTCTTAAACTCCCACATACGTTAAGCGCCCAGCAGGCCGAGCTGGCGGCAGTAATGTACGTGGTGACCCATCCCGAGCGTTTCCCCACTCCATACACCATATGTTCGGACAGCATGTTCACATGCAATTCCTGCACGGAATATCTGGCCAGCTGGTCCCGCCGAGGGTACACCTCATCGGACGGGAAGCCCCTGACCACTAAACCCCTATTAGAGAGGATTGTAGCAGCCGTAGGGAAGGGCGGGGATAGATATATCCATAAGGTGAAGGCCCATTCCAAAACAGAGCCACGGGGCGAGGGAAATCAGAGGGCGGATTGCTTGGCCAGGGAAGGAGCCAGGAGTGGGAAAGCATGGGACCCCTATGAGGTAGGACAGGTAGCTGCAGCCTGGGAGCGGCCTCGGGAAAAGGAGAGTGCGGGAGTGGTTTTGGCTCCGGACCTGACCACGGTCCAGGCACAAGACCCTATTTTAAAAGCTGCCTCAGCAGCCATTTGCAGGCAGGAGAAAATAGAGGGACCGTATGGGGGTAAAGACATGGCAGTAAAGGAAGGCATGTTATTCAAGGGAGATAAGTGGGTAGTGCCTTCCCTGTACAGAAGGGAATTTTTAAAACTAGCCCATGAGGGTCCAGGGGCAGGTCACCCCGGGCCAGAGACCACATGGCAGCGAGTAGAGATGGCAGGATGGTGGCCAGGGCTCAGGGAAGACGTTCGCGACTTTTGCGCAAGCTGTCTGGTTTGCGCAGCAAACAACCCAGACCCTCAGAAAAGGAAGGTTTCTATGGGACACATCAGGAGGGTGGAGGGGCCATGGCAGTCGATTCAAATCGACTACATCGGACCCCTTCCAACCGCACAAGGGGGTTACAAGTACTGCTTAGTCCTTGTGGATGTGTTCTCAAAATGGGTATAGGCCTTCCCTTGCAGAGCAGCAACCGCTATGGGTACGGCAAAAATCCTGGTTAGGGAGGTGTTCACCAGGTGGGGACTCCCACAGTTTGTGGAGTCAGATCAGGGGAGCCATTTCACAGGACAGGTCATGCAGTCCACCCTTAGAATACTGGGCATCAAGGCCAAGTGGCATGTGGCCTACCACCCCCAGTCCTCGGGTCCGGTGGAGCGGTTGAACCGGACAATAAAGGAAAGGATAAGGAAGGAAACAGGGGACTCACCCAACCGGTGGGTGGAGGTTTTACCCCTGGTCCTTATGGGGATTCGGGCCAGCCAGTCCAGGAGTACGGGGTACTCTCCCCATGAGCTTATGACAGGCCGGGTCATGAGAACGCCTATGCACGTTATGGTCCCAGCCCTAACAGAGGGACAGCTCAGGGAAGTGAACCGGGACAAGTTTGCCAAGAGGCTATTTGAACAACTTAGGCAGGTTCACTGGCAGGCAGCCAGAAACATGGGGGCCCAGCACCAAAGAAACAAGCTACTGCTGGAACCTCGCAGGCATTGCGAGTGGGCAGTGGGAGACCAGGTAATGGTCAGGAGATATGCTAGGGTAGGGGTGTTTGAACCCTTGTATGCGGGCCCATACAACATAGTGGACAAAGCCAGTCCCATAGTGTATGCCATTCAGCTTCCCCGTAGAGTCAAATGGTTCCACATCAACCAGTGTAAATTGTTTGACCCCACAAGGGCAGGGAAAAGTAAGAAAGGGGTACATGTCAGAGAACAGGATCAATAACAGACCCGGGTTGATATGGAAACCATAGGGGAGCCATGCGAGTCCATAGGTAGTCAGCCTGAAGTAGCCTGCTGTGTCCCAGGGCGAGGACTGGAAGCAGCGGAGAAAGAGGTTGACTCCAGCCCTCCACAGGCAGGTACCGTAGACTGCCTAAGAGAGGCAGAAACAGAGGAGATGGAGGTATCACCTCTGGTGTGGGAACCCCCGGTCAGACGTAGGAGTGACAGGGTCACTAAACCCCCAATAATGTGGTCCCCATCCCTAATTAAATCTAGGGCTAGGGCCGGCCACAGGACGGCCGGGAAGGAGAGCGGCCGAAACAGGGCACTACGGAGTGCAGCTGGAGGGAGCAGAGTCTCCACAGGGAACGTAGGGGTAACTCAAAACCCCGTAGTGCAAAGGGAGGTGAGGGGCAGTCAGGCCCCTCAACAGGAGGAGTTCTGGCCTGCACGGATGGGCCCACCAGAGGGGTGGCCCCAGCGTGACGGGGACCAGTTATGAGTTGGCCACCCGGAGACGGGTGACGTTGTATATAGCATTGTTTTTTGTGTAAGTATATGTAGTTAGCGTAACTAGAGATAAGGTTTTGTATAGCTACAGGGGAGTACAGGGACAGACAGTACAGGATCGAAGCGATGTGCTGTGGTAAAGTGGACCACAACAGACAAATCAAAGCCCCAAATGCCATTATTAGGCAGATAGCTTTGTGGAGGCAAGGAGGTGTTTCGCTTTGTTTTCCAGATGGGTAGCCCCGCCGTATGGATGATGGCAATGATGTGCCTCCGGATGTGCGTGGCGCGTCGCGGGGACACGGAGGAGTCCATCGTATATGGGTGCTCAGGGGACAGAGCACCCCTCGTGTCTACTGGGCAAGGAAACCTGGTAGCGGATAGCCAATCCGGATACTCCCATGAGGGGAGATGGCCTGGATGGCTGGGGTCGAACTCGACCAGGTTCTCCAGCCACAGGAGCTTCGCCTACGGGGAAGCATCCATACCCTGTGCCGAGATACTGATGGCTACCGACCGGGTTAGGGTGACTGAGGGCAGGCGGGTGTGTTTAACCTGTAAGGGGGACGTTCCTTTGGGGAGATGGTTGTGGCTCAGGAAGCTGAGCTCGGACATGAGGGATCGATCCTCGGACTGGGAAAGACTGGACAATGATACCTACCGGACCATCACGGGGTCACTGGGAGGGATCACTGTATGTTGGGGCAAATGGTGGGCCTATGACCAGGGGCTTTATTTATGTCTATGGGGGTCTGCCAAGGTGTGTCCGGTAGGGGCATCAATCACTTTCGTCAAGTGGTGGCAGAACCCCGGGAACAGGATAGATTGGGACCGCAGTGGGCAGGCATGTGTGGCCCCCAGGGCTGGGATGACAGTAAAAGCCACCGAATTGCTGGTTCAGGTGAAGAAGCCCCTACCCACAGCCCAACCGATCGACCCTCACAACTGTCCAACCACCACCAAAGGGCCGGAGAATGGGTTAGCACTTGTCCCAACCAAAAGGGTGCTGTACCAGGGAGTGCATTACGCTGTGGCCTCAGTAGTATTAAATTTGACTGAAGTGCGGTTACCTGCATGGTGCCCCCGCGAGACAGAATTATTACATCAGGCCCTGCTAAAAGACATGTTCCAGAAATTCCACAACCTGGATTTTGGGTACATAGACATAGAAGAGATGTACCGCGGGGGAGGGGATTTCAGTTTGGGGTCCGGTAGGCAAAGACGAGGGGTGGTTAACGACGGGTTTACAGCATTTAACACGGGGACGTCTATTATTAATAGCATGGACAACGTAGAACTGGCCCTGCAGATCAATCAGTTGAAGGGCCAGTTACGAAAGGTTCTGGGGGAGGAAAATGCGGTGGTAGGATCGGGACTGCACGAAGAGGTGGCAATGACTCTACATCTAAAGGAAATCATAGCACAATTGGAGACACATGCAAAAACGATAAACGCTTTGATTAAAGAGGACCGGAATGCGTCCGATCAGGCTGCACAGAATGAGGTGTGTGGGCTGTATGGTGCGTGGTTGTTGGGGGAGGGGAGGAGCAACCTGGAAGACCCGAGGCAAGGTCGGGTCTCCTCCTGGATAAGCAACCAGCACCTAGCAGCGCTACACCCTTATAACAGCACTTTGAGTCCTTGTCAGCTTCGTGTGGCCTCCGAGGCCTACCCGGTACCGGTGGATTGAACTATGTTGCCCATTTTGGGTATGATATTCCCCCAGTGAATGAAAAATTAAAAGAGTTGCTGGTGGCGGTCGAGTTGTCACATAAACACTTCTTCTCCCTGGAACAAAAGACTCTGGATATCGCCAGGGAGATCGAAGAGATCAAGTCTCCAAGTTGGTGGGACCTGGAGTCCTGGATCATAGTTCCAGCATGGGTCCGCATCGTGTTCCATGTTCTGATCATCTGCCAGATGATAATTGTGCTGTATTTGCTATGCATTAATTGCAAATTTAAAAGGCGGAGGAGGATGGCCAAATTACAACAGCTGGTAAATCGAGCCGCCCGACGTCACCGTAACGACACCCCATCACTGTAAAATGTCTGTACTCTAGCGCAATAGTTTTGTACATGTGTTGTAATCCCTGCATTTTCAGGGAATGGTCGTGAGGGTACTGTATGGTTTGTGGGATTGATGTAAAGTAAAAGGTCTATAGTGTAAGTTAATGTGCTTCGAGGGCCTAGTTTAGTGATTAAGGGGGTTTTCGAGGTACATAATTTCACCTTCTCACCAGGAGTGTTTACAGCTCTTGAGGCTGGAGGATTGCCCACTAACTTTGTCAATCGATACGGTCCGTGCAAGCCTGGACGTATCGTAGGGGCATGTAAGTTATTGGGGCAAATCCTCCAAAATTATGGAAGAACTTGGATAAGGACATGGACATTTTAAAAAGACAGATTTGCTGGCTGCAACGGAAAAACCCGCAATCCACAGAAAGAATCAGTTTCAAGTTTCAAACCCGTCTGGCCTGTGGACTTGGACATCACACAACGGTGTGAACAGGAAAGGCTGAGACGGAGATAACGAGATTTTCTTGGATACACAAAGGAAGGAACCAAGCCTCAGCAGACGGTGGTAAACTGGCCAGCAGAGCACTATCACCATCGAGGATGATAACGATCAGGCTGAGGGATCATGACATCAGCAAACCCCTTATCATCGGAAGCCTATTGTTCATGCCAGATCAAAACTGGGAAACATCAAAAGAACCCCTTTTATCCAGAGGACCACCTGGGGCTTTCAAAGGAATCTCAGGTATAAAACAGGAGTCCAGCCAGAACTCGCTCTCTGCTCTTTTCGGCTCTTCCTGCTCTCTTTCTGCTCTACTGGACAGCTCGTGAGCCTGCATCGACTTAGCTGTGAGTATCCTGGTGACCTGGAGAAATTCCCGAAATAGGATAGGTTGAGTAAATAAAGGGAAAGGGGAGTAAAATATTGTCAAAGTAAGTTTTACGACGTGCCTGATAATTTTCTTTCCATAGTTTTAGTTTAAAGCATAAGTCTAGTCACATATTATGTAGTGTTGGTGAGATTCGATTTCTTATTGTTTAATAAAGCCTGTAAATTTTAGACTTGCTTTGAGTCCGTCTTGGTTTCTGTTTTCTCTCATCAGCACGCTCTGGTCAAGTCAACCTCTTATCATATCCCACCATAATTCCGAGGTCTAGAACCTAGGGGAACCCCTTTTTCGGGCAGTTGGGCCCGAAGTGGAGTAAAGGGAACTAAACCCCTACAAAGCACTTGGTGATGATGGGAGATATGCAACTGGGCGGAAGTCATTAAGGCTCGCCGCAGTGGAGTGTTTTGGCACCGGCACAATGGAGGTGGTTTTAAGGCACGTGGGGACAACCCAAATCTCCTGCCTTCTCTCCCATAACACTCACTGACACCCGTACTAATCAAGAATCTCTATCTCTGCCTTAAACATATCAATTGACGGCCTCCACAGCATTCTGTGGCAATTAATTCCATAGATTCACCACGATTCCTAATTTCCTTTCTAAAGGAACGTCTGTTTATTCTGAGGCTATGACCTCTGGTCCTAGATTCTCCCACTAGTGGAAACATCCTCTCCACAACCACTCTATCCAAGCCTTTCACTATTCGTTAAGTTTCAATGAGGTCCCCCCCGATCCTTCTCTAGCTTCCCACAGCATGCTCACATATATTTGATCAGGCCCATGAGATTTATCTACTTTCATGTGCCGTAGGCGTCCAGTACCCTCTTGACCAGAATAAGGATTGTCATCAAGACATCTCCAATAACTGTCCTAAGTTCCCTAGCTTTCAAGTTTTTCTCCAGTTAAAGCAGAGGAGAAATACTCAGAGGACCTTACCCATCATCTGCAGTTCAACACATAACTGGCCACTTTGGTTTCTGAGGTTATTCTATTCTTTTGCTAGTTCCCCTTTTTCCTGAATGTACTTATAACATTTTTGGATTCTCCATATTATCTGCCAGAGTTATCTCTTGTCCCCTTTTTGCCTTCCCAATTGCCATAACTCAGTTCTACTCCACTATTCAATCACAGCTGATCTATTTTCCCTCTCAATCCATTCCCCTGCCAGCAGCTGTGATACACTTGATCCCAGCCAATGCTTCCATTTGCCTGACCAGACTAATCTTCCAGGATTCCTTATTCTCACCTGCCATGCTCTTCACTCTGACAGGAATGCCTCGAATTCTCACTATTGCCCTATGCTACATTCCATAAAACAAATACTAGCCTGTAGGAGCCATTAAGCTTAAGCAGTAACATTTTTAATATTTTAGTTTTTATCTGCCTGTACTTTTGTAGGTGGGATTTGATACGTAGCAGGGGTGTGCCTATTTTTAGAGGAGACTAGCGCAGACTCATAGATTAGGAGTCAGTTGGGTCTCGGAAGGATGGTGAGAGTAGTTTTTTACCACACACAACATGATCACGACACACACAAGTTAATGAGACGACATACTTTTATAAGAAGAAACTTTCATATGATTTATGACATGAATGAAACAGCGATTGAGAACAGAAAGTAACAGATTATTTCTTTGCTATGTACTACTTCAATAAAAGACCAATTGATCAAGAAACAATGTTTGGAAGATTCATTTTTTACCATCTTAAGTGTGTCGTGAGTACGTAAACTATACCTCATAACCATCCCCGAAGAGTAATGGCTATCGAAGTTGGACTTTGAGAACGTCGCAAAGACTGCCATTATATAGCCAATGGGTCTTCATTATGATAGGAAGATAAAAGGTTTCATCACAAAAATGAACTCTGGATTTTATGTTGAAGATGCAACTTGAGTTTCATTGTCACTTCATTGATCTTTAGAAGCATTATTCATGTCAGATGTGCCCTTTAAAATAAGGAAAATGCACGTTTCCTACTTTTCAATGATTGAATATGCAGCTAAAGTTAGAAAAGCACTTTTGCCCAGCCATACAAATCCTACACAGGCAGGCACAAGGAGAATTTAAAGAAAATACACAAAGGCAAACAATAACATTTTAAAGACAAATAGGGATTGATAGAAAACAATTCAAATTCCTCCAAAATAAAATGGGTTGAAAGTGAACAATTTTTCAAATTGAGAAATTTTGTATTACATAGTACAATGCATTTCTGGAATTTGTTTGAAGGAATAAACTGGAGGGTGCAGCAGGAGAGCATTTTGTATGTAATGATGTAAGAAGGAACTGCAGATGCTGGTTTAAATCGAAGATAGACACAAAAAGCTGGAGTAACTCAGAAGGGTCTCGACCCCAGAAACGTCACCCATTCCTTCTCTCCAGACATGCTGCCTGTCCTGCTGAGTTACTGCAGCTTGTTGTATGTAATCATCATTGGATTTACCATACATGGAAGAAACCAAATTAAGATTGTCCTTAACAGAGATGACAAAGAACAGTGAAGTATTAAAGGGTAGTGAAAATTCAGAGCAAAAATGTAGGAGCTATGCTTAAAAGTTGATGCAAATTTCATGCCAGAAACAGCATTTGATAAGCTATAGACTTGTAAGAAAATATCAATCAGGGCAGGACAGCAGAAACACTATGCATTGATCTCCATGTTCAAATGTGCAACATTTAGCAAGGTCTAGAAAGTAATTCTAAAAAGTGAACATTAAAAGGTACATCGTAAGGTATACACACAGGTGTGAAGACTGCAGAACCGGTGGATTTTTTAACGCACAAAATATTTTCCTTTGCTGCAACACAAGATCACGCTGAAGCTGCTTGAGACACGTTAGGCAACAGCTCAACTATTAGTTATAGAAAGTACATGATAGCAAGAGGTTGTGTCAGATTTATATTTAAGTACATTTTGTGTGGGTTACTTACCATACTGTATTTCCAAGGATGTGCCAAATCTGTAGTATTTGCTATTTAGAAACCATGGCATGTTGTAATTGTTTATGCAAATGAGAATGTGGGAAGATTTAGTTATGAGCGGCACGGTGGCGCAGCGGCCGAGTCGCTGCCTTACAGCGCCAAAGACCAGGGTTCGATCCTGACTACAGGTGCTTGTCTGTACGGAGTTTGTACGTTTCCCGTGAGTTGCGTGGGTTTGCTCTAGGATCTCCGGTTTCCTCCCACTCTAAAGACCTACAGGTTTGTAGGTTAATTGGTTTAGTATAATTGGAAATTGTCCCTAGTGTGCGTAGGATAGTGCAAGTGTTCAGGGATCACTGGTCAGTGCGGACTTGGTGGGCTGAAGGGCCTGTTGCCGCGCTGTATCTATAAACTAAAATAACTATAAAAATTCTGCCCTAGAGGAAGTATTTATTTTCCGTTATATCAATATATTCAGCCTCGAGTTAAAAATAAGTAAAATAACTGGCAGGTGGTTGAGAAATTGAACACCGATGAATATTAGAGATGGACACATTCATTGCACTTGATATTCAACTGATCCATAGTTCACTAGCCACTCGTGATTACACTTCAAATTATTTTGAATGACTCAATTGCTATAGTTTGTCTGCCACACCAAAAGTTTATTCCCGAGTTCAAACCAGTTTTTTTTTGTGATGATTCGCTTTGCTTAGAAATTGTTAATGATTTGTACTTTAGTATTTGTTGAAATTTGATATTGGAATAACTTACTTTAAATTAAAAATTCTGGTAATCTGGTTCCTCCGTATCACAACTGACCATTTCTGGTGCAAGTCGTCCATTTGTAATATTGACCAAACTTTTCTCTCTATAATCATGTTCTAATCTGCTGTAGACAAAAATGCTGGAGAAACTCAGCGGGTGAGGCAGCATCTATGGAGCAAAGGAAATATGCGGCTTCGGGTTGAGACCCTTCTAATCTACTAGTCATTTCCCAGTTCTCCATCTAATTGCCCTTGTATTATCAACAAGTTGTCGTCATCAACAGCTCAGATGTTGCGTTTTGTTTCATCCATCTCTCCCCAAACCCCCTGCAACACATTCATGCTCTCTGTTCTTATTAAATGCCTTTAATCTGAAACATTAACCTTTCAGCTTTCCATGGATGCCGCTTGATTTTTCCACATTTTGTTTTTATTATTCTCTATTGTGGAGTTAAATTTCACTATTGCAGTATTCTTCCAGACAGAATTATTGCACTTTTTGGAACTAGTGTATTTTTTAAATTAAAATGGCGGGACTGTCATATGCTGAGAGAATGGAGCAGCTGGGCTTGTACACTCTGGAGTTTAGAAGGATGAGAGGCAATCTCATTGAAACATATGAGATTGTTAATGGTTTGGACACACTAGAGGCCGGAAACATGTTCCCGATGTTGGCGGAGTCCAGAACCAGGGGCCACAGTTTAAGAATAAGGAGTAAGCCATTTGGAACGGAGACGAGGAAACACTTTTTCTCACAGAGAGTGGCGAGTCTGTGGAATTCTCTGCCTCAGGGCGGTGGAGGCAGGTTCTCCGGATGCTTTCAAGAGAGAGCTAGATAGTGCTCTTAAAAATAGCGGAGTCAGGGGATATGGGAAGAAGGCAGGAACGGGGTACTGATTGGGGATGATCAGCCATGATCACATTAAATGGCGGTGCTGGCTCGAAGGGCCGAATGGCCTACTCCTGCACCTATTGTCTAAAATGTAGGTACTTCAGGTAAATTTTACAATTTTCATAAAATCATAAAATCCAAATATAGATTTGATCTAAAAGGAACGCACAGCTGACATAAAAGGTGACACGGGAGGAATGTGCAAGAAAACATTTCCTCAATTCTACACTAGAAACAAAAAAAGTTAAAAATATGGGAAGTTACAATATGAAAAATAAGCAAGGCAAAACAATGAATCCATTGTACTAATGCTACAAATGTTAACAAAGGCACTAAGTGCCACACAATCTATAAAAATCCAAACTACTATGAAACTCATACATCCATGTTTAGCTTCCTTTAATTTTGTTTGGCATTTTACAAAAGGGTATTTAGAAACTTAAGAGCAAAACATCACAAAATGTACTTAAATCTGATGCACAAGCCCTCACTGTTCCAAATTCTTATAACAATTTGAATAAAAATTAGGATGATATCACATTTGGATTGAAGTGAAATGCCAAAAACAGGGTTTTCAATTCATGTAGAATTGGTTATTACTTGAGGAAGATTAAAAACTAACGTTAAACACACTTTTCAGAATATTCGCAAGTTCCAGTTTATTATTACTACAGTATTCTATCAAAACCCTCCAAATATTTCGTCAACTCTAGTTCTAAACCACAATGTGGTAAGAATTAGGTGCAGTTCCAGACAAGATATTAAATACACATTTTACATGAAGTGGAAGAATGCTGCATTAAATTTTTCACATTCAGCAACATTTTACTGTTATCTGCAGGAAGTAAACTCGTAAAATAACGGACTTAGGTTGTATTTCAGTGAATGAGAAATGAATAAATGATAGTTTAAAATGAAACGTTAGGTGGGATAGCTGTCCATTGTAATCTTTAGTTCACACAATGTGATGGCTTATTTAAATGAACGTGGGGAAAATTTTATACAATGATTTCAAAGACATAAAAATGTAGGTCATCCTAACTGAGTTTTTCTGAAACCACTTCCAGTCTTCTGTACTCATCTGAACAGTGAGACGTCACAGTATACTGTTCCATTCACTAATTCCCAAACTTTGCCCTTTAATCACGCTTCAAACCAAATGTTTCAATACATTACTTCCTACCACTTTGATCTATATTTTAATTAACTGTACATAGAAAAAATAGTAAAAGTATGCTCACATTGAAATCTTGAAAATACAAAGGAAACTTTGTCGTTGAATCCTATTTAGTACTGATGTTTTAAGTACAATTGATCCCAATGGTTCCTTTTATTTTATTTTCAGTACTCTCGCTCATTGTTGTTAAAATAATATGTTGTGAAGAACATTACTGATTTTTTTTTTTTAAGTGAACACCTTAAAAAAAGCTAAACTTAAAGACTTCATTGATAAAGTATATGGAATGTCAATTTATATGTGTACCATTATACATTTCGGGACCAACTGCCATTTTAAATACATTGATGATATGGCACTATCTTGTGAAATAATAGAACATACTTGACAAAAGATGGCTCAAAACAAAATAAGAGCATAATAAATTAATTTACACAAAAAACAATGTTTTTATTAAAGTAACATATGCCTAATGTTAGATATGTTTGTTTGGGGACTTCAGCCTTTCAGAAGGCAAAGGAAAAAAACAGGGCAAGCTCAATCTGGTCTAATAGGAAATTACTTCACAAATGGTTTGTGCATGCACGCAAACACACTTAAACTGCACAGCCAGCTATGGTAATAAAATGTAACCACATCAATTAGAAAATAAAATAAAAAATACTGAGTATCTAAATGCAGAATTTCCACAGTTGTTTTGACACATTAAAAAAAAATGGCAAAGATTTTCTGGCTAAAGGTTCTTGCTAAAGCCAAAAAAAAAGTCAAAGTACTTCATAAATGTTCTAACCCTGTGCTGTTGGATTAGAAGCATTTGTTTAGTAGTAATACCATGGGAGTGTGTTTAAAAAAAAATTCAAGTAAAATGATAGAAAGTTTCAATTGATATAGTTCCAAAAGTTCTTAGCATTCCAGTGATTGGCTTCTGGTGACCACAGCTCAAATTAGTAGGGAAGTTTCTGTAATAGGATTTTGTGAACCATTTGATTTGAATTTGTTTGAAATTTAAATGGCTCTTGGCCGCTTCGGATTGATTTGCCGACTAGCCTGTTCTTCCTCCTGAAGAGTTGTACGAAAGGCTTTCACTTTATCTGTAATACAAAAAATATAAGTTAGCTGTATGCCAATAAAATGAAATTATGTTATTAGTCATGGTGGAAGTCAAAAAAGCAAATTAGGCTAATTGAACCCAGTGTATTCAGTAATGTGTGCACGAGCAAACTTACATTTTATAAAACAATAACATTAATTAATTAATTTGAGTAATTTGTGCTGCATGTTATGAATACACCTTTATAATTCTGAACAGGAACAATAATGTTATAAATATGCAGATTAAAGAAATAATTTAA
Organism: Malacoraja senta; assembly: GCA_038087875.1. NCBI lineage: Eukaryota > Metazoa > Chordata > Chondrichthyes > Rajiformes > Rajidae > Malacoraja > Malacoraja senta. Next base: position 298,566,171 of record CM075977.1, on the reverse strand, counting down.
ATTATCAGCTCCATTTCCATTAGCTGAACGTGGTATACATTCTTTACCACATTTAGCTATATCAGGTAGCGAATTAAAAACTGCAGCCAGCATTGAAGTGCTTTGAGAGATCCCGTGGCCGTTATATAATTGCAAGTTCCTTTCTGGTGGCATTCAATGACTGGACTCGTTTCACCCGTTTTTATAAATAAATGATAGCACCTCGCTGAGAGTTTGCTTCCAGCTGAATCTTAAAAATTAAGGGGAGGGAGGGGGGGATTTGCTGCAAATCAGAGACTGGTCACTTAGTACTGATACAAATTGGAACTATTTCATGTTAACTATAGTAAAACCTTTGAGTTCTCCACCTCTTAGACAAGTGTATATTAAAAGTTTGGATTGTCAAAGAGTATAAAAGTATAAGAGTCCAGAGCACACCTGGAGTATTGTGTGCAGTTTAGGTCTCCCAATTTGAGAAAGGACATTCTTGCTATTGAGGGAGTGCAGCGTAGGTTCACCAGGTTAATTCCCGGGATGGCGGGATTGTCAGATGTTGATAGAATGAAGCGGCTGGGCTTGTATACTCTGGAATTTAGAAGGATAAGAGGGGATCTTATTGAAACATATAAGATTATTAAGGGTTTGGACACCCTAGAGGCAGGAAACATGTTCCCGATGTTGGGGGGAGTCCAGAACCAGGGGCCACAGTTTAAGAATAAGAGGTAAGCCATATAGAACGGAGACGAGGAAAAACTTTTTCACAAAGAGAGTTGTGAGTCTGTGGAATTCTCTGCCTCAGAGAATTCCACAGGTGGAGGCTAGTTTTCAAGATGCTTTCAAGAGAGAGCTAGACAGAGCTCTTATAGATAGCAGAGTCAAGGGATATGGGGAGAAGGCAGGAAAGGGGTACTAATTATGGATGGCATTCGGCTCGAGGGGCCAAATGGCATACTCCTGCACCTATTGTCTATTGTCTATTGTCAAAAAAGTCAAAGTATCCTTTATTGTCATTTAGACCTTTTGGTCTGAACGAAATTTCGTTGCCTTGCAGTCATACATATAATAAAAAGTAACAAAAACACACAATAAACACAAATTTAACATCCACCACAGTGAGTTCACCAGGCACCTCCTCACTGAAAGCCAAAATTACCCATTAACACAACTGTACCTTTCTTACTTGCTTGGTTAACATCTGCATTTATTGATGCTCTCTACACGGCTACTGACAGCAAATTGTACACCAACTATCATTTTCTATATTTTAACACTTAGGTTTCCATTACTTACTTACTTCCAGCCTCCATTGTTAATGAAGTGATTTTATCCTTAATTGTTAAAGCCTTGCCTTTCCTTTCCCCATCTCATTTTGCTATCTTTCTTGTCGTTTTGATAATCTGCTTGTACGTTTCCATCATAGGACCACTGCAGCATAACATATCCTCCTTGCCCATAGCGTCTTTGCCGAACACCATGCCTATCTATACCAATCCCACTTGCTTCCATTAATTCCGTCCTTCAATACCCTGCTCATTTGAGTACTGTCAAGTTGCCTCTTAAATGTTGTTACTGCTCCTGCCTCCCACCACCTCCTCTGACTATTCATTCCAGATACCAATTACACTACCATGGTCATCAGACACTGGCTATCCAACCCCATCGCTACCCGTCATAATTTTATATAGCTCTATCATGTCATAACTTGGCCTCCTTTGCTCTATGGAAAACAGATCTAGCCAATCCAATCTCTTTTGATAACTCAAAGCCAGGCAACATCTTTGTTAATCTTATCTGCAGTCACTCAAGCTTAATCACATTATTCTTCTAGTTTTGTAACCAGAACTGCACACAATAGTCCTAGTGTGGCCTAATCCATCGTTTATATAACTGTTACACAATGGCTAACTCTTGTACTCATTGCCTCAGCCAATGAGGGCAAGCATACCAGAAATATGACTGGCCAACCTGTGTACTTGCTTAGGGAATGATGTACTCATACTCCCAGGTCTCTGTGTTCAACACTCCCCAGGGCCCTGCTAATCACTGTGTATGTCCTACTCTGGTTTAATTTCCCAAAATGTATCCACCTTAATGACCTACATTGAATTTTGACCTACAGTTCATTCCGTTTGTTCCTCCTGTACATGTCTTGGAATAAGGAATCCTTATTTGGGTCACATGCCCTAATTTGTCCTGGTCCAATGCTTTATGTGGGCATTTGGTATTTCTCTCCTTCAATTATCTAACATATGTTTTAGTCTTTTACCTATAGCACTCAAACATCAGCTGTATTATTAAGGAGTACTGATGTTCATTTTGGATTTTATCAGGACCATTCAAGTAGTAGATTTTATTTCAGCAAACAAAGAAAGGGGACTTAATTTAATGCAAACAAGGAAATGGGAGTTGATGTGCTGAGGGGGACAACAGTAAAAAGTGTTTTTTGACATTGTGGCACTAAGTAACCGTAGTTTACAGACAACGCCACTGTTGAGGACAGGATCTCAAACAATGACAGAACGGAATATAGGAAGGAGATAGAAAGATTAGTAATATGGTGTTAAGACACGACCTCTCCCTCAATGTCAGCAAGATGAAGGAGCTTCAAGAAATATGGCGAAGTACATGCTCCAACCGACAATTTGTTTTGGACAAACCATGTTGAGGCTACAGCCAAAAAAGCATACCAATGCTTCTCCTTACTCAGGAGACTAAGAAAGTTCTACATGTCTGCAACAATGCTTCCAAACTTCTACAAATGCACCGTAGAAAGCACACTTCCGGGTTGCATCACAGCTTGGTTTAAGAACAGGTCTGTCCAAGAGTGCTGTGGATACAGACCAGCCTCCCCACCATCAACTCCATCAATCCTTCACACTGCCTTGGAAACGCAGCGAATATAATCAAGGACCTTTTTCACCCTGACCTTTCCCTCTTTATCCTCTCCCATCAGGCAGAAGATACGTAAGCTTGAAAACACATACCATCAGATTCAGGATTAGCTTCTCCCCCCTCTACTATCAGGCTATTGAACGGACCTCCAGTAAGCTAGGGCGTAGTCCTGATCTTCCAACCTACCTCATTACGAGCATTGGACATTCTCTTTAACTGCAATGCAACAATGCTGTAAAACTATATTCTACATTTTGGTATTTTTCTCTTTGCACTTCCTGCAGTACTTGTGTATGGCTTGATTGTACTAACAACCTTTGTTAGAAATATTGTAGAAATTACTTCGTAAAAACAAAGCAATGTCATGATTTGTGAGATGACACGGAAAAACATTGTCTGATGCTGAAAATTTAAAACAGAAATACAAATTTGAAGTTAAACTGCATTTATCAAGAGACCACATCAATATTTCAGATAATGAACCAGTCTCAGAAATGGAAATGGCAGGGATTTGAAAACACACACAAGTAAGTGCATATGAATAGAGCCAAATAGCATGTGAATTGCACGAAATTGACAAAAAATACCGATCTGATCCAATCCAGTCAAAAATGTTAAGTAAAGTTAAGCAAAGTTAAGAAAGTTACAACCTTCTGGTGGAAATGTTGTAACTTTCCATTATTAATACTAAATTTCATGATAGACTTTGATGTACACCATTTTTTTTATAGTAGTGTACCATTGGTGTGCTGTTATTTTAGAAGATTAAAAGGGGAGAGTGGTTAGGTACTTGGAATAGATCACAATCCCTTTCTTCAGAGGTCTGCATGTATCCAATCTGCTTTTTTCATTATACCACATAGTTCTGCCACATTGTCATCCCCTTTTATGTTTGTAATTGGCTTCCATTTCTTATCACTCATTGTTCTTTTGTCTAATTTTCCATTATTTCACCATAACACTATCATGTATTCCAACACATTAACTGCATCCTCCAAAACCTGTTCCAATCAGAATATTGCAAGTTTTGTTTTTACTTTTAGATAACTGCTACTTCACTCTGTCTATCCATCTATGCTAATTGAAAATGGACTTTGTTTAAACCTACCCCTCAGTTCAGTCAGAATTTCAATCTTTTGATCTAAAATTGACTCCAGTTGTGTGGAGTATGCATCCACATCATAATCCACCTCTTCAGTCATCTCCAAAAGTGCTTTTTCGTCCTCCAGCCATCGGATAGACTCCTGTGGATATAAATAAAATCCCATGTTGGTAGTACAATGACCAAAGCATGTGATGTATGCTACGTTTCAGGCAGGCCTAAAATAATTCAGTCTTTACACTGATTTGTTTAATAAATATTTAAATAAAAGTAATTTAAATCAAAATAATTCAACTAATCCAGCTTCTCCATTACATCACCTATCTATAATTACATATATAAAAGCTTTTGGAAGCAAAAATAAACCTTTGAATTTTCAAAATCTATATACTACAAATATGCTACAAATTTATAATAAAAGCAGCAAGAGCCAGAAATGCTCAGTGGGTTAGGCAGCATAGGACATTTTGAAATGAGAAAGTGTCAAGGAAGCAAGCATTCGTGGAAATTCTAGAATGAGATTATTATCCACCAGTGTTACGACCATGAAGTAAAATACAAATTACTGCACTTGGAACCCAATAGGAAGAAAAACTGAAAATCGCTTTAGCAATGAGTGGCTGGAGTTGTAGTTCGACTCAGCCACCATGATGCTGGGAGCATGATTGAGAAATTCCAGCGAGATGGTCACGCCTACGGAGCAGGTAGGTGGCAGATAGTCGGGGTACCATGAAGCAGGGCGGTAGCAGAGAGTGCAGGATTCCCCAGTGGCAATTCACATCGCTATCAAGAATACCCTTTTGGTTACTATTAAGAGGGGAGGGGGGTGGGGGGCTTTCAGAGGAGAGCAGAAGCCTGGTGTGTGGCACAACAACAGGCTCTGATGCACAGCAAGGAAGGGTAGACACAGGGCTATTGCAATATGACAGATGGAGAATACATGGCTGCAAAATGTACAGGATAGTATGTTGTCTCCTGGATGCCAGGGTCAATGATGTCTCTAAGCAGTTGCAGAAAATTCTCAACAGTTGCAGAAAATTCTCTGGACGGTGAACAGCCAGAGATCATTGTACATATTGGTACCAACAACATAGATAAAGGGCTGATAGCCTGCATGGTAGAGAGTAAAGGGCCTGTCCCACTTTCACGACCTAATTCACAACCTTTTTAAATCGTGGACATTTTTCATCATGCTAGAAAAAACGCCCGACCTACTTGTTGCCATGAGTACCTACGACTAGCATCACAGCCTGCTACGACCTACCGACGACCTCCTATAACCTCGTGACAATCCTGCTGCGAGTATGAGTCAAGGGCAAACTCGGCAGAGGTCGTGAATTAGGTCGTGAAAGTGGGACAGGCCCTTTAGGCAGGAGATTATAATGCTGGACCTTGAGGGTTGTGATCTCTGGATACAGATATTTGCTAAAGTTTCTTCGGAGTGTTTAGACTGGCCTGGCAGGGAGGGTGAAACCCAAAGAAGTTTTTTTTAAAAGCTAGTTCAGTGGACAGGACAGGCAAGATAATGGAAGGGAGCGAGGGAAGTCTGATGGTATAAACTGCAGTTATTTTAATGTAAGAGATATGTCGGGTAAGGCAGATGAACTCGGCATGGATAGGAACAAGCGACTGGATATTACAGCTACTACAAAAACGTGGCTGAGGGAGATACAGGATTAGCAGTTCAATCTGTGTTTCCACTTTGAAGGAAATTACCTGAAATTCAGGAAATTCTGGTTGTCTTCCGGTAATTTTAGGGGAATTAAATAATTTCGGGAAATTTTGGCATCCGGTCCAATCTGGCCCTCGGGATGATTTGGGGAAAAAAAGTATATTTACGACCATCCGCACCTGCGCAGTTGGGGGAGGCCCGTTAGCCGCGTCACAATTGAAAATGGCGCGGTGACGCGGTAGGGACACAAAATGACGCCGTCTCCCCACGCGTGCACAGTGGGCCCGGTATCCGCGCATGCGCAGTTGGGGCGGCAGTCACACATACGTAGGTGTGGAATTTCAGGAAATACCATCAAATTCCAGAAAATTTGGGATTCTATTTAAGGAATTTTTTTTTGGAGGTGTGGAAGTTCAATATTCTTGTTACAAATGTTACAGGGAGGGGGGGGGGGGGAATAGAGGTGGAGTTAAGAGAGGAGGTGATTTTACAGGGAGATATATAAAATAATGAGCACAGATAAAATCAACAGCAACAGTTTGTTTCTCAGGGTAGGGAAGTCAAAAACTAGAGGGCATGTGTTAAGATGAGAGGGGAAAGATTTAGAAAGGATACACAGGGCAACTTTTTACACAGAGTGGGTGGTGCATAATGGAACGAGGTGGCAGCGGAAGTGTAGAGACTGGTACAATTATGGCAGAGGTACGTGGATAGGAAGGATGTGGTGGGTAGCAAGGATTGGCCAGGTGCAGGCAAGTGGGACTATCTTTGTTAAGCAATGGCAGGCATGGACAAGTTGGCTAATGGGTAATGCTGTACACATCTGGAATCTATGACTCCAACTTCAACATTATCATAAAATTCATATAGAAAATTCAGCAAAATTAATATTTCACCTGAAATATTGCCCTGTGCTCTTCCACAACCTGTTCCTCCATTTCCACCATTTGAGACACAGCTTCATGAAAAGTAAACAACTGAGGTGAAACTTCCTCCTCCTTGAAACAAGCAAAAATCTGAATCAGCCATTTTAATCAAAAGAATATCAGCTAGAAAATATGCATCCTAACATGCATATTATTTCAGAGGTGACTATGTGCCTCTGGAACTAAGACCTGTTCTGGAAGGTTGTATTGGCAACATAATCTCTAGTCCTATAAAGTTTTTAATTTACAATTACAATTTAAAAACTGACATGCTTGTTGTGCATTTCAGTTACCGTCAAGAAGGAAATTCAGAGCCTGAAAATCAAAAATATTCCAACCGACAAACACAAAGTATGCACAACTCACATGCAGCATTTCAATACAAGTTTTTAACATTTCTGGGAAGCATTAGCTTTCCATGTTGTGTTAAAGTTTGCTTGCTGCACCTTGCTGGAATCTTGGGCAGAGTACCTAGAAAGCAAGCCGCATTAGCTCAGTCCAGTCACAACACCATAAACGCAAGAGATATTTAAGTGAAACTTAATGCAGGTGCCCCGATTCTAATTTTAGTATCCTCATTGCAGTATAATTTGTGAATCACGCTAATTCTGTGCATCTATGAACAATTATACATTATTATGTATTTTCAAGAGTCAAGAGTGTTTTATTGTCATATCATGTCATAAGGTCATGTGATAGGAGCAGAATTGGGCCATTCGGCCCATAGTCTACCAGGCCATTCAATAATGGCTGATCTATCTCTCCCTGCTAACCCCATTCTCATGCCTTCTCCCCATAACCTCTGACACCTGTACTGTCCAGAAACGGAACAATGAAATTCTTTCTTACAGCAGCGCAACAGGTATGTAATGCTGAGGTTCTGTAAGGTGCTGGTCAGGCTGCATTTAGACTATTGTGAGCATTTTTGGGCACCATATTTGTGGAAGGATGTGCTGGCTCTGGTGAGGTCCAGAGGTGGTTTACAAGAATGATCCCATAAGTGGGTTAACATATTATGAGCGTTTGACGGCACAGAGCCTGTACTCGCTGTAGTTTAGAAGGGTGAGGAGACACATCATTTAAACTTACTGAATAGTGAAAGGCTTGGATTGAGTGGATGAGGAGAGGATGTTACCAGAGGTCATAGCCTCAGAATTAAAGGACGTTCCTTTAGGAAGGAGATGAGGTTGGAATTTCTTTAGTCAGAGGGTGGTGAATCTGTGAAATTCTTTGCCATAAAAGGCTGTGGAAGCTATGTCAGTGGATATTTTTAAGGCAGAGATAGATAGATTCTTGATTAGTATGGGTATCAAGAGGTTATGGGGAGAAGGCAGGAGAATGGGGTTAGGAGGGAGAGATAGATTAGCCATGATTGAATGGCAGAGTAGATTTGATGGCCCGAATGGCTTAATTCTGCTCCTATCACATGATCTTATGACCTATGTAAACATAGCACTCAGTAGATACCATAATAAATAACCAAAAAGTTCAATAAATTAAAAAAGTAGTAAAAAAAGTAAAGCTCAAAGTCCCTAGTTCTAGAAGACTGTTCCTAGAAAGTAGTTTGTAGTTCAGAGCTTAGTTGGAGTTCGTAGTGTTCAACAGCCTGATGGTTGTTGTGAGATGCCGTTCCTGTTACAGTTTTCAGTCTCCTATACTTTTGTTCCCAATGGCAGCAGTGAAATGAGAGTGTGGCCAGGGTGATGTGGGTCAGGGAAGATGCTGGCTGTCTTTTTGAGGCAGAGCCTCCTGTAGATCCCTTCAATAATGGGGAGGTCAAAACCCATGATGGACTGAGCAGTGTTCACCACTTTTATAATCGCCTTCATTCCTAGGCGTTCAGGATGCAACTAGTTAATATGCTCTCTACCGCACACCTGTAGAAGTTCAAGAGAGTATTTGTTTAAATATCAAGTCTCTTCAATCTTCTAACAAAGTATAAATGTTCATGGACTTTCTTTATGATTGCATCAGTGTGCTTGGTCCAGGACAGATCTTTGGAGATATGCACACAGAAAGATTAAGTTGTTGACCACCAACCCACTGATGAAGACAGGTTTGTGCACCCTCGGCTTTCGTCTTCTTAAGTCAGCAATCAGTTTTAATGATGTTGAACGCAAAGTTATTCTGTTACCATTCAATCAATATCCCTATTATACTCTGACAACATTATGGTAATTCATTCAACGGCAGTGGTGTCGTTTTCAAATTTAAAGATGGAGTTGGATCTGTGTTCAGGTATGCAGTCATGGGTATAGAGCAAGTAGAGCAGGGGGCCGAGCACATTGCCTTGAGGTGCCTGCGCTGATGGTTATCGAGGAGGAAGTGTTGTTGCCAATTCGTACCTATTGTGTACTGTTGATAAGGAAATCGAGAATCCAGTTGCAAAGGGATGCATAGAGACACAGTTCCCCGAGCTTGGTAACAAGTTGAGGGGATGATGGTGTTGCATGCTGAGCTGTACTGTATGAGTAGTTATTGTCCAAGTTGTCCAGTGTAGAGTGAAGAGCCAGCGAGATCGCTTCCTCCATTGATCTATTGTAGTGGGTCCAGAATCTTGCTGAGCTGGGAGCACCATAACTAACCTTTCAAAGCACTTCATCACTACGGACAAAGCGCCTCTTGTTCGGTAGTCTATGGCCTTTATCACATCATGCAATTTATATGATCATCTACAACCATGAACTGTAAGAGACAAACCTAAGCATTCATTTTTAAGACATCAAACATGAAAAACAAAATTTCATTAACTGAATCTTTCAAGAGAATATGAGTGAGTTCAGGCAATCACAATTTACATATATTTCTACCAGTCTTCACCGATTCCAAAATGGAAAAAAAATCTTAATTTAATTAAGATGCAAATTTATAGCAGCTGTTGGTCTCAAATGAATGGGTCCTTGATTTATCCCAGAGCAATATATTCTGGTTATTTGTTTTCCCTGTGGTATTAAATATTGGTTCCAAAATAGCATTTTTTTTTAAAGTAATATTTCCAAATGCAAATATACACAAGTTTTTGTAAATGTTCATTCTATTAATCCTAATGATAACTATTATATTCACAAAAGCAGGGAGATTTAGGAGCAACAAAACATATGTTACAAACATACTTGAACACAGAAGTTTTCAAAAAAGTAACATGCCATTTAGGTCACCATTTGAAACCAGTCTCTCGCCCTAATGAGTAACACTTGGCAGGTTGGTTTGCAAGATGAGTTAGATTTAGCTCTTAGGGCTAAAGGAATCAAGAGATATGGGGGGAAAAGCAGGAACGGGCTACTGATTTTAGATGATCAGCCTTGATCATATTGAATGGCTGTGCTGGCTCGAAGGGCCGAATGACCTACTCCTGCACCTATTTTCTATGAAACTAGGCCAAACAGTGCAGGACTTTTATTTTACCAAATGAGAAGAAATAACGATGCTTTTTAATTAAGACATGTATAAACAGTTGTCATTTGATATTACAGATACACATAGGATTGTCAAATTAGGAAAACATTTCAGGTTAATAACATTTTCCTGCAGTAATGCCAATATTTAAAAAGGACTGTCATTTGAAAAAAAAAATAAACACACTTACATTTTGTTCACAAAGCAATTTGAGATCATCTCGTTGAGGAGAGCTTCCAAGTCCCCATTGCGCTTCTAATGCATCAAGCTGACTTGGTACCAGGATATTTGCCCGCCCTTCTCCAGAACCATTTTGATCCACAACCAACTCTTTCACTCTTGATCCAAAAATAAGTTGGAGGGAAGAAGAGAAAAAAGATTATTGTTTAGAATAAATTCTCAATTCTAGATTTTAAATGTATGGTTGTTATAATCTATTTACTAATGTCCTGATAAAGTTGCAAAACCGAGATTATACGTTTACTGTATACTACAATCTTGATTTAACAAACAGAGAATACCCTGCTTTTCCATTGTTTTGGATGAAGTTTTACCTCTAAATACAAATGTGAACTTTCAGAATTTCAAGAAATTAGAGAAAAATAATCAGGGATTATCATTCATGTCTTTGCAATGTTCATCAAATTATCTTTTAATACTAAATGGCATTTAACTAGCCTTATTGGATCGACTAACCCTTTCATTTTGTAAACCAGATTAATGCATTGCTTTAATCTACTATCAGACAAACTACTGACAGGAAATAATCTTCCCCTCAGCGGACAATGATCCATTCTACATTTTCCTTGAACTTCATCCCCTTTGATCTCTTGTGTTCACGCCTTACCCTTACATATCTCCATGTCTCCCTCTCGCCTGACTCTCAGTCTGATGAAGGGTCTCGACACGAAACGTCACCCATTCCTTCTTTCCAGAGATGCTGCCTGACCCGCTGAGTTACTCCAGCATTTTGTGCCTATCTTTTGGAAATAATTTTATGCCTGCTTCCTCTTCTAAACTTGCAGCTCTTTATTTTACCACAGGAGGAGGAAATCAATACCCATCTTTTGGATAGTGTCTACTCTCAGTTAAGGTTACCTCCTCGAAGTCAGATTGCCTCAGTCACCTCACCTGAGAAAGGCCGACTTGGACCCACTACAATTTGCTCACCGCCACACAGATCAGCGATCTTGCTGGCTCTCCACTAGACCACTTGGACAATAAGAACACACAAGCCAAGCTGTTCATCGACGACAGCTTGGCTTCAAACACTATCATCCCATCCAAACTTGTTACCAAGCTCAGGGAACTGGGTCGCTGTGCATCCCTATGCAATTGCATCCTCGACTTCCTCAGCAACAGAAAACAATCAATATGAATTGGCAGCAACACTTCCAACTCGATAACCAACAGCGCAGGGTCACCTCAAGGCTGTGCGCTCAGTCCTCTGCTCTACACCCATGACTGTGTAGCTGGACACAGTTGAAAGTTAATCTTTAAATTCACTGACGACACCTTCATTGTTGGAGGAATTATGGGTAATGAGTCAAGGTATAGGACATCAACAACAACCTTGCTCTCAACATCTGCAAGACCAAAGAGCTGATTGTTGACTTTAGAAGAGAGAGGACACCACCTACTCCATCAAGGGTACTGGCCTCCCCACCATCGAAGGGATTTATAAGAGGCACTGCCTCGAAAAGGTAGCCAGCATCATCAAGGACCCACACCACCCTAGCAAATGCTCTCAATTCACTCCTGCCATCAGGAAGAAGACATCGGAGTCTAAATGTTTACAGACCAGTTATTCTGCTGCAAGTATGAATTTCATTGCTCCATTTTTCTGTAAACCTATGCCCTCTAGTTCTTAATTCCTCTACCTTGGAATAAAATATCTTCCCTCTATCTATTCCATTTGTGATTTTATATACCTCTTCATTTGATGAGGTATATAAGTCCACATGATAGTTTGATTCAGGAGATTAAGATACATGGGATTAATAGTGACTTGGTCATGTGAATTTTGAACTGACCTACTGATAAAAGGTTGTGGTTGAAGGACAATATTCAGGCCAGAATTCTGTGACCATTGGAGTTCCCCAGGGATCTGTGCCGAGACCTCTGTTGTTTGTGTTTTATAGATGACTTGGACAAACGTAGAGGGATTGGTCAGTAAGTTATCGGATGGCAGCAGGAATGCTGTGGTCGAGGACCGTGAGGAAGACTGTCAAAGTATACAGCAGGATAAAGATCAGCTACAGAGGTGGGCAGAGAAATTGAGTTTAATCTGAGCAAGTCCTGCACTTTGGGGGTTCAAATGTAAGGGGAAAATATATACAACAAATGGCAAGACCATTAGCAGTATTGAAATACAGAGGGATCTTGGGGTGCAAGTTCATAACCCCCTGAAAGTGGCAACACAGGTAGATAAGAGTGGTAAAAAGGCATATAGTACGCATACCTTCATTGGCCAGGGCATTGAGAATAAGATTCAGGAAGTCATTATGCAGGTTCATTAGACTTTGGTTAGGTCGCATTTGGAATATTGCATGCAGTTCTGTTGGCCTCACAACGTGAAGGATGTGGAGGCTTTCAAAAGGATGCAGAGGTGATTTACCAGAATTATGCGTGGATTAGGGGGCATTCGCTAAAGGGAGAGGTAGGACAGATTTGGATTGTTTTCTTGGGAACACCAGAGGTTGCAGGGAGACCTGATAAAAGTACATACAATTATGAGTGGTATAAATAGGGTAGCCAGTCAGAACCTTTTTCCCAGGATGGAAAAATCAAATACTAGAGGGCATAGCTTTAAGATGAAAAGGCCAGAGTTTAAAGGAGATGTGCATGTTTTTATTTTAGAGTGTAGTGAGTGCCTAGAATGCACTGATAGGGGTAGTGTTTGAGGCAGATACGAGAGAGGCATTTAGAGGCTTTTGGATGGCATATGGATATGCAGGGAAAAGAGGGATATGGATTATGTGCAGGCAGATAAAAGTTGGTCTTGGCATCAGGTTTAGCATGGATATTGTGGCCGAAAGGCCTGATCTCGTGCTGTACTGCTCTATGCACTAGAAGATCACCCCTCAGTCTCCTCTGCTCCCAGGAAAAGTCCTAGCCTGCCAAATGTCTTCCTATAATTTAGTCCCTTGAGTCCTGGCAAATTTTTTCTGCACTCTTTTCAGATTAATGTCATCTTTCCGGTATCAGGGTGACCAAAACTGTACATAATACTCCAAGTACAACCTCATCTATGTCTTGTATAACTGCAGCATAACAACCTCTCTCTATGATCACATGGCCTTACTGATGAAGGCCATTCTGCCAAAAGCCTTTTTCATCATCCTGTCTACCTGTGACTCCACTTTCAGAGAACTCTGTACTTGTACTTGTATTGTTAAGTCCCTCTGTTCTGTAAAATTCCCCAAAGCCATAATTGTGAAAGTCATATCCTGGTTTGATTTCCCAATATGCAACACATCACATTTATCTGATATCACCTCAATTTGCCATTCTTTAGTCTAGCTGTAACACTATATTCTGCACTCTTTTGTTTCCTTTCTCTTTTTACAATACTTGCTGTACTCATTTATGATCGAATGGACTCGCATACAGAATGATTTGCCTGGATAGCACGCAAAACAGTTTTTACATTCTTGCAAACCTCAACGAACCAGTAATATCTCAGCTGGGCTATACACTTAGCCGTTAATGACCTGAAAGTTTACATTGTCATGACAAACAAGATGTTTTCTTGTTCAAAGTGAGGAAGGGATCCAGGAAGAAGAAAAACAGTTAAGGGCCTGTCCCACTTGCCGATTTTTTCGGCAACTACCAGCATCATTGACTGATGTATCAGGTCACCAAAAAAGTTGCGGCGAGATGCAGCGGTGACGCGCCGTCATGACACACGGTGTTTTTTGTCAGCGCTGGATTTTGAAATATTCAAAATCTTTTGGCGACCCTGATATGCCGCCGGCAGTCGCCGAAAAAAATCGGCAAGTAGGACAGGCCCATTAGTCAAAATAAACAATTATTCAAAGCTCGTTCTAAATTTTGCTTTCCATGATGATTCTTGACGACATAAATCAACCAAGTCAACTGTGAGACTGTATTTTCACAAACTGAAGAATTGGAAATCAGGTTTATATAATTGCATTTAGTTTGTTGCTGATACATAGCAGGGTTGCAGTGAGAATTATTACGAGCTTGGTATGAGAGTGAGAAGTGCCCTTGGGTGAACTGAGTTTACATTACATCCTGAAAGTTAATGCACTATTGCAAGCAATTTGGAAGGCACGTTACATATTGGACTTGATTGGAACAGGACTTCAAGTCAAGAACGTAGATGGCACACTGCAATTAAACGGGGCCTTGCTAAATATTCTATTAATCCACCCAGTGTGTGTGGAGGAGCCTTTTGGGATAGTGACCACAGTTCGATTAGGTTTAAGATAGTTATTGATAGGGACGGAGAGGGTCCACATGTTAAAATACTCAACTGGGGTAAGGCCAACTTTGAGGGTATGAGAGAAGGTCTCGCTCAAGTTGATTGCAGCAGGTTATTTGAGGCGAAAGGAACATCGGCCAAGTGGGATGTTTTTTAAAGTGTACTGAAGAAATCTCAGGATGTGTATGCCCCCGTTAGAGTGAAGGGAAAAGCAGGCAAACGTAAGGAAGCTTGGCTGACGAGGAAAATTGAGACATTAGTCAAAAATAATAAGGATGCATGGGACAGGTATAGGCAGCAGGGATCAAGTGCATCCTTGAAGGAGTTTCGGGAACTAAGGAGTAAACTAAAAAAGGAAATCAGAAGGGCAAAAAGAGGCCAGGAGATAGTTCTGGCAGGTAGCATTAAAGACAATCCAAAAGATTTTATAATTACATAAGGGGGAAAAGGGTAACTAGAGAGAGATAGAGTGGGACCTCTCAGGAATCAAAGCGGTCACCTCTGTGTGGAGCCACAGGAGCTGGGCAAGGTACTACATGAGTATTTCTCCTCTGTATTTACCGAGGAAAAAAACAGTCGGACGGAGGAAATTTGAGCAGTCACTGGAAGTGTCTTTAGAGCAGTCAGGGTTACTGTCGAAGAAGTACTGAAGGTACTATCGTGGTTGAAGGTAGACAAATCTCCAGGGCCTGATTAGATATATCCGAGGACATTGCGGGAAACTAGAGTGGAAATTGCGGGAGCCCTGGTTGAAATTTACGAGTCGGCCTTAAATTCAGGAGAGGTGCCGGAAGACTGGAGGGTGGCAAATGTTGTGCCTCTTTTCAAGAAGGGCTGCAGGGAAAATGCTGGGAACTATAGGCCGGTGAGCTGCACATCTGTAGTTGGTAAGTATTATGTGGCTGGAGAGTATTCTGAGGGATAGGTTATACAGGCATTTGGATGGGCAAGGGCTGATTAGGGATAGTGAGCATGGTTTTGTACCCAAAAAGGTTGATGAGGGCAGAGCTGTAGATGTTGTGTACATGAACTTCAGTAAGGCGTTCGACAAGGTTCCGCATGGTAGGCTGCTCTGGAAGGTTAGATCACATGATATCTAAGGAGAGAGAGCTGAATGGATAGCAAATTGGCTCCATGGAAGGAAGCAGACGGTGATGGTGGAAGGTTGCTTCTCGGACTGGAGGCCTGTGACTAGTGGTGTGCCTCAGGGTTCGGTGTTGGGCCAGTTACTGTTTGTCATCTACATTCGTGATTTGGATGAGAACATACAGGGCAAGATTGGCAAGTTTGCTGATGGTACAAAAGTTAGAGGTTTTGCAGATAGTGAAGATGGTTGTGAAAGATTGCAGGAAGATCTGGATCGAATGACCAGGTAGGCGGAGGAATGGTTGATAAAATTGAATACAGAAACGTGTGAGGTGTTGCATTATGGGACGTCGAACAAGAGCAGGACCTACACAGTACATAGTAGGCCCCTGGGTAGTGTTGTAGAGCAGAGGGATCTAGTACAGGTGAATGGTTCCTTGAAGGTCGAGTCACAGGTACAGTGCCCTCCATAATGTTTGGGACAAAGACCCATCATTTATTCATTTGCCTCTGCACTCCACAATTTGAGATTTGTAATAGAAATATTCACATGTGATTAAAGTGCACATTGTCAGATTATGCATTTTGGTTTCACCATGTTGAAATGAAAGCAGTGTTTATACATAGTCTCGGGGTGGAAGATTGCAACCTTCACGTGGTCCGCCCTGTTTCGACTAATGCAATCAACTCGACGTGCACAAACTGAAGATCAAATAGAACAAGTTGTCCAACAACTTTAGGCTGTGCACGCCACACGAAAGAAGAAGATACATAGTCTCCCCATTTCAGGGCACTATAATGTTTGGGACACAGCAATGTCATGTAAATGAAAGTAGTCGTGTTTAGTATTTTGATGCATATCCTTTGCATGCAATGACTGCTTGAAGTCTGCGATTCATGGACATCACCAATTGCTGGGTGTCTTCTCTGGTGATGCTCTGCCAGGCCTGTATTGCAGCTATCTTTAACTTGTTTTGGGGACTAGTCCTCTTCACTTTTCTCTTCAGCATATAAAAGGCATGCTAAATTAGGTTCAGATTGGGTGATTGACTTGGCCACTCAGGAATTTACCATTTTTTAGTTTTGGAAAAACTTTGTTGCTTTAGCAGTATGTTTGGGATCATTGTCTTGCTGTAGAATGAACCGCCGGCTGTGGATCCTTCTCCATGGATTGTCACCTTGTCATGGTGGAGAAGCTTGTGTGGACCTGAGATACCAAGAGTGATGCTGTCTGGAGCTATGCTCCTGGTAGGGCCACCCATGGCGGTAAGGTCGAGGGGGAGGTCTCTGACAGAGAGCAGTCCAACCAAGACCTCAACGGTGGAACAGACGGAGGTTGATGGGTGACCTCAGTGGAGCGTCACAACAGCTGAGAAGGCGGATGAAGGCTGCAACAGAAAATGGTCTCTGGTCGTCTTGGACTCCATGCCACCGGATCCTGACTCGGATCTGTCAAGGACCGTGGGGTGCACCAATCTCCCCACGTTAAACAAAGTCACGCACAGGCGTCCTCCATATTGCACCCTGGAGTGGTGAAGTAAAACACCAAATGCAAACCGCCACTGCCTTGTGGCTATTACCTTATTCAGGAAAGGTGAAGACTGGATCCAGCGGAATACGCGGAGATCACCATTTGGCGGGTAGGAAGGTGGATCCAGCAAAGCGTCATGGAGCGCAATTAGGCCACAATGTTCACGTAGAACACTGATGGCCATCCACTACATCCTGACCTATCGCCAGCCGTCTTGACTATGTCTTGCCACTGGATCCTGATAAGCCGGGACGAGAGAGTGAAGCTGACGATTTGCGCAACTCTCCCTCACTTTAATCCAAGTCAAGCGCAAGTCATGACTTCAGGACCCGTACCGCCCAACTGGGCGAAGCAAGATCACCACAGGAGCGCGTGCAGCTAAGAAGATGCGCACCGCAGAAGCTCAAAAGAAACGCGCTGCGCGCAAGGCTCGAGTCGCTTCAACTTCTACTGCAGCACCCGCCCAACTGTGTCCCATATGCGGGCGAGCCTTCCGGGCCCGGATCGGTCTCACCAGTCACCTCTGGACCCACAAACAAAAACACTGAAGTCATGGTCTTCTTCGACTACGAAGGACGAACAAGAACAACAAAAAACAAGAATGAACCGCCAGCCAATGAGTTTTGAGGCATTTGTTTGAACTTGAGCAGATCGGATGTGTCTATACACTTCAGAATTCATTATGCCACTAACATCAGCAGTTGTATTATTATTGAAGATAAGTGAGCCAGTACCTTCAGCAGCCATACATGTCCAGGTCATAACACCCCCACCACCGTGTTTCACAGATGAGGTGGTATGCTTTGGATCTTGGGCAGTTCCTTCTCTCCTCCATACTCTGCTCTTGCCATCACTCTGATATGTTAATCTTCGTTTCATCTGTCCACAAGACCTTTTTCCAGAACTCTTTTAAGTACTTCTTGGCAAACTGTAACCTGGCCATCCTAATTTTGCAGCTAACCAGTGGTTTGCATCTTGCAGTGAAGCCTCTGTATTTCTGTTCATGAAGTCTTCAGCGAACAGTGGTCATTGACAAATCCACACCTGACTCTTGAAGAGTGTTTCTGCTCTGTTGGACAGGTGTTTGGGGATTTTTCTTTATGAGAGAGAGAATTCTTCTGTCATCAGCTGTGGAGGTCTTCCTTGGCCTGCCAGTTCCTTTGCGATTAGTAAGCTCACCAGTGCTCTCTTTCTTCTTAATGATGTTCCAAACAGTTGATTTTGGTAAGCCTAATGTTTGGCTGATGTCTCTAACAGGTTCATTCTTGTTTCTCAGTCTCATAATGGCTTCTTTGACTTTCATTGGGACTACTTTGGTCCTTATGTTGATAAACAGCATAAAAGTTTCCAAAGGTGATGGAAAGACTGGGGGAAAGAGCTGAGAGCTCTCTTATACTTGCATTAAGGAGGCAATTAAACACACCTGAGCAATTACAAACACCTGTGAAGCCATGTGTCCCAAACATTATGGTGCCCTGAAATGCGGGGGAATATGTATAAACACAGCTGTAATTTCTACATGGTGAAAGCAAAATGTACAGAGGCAAATAAATAAATGATGGGTCTATGTCCCAAACATTATGGAGGGCACTGTAGATATGGTGGTCAAAAAGGCTTCATCACTCAGAGTATTGTGTATGGAAGTTGGAAGGTCACATGGCCGTCCGAAGGGGGGGTGCGTTTGGTGCGTCGCACCCCCCTTTTCCCACAGAGTAAGAAAAATTCCCGAGGAAAAAAAAATTGGAGCGCAATCAGCGTTTACCTGAAATGCTGGCTCCAGCCCACTGGTTGAAAAAAAATCATGACCATCCGCGCCTGCGCAGTTGGGGGAAGCCGGTGATGCAGTAGGGACGTAACATGACGCTGTCTCACCGCGCATGCGCAGTGGGTCCGGGCGGGATCAGATCAGATCAATTTTCACTCCACACCAATGATAGTAGAGGAGCCTTTGCTCCACACAATCAGAGATCTCCTCGATGCCTCGTGTCTACACTGGGTAAGTAGTGCAATGTTGCATTGCGGGAGGGGGAGTCAGTTTCTTATCCTGGGTGACAAACTCCGTTTCTCCGACCCGGGGGGGGGGGGGGGGGGGGGCTGGGGGCGCTGCGGTGTCTGTCCATCGCCTGGCGTCCAGGGAGCGGGTCTGCTGCCGGCGGGCAGTCCGGGGAGATCGTTCTCCCGTTGCTGGGCTGGATCGGGAACGACTGAATCTGAACCCGTCGGGCCCTCGCCTCCCCCGCCGCCCACGCCACCGTTTTCCCGTCGCCTGGCGGGAGTGGGAACGACTGTCAGCAGCCATAACCTCGACAACAGACGTTGCTCCGGCCTGGCCTTCGCCTCTCCCGCCGTCGGGCCCACGACACCCCCCCCCCCCCGGCTGGGCCCAGGCCATGTTCCGCCCACGCCACCACCCACTACCGCCGGGCCCACGCCTTTCTTTCCGCCTCCCCTGCAGCGGACCCGCGCATCTCCCCCCCCCGCAGCGGACCCGCGCATCTCGCCCCCCCCCCCGCACCCGCGGACCCTCGCATCTCCCCCCCCTACCGCCGCGGGCCCTCCAACGCTGCGGGGGAGGGAGGAAGGTGAAAGAGGGGGGAATGTGAGAGGGGGAGGGATGGGAGGGGGAGAGAGAGGGGAAGGAGGGGAGGGGAGAGGGAGAGAGATGGGGGAGGGAGAGAGGGGTGGAGGGCAGAGGGAAAGGGGGATTATCTTTAGTGACAATGCAAAATTATGGTAGGTTTTAGAGCTATTATATTTTCTCCTCCATATGAATAATATTAAACAATATCAAACAATTGGAACTCCTTTCTTTTCCTTGATAACAATATTGAAACATGAATTCCATAGTTTGTGACATAAATACAAATTTTAATGGGATCATTATATATAGATGTAACATTTCCATTTCCTGATCAAGGAGGTGGGGGCAAATATGCGTCAAGCCGATGGCCTAATCGTTAAAGAGTTAAAAGATATCCTAATCGATAAAGAGCTGAGAAGAGGAATCAGAGCTGCCAAGGAAATGTACTCTGAGAAGTTGAGGAGCAAGTTCTCAGCTAGTGACTCTTCTTCAGTTTGGAAGGGCATGCAAGAAATTACCAACTACAAGAGGAAAGCCCCCCGCTCCTTGGACAATTGTCAGCTGACCAACAACCTGAATTAGTTTTACTGCAGGTTTGAAAATCAGAAACGTAACCCTGCTAATCCCTCCCCAACAAACACAGTCAGACCCCAGTCTGCAAATAATGGACCCTGCACCCTCTCCTTCCCATTCACCACTTCACACCTACTTAAGGCAAGACTCCAGTATTAAAAGAGTGGAAGGTACACAAAAATGCTGGAGAAACTCAGCGGGTGCAGCAGCATCTATGGAGCGAAGGAAACAGGCAACGTTTCGGGCCGAAACCCTTCTTCAGACTGATAGGGGGTGGGGAGAAGAAAGGAAAAAAGGCGGAGGAGGAGCACGAGGGCTGGGGGAGGGGAGGAGACAACCAGAGGGCTGATGAAGGGGAGGGGACAGCAAGGGCTAGCAGAATTGGGAGAATTCAATGTTCAAGCCCCCAGGATGTAGACTGCCCAAGCGGAATATGAGGTGCATTTCCTCCAATTTCCGGTGTTGCTCACTGTGGCCATGGAGGAGACCCAGGACAGAGAGGTCAGATACGGAATGGGAGGGGGAGTTGAAGTGCTGAGCCACCGGGAGGTCAGGTTGGTTATTGTGGACTGACCGGAGGTGTTCGGCGAAACGATCTCCAAGCCTCCGCTTGGTCTCACCGATGTAGATCAGCTGGCATCTAGAGCAGCGGATGCAATAGATGAGGTTGCAGGAGATGCAGGTGAACCTCTGTCGCACCTGGAACGACTGCTTAGGTCCTTGAATGGAGTCGAGGGGGGAGGTGAAGGGACAAGTGTTGCATCTCTTGCGGTTGCAAGGGAAAGTACCCGGGGAGGGGGTGGTATGGGAGGGAAGGGAAGAATTGACAAGGGAGTTACGGAGGGAGCGGTCTTTGCGGAAGGCAGACATGGGGGGAGATGGGAAGATGTGGCGAGTGGTGGGGTCACGTTGGAGGTGGCGAAACTGACGGAGGATCACTTGTTGTATGTGACGTCTGGTGGGGTGAAAGGTGAGGACTAGGGGGACTCTGCCCTTGTTGTGAGTGGGGGGATGGGGAGAGAGAGCAGTGTCGCGGGGTATGGCAGAGACCTTGGTGCGAGCCTCATCTATGGTGGAGGAGGGGAACCCCCGTTCCCTGAAGAATGAGGACATTTCGGATGCCCTGGTGTGGAACGCCTCATCCTGGGAGCAGATGTGGCGTAGACGGAGGAATTGGGAGTGGGGGATGGAGTCCTTACAGGAAGCAGGGTGGGAAGAAGTGTAGTCCAGATAGCCATGGGAGTCGGTAGGTTTGTAGTGGATGTCGGTAAGAAGTCTATCACCTGCGATGGAGATAGTGAGGTCAAGGGATGGTAGGGAAGTGTCGGAAATGGTCCAGGTGTATTTGAGTGCCGGATGGAAGTTGGTGGTGAAGCGGATGAAGTCAGTCAGTTGTGTGTGGGTGCAGGATGTGGCACCAAAACAGTCATCGATGTAGCGGAGGTAGAGGTCGGGGATGGGGCCCTGGTACGCATTGAACAAGGATTGCTCTACGTACCCGACAAAGAGGCAGGCGTAGCTGGGGCCCATGCGTGTGCCCATAGCTACGCCTTGTATTTGGAGGAAATGGGAGGAGTCAAATGAGAAGAGTGGATCCTTTCCCACCCCAACCAATACTTCACACCCACTCAAAGCCTGACCTCAGTCTGCAAAGACTGGGTCCTTCTACACCCACCCCACTCCAATCACCACTTCACACCCAATTACTCATTTATAACCAGTCGCTGCAAAAATGTCCTGTCCCTGTCTGCTTCAAAGTCTCCACTATTGTCCCTGTACCCAAAACGGCAAGGATTACTTGTCTTAATGACTACAGGCCTGTCGCACTGACCTCTGT
Source organism: Malacoraja senta (assembly GCA_038087875.1). Lineage (NCBI taxonomy): Eukaryota > Metazoa > Chordata > Chondrichthyes > Rajiformes > Rajidae > Malacoraja > Malacoraja senta. The sequence goes on along the minus strand of CM075977.1, from coordinate 298,544,149 downwards.
AGTCATGAAGACCCTTGAAAAGGCTTGTGCTGGCCAAGCTGAAAAATATCACAATCACCCTGCTGGACTCTCTGCAGTTTGCATATTGGCCCAATAGATCTGTGGATGACGCAGTCAATCTGGGCCTGCACTTCATCCTCCAGCACCTAGACCTAGACCTACGCGAGGATTTTGTTTGTTGATTTTAGCTCTGCATTCAACACCATTGTGCCAGAGCTACTACGCGCCAAACTTTCTGAGTTGACTGTGCCTGAACCCCTCTGCCGGTGGATCACCAGCTTCCTGACAGACAGGAAGCAGCATGTGAGGCTGGGAAAGCACATCTCGAACCCGCAAACGCTCAGCATAAAGCACCGCAAGGCTGCGTACTCAACCCTCTCCTCTACTCTCGCCACACCAATGACTGCACCTCCACAGACACCTCTGTCAAGCTTCTCAATTTTGTGGACGACACCAGCCTGATTGGACTGATCCAGGATGGGGATCTCTGTACTCTTTCCAGTTTGACATCTTTCCTATAACACGGTGCCCAGAACCGAATACAATATTCTAAATGCGGTCTCACCAACATCTTATACAACTGCAACATGACCTCCCAACTTCTATACTCAATACTCTTACTGATGAAGGCAAGTTCCAAAATACTTTTTGACCACCTGATGTACCTGCGACTCGACCTTCAAGGAACCATCAATCATTCCTCTGCCCACCTGGCTAATTGATCCAGATCCTGCTGCAATCTTTCACAACCATCTTCACTATCTGCAAAACCACTCACTTCTGTATCATCAGCAAACTTGCTAATCTTGCCCTGTTCTATGACGTTTTAAAGAGTGCTGGAGTAACTCAGCGGGCCAGGCTGAGTATAGAAGTTGGGAGGTCATGTTGCAGTTGCATAAGAAGTTGGTGAGGCTGCATTCAGAGTATTGTATTCAGTTCTGGGCACCATGTTATGGGAAAGATGTCATCAAACTGGAAAGGGTACAGTGAAGATTTACGAGGATGTTGCCAGGACTAGAGGGCCAGAGCTATAGGGAGAGGTTGAGTAGGCTGGGACTCTATTTCATGGAGCACAGGAGGATGAGGGATGATCTAATAGACCCCCGCGGCCATCACATCACTGTGAGGGCATGAACATTGTCCCAAACCTCCGCTCCACCTGACCATCAGCACACCTTCATAGATACATAGAAAATAGGTGCAGGAGTAGGCCATTCGGCCCTTCGAGCCTGCACCGCCATTCAATATGATCATGGCTGATCATCCAACTCAGTATCCCGTACCTGCCTTCTCTCCATACCCCCTGATCCCCTTAGCCACAAGGGCCACATCTAACTCCCTCTTAAATATAGCCAATGAACTGGCCTCAACTACCCTCTGTGGCAGAGAGTTCCAGAGATTCACCACTCTCTGTGTGAAAATGTTTTTCCTCATCTCGGTCTTAAAGGATTTCCCCCTTATCCTTAAGCTGTGACCCCTTGTCCTGGACTTCCCCAACATCGGGAACAATCTTCCTGCATCTAGCCTGTCCAACCCCATAAGAATTTTGTACGTTTCTATAAGATCCCCTCTCAATCTCCTAAATTCTAGCGAGTATAAGCCAAGTCTATCCAGTCTTTCTTCATATGAAAGTCCTGACATCCCAGGAATCAGTCTGGTGAACCTTCTCTGCACTCCCTCTATGGATATAATGTCCTTCCTCAGATTTGGAGACCAAAACTGTACGCAATACTCCAGGTGTGGTCTCACCAAGACCCTGTACAACTGCAGTAGAACCTCCCTGCTCCTATACTCAAATCCTTTTGCTATGAAAGCTAACATACCATTCGCTTTCTTCACTGCCTGCTGCACCTGCATGCCTACTTTCAATGACTGGTGTACCATGACACCCAGGTCTCGCTGCATCTCCCCATTTCCTAATCGGCCACCATTTAGATAATAGTCTGCTTTCCTGTTTTTGCCACCAAAGTGGATAACCTCACATTTATCCACATTATACTGCATCTGCCAAACATTTGCCCACTCACCCAGCCTATCCAAGTCACCTTGCAGTCTCCTAGCATCCTCCTCACAGCTAACACTGCCCCCCAGCTTAGTGTCATCCGCAAACTTGGAGATGTTGCCTTCAATTCCCTCATCCAGGTCATTAATATAAATTGTAAATAGCTGGGGTCCCAGCACTGAGCCTTGCGGTACCCCACTAGTCACTGCCTGCCATTGTAAAAAGGACCCGTTTACTCCTACTCTTTGCTTCCTGTTTGCCAGCCAGTTCTCTATCCACATCAATACTGAACCCCCAATACCGTGTGCTTTAAGTTTGTATACTAATCTCTTATGTGGTACCTTGTCGAAAGCCTTCTGAAAGTCCAGATACAACACATCCACTGGTTCTCCCCTATCCACTCTACTAGTTACATCCTCGAAAAATTCTATAAGATTCGTCAGACATGATTTACCTTTCATAAATCCATGCTGACTTTGTCCAATGATTTCACCACTTTCCAAATGTGCTGCTATCCCATCTTTAATAAGTGACTCTAGCAGTTTCCCCACTACCGATGTTAGACTAACTGGTCTGTAATTCCCCGTTTTCTCTCTCCCTCCCTTCTTAAAAAGTGGGGTTACGTTTGCTACCCTCCAATCCTCAGGAACTACTCCAGAATCTAAAGAGTTTTGAAAAATTATCACTAATGCATCCACTATTTCTGGAGCTACTTCCTTAAGTACTCTGGGATGCAGCCTATCTGGCCCTGGTGATTTACCGGCCTTTAATCCATTCAATTTACCCAACACCACTTCCCGACTAACCTGGATTTCACTCAGTTCCTCCATCTCCATCTCCTTTGACCCGCGGCCCCCCTGCTATTTCCGGCAGATTATTTATGTCTTCCTTAGTGAAGACGGAACCAAAGTCTGCCAATTGGTCCGCCATATCCTTGTTCCCCATGATCAATTCACCTGCTTCTGACTGCAAGGGACCTACATTTGTTTTAACTAATCTCTTTCTCTTCACATATCTATAAAAACTTTTGCAGTCAGTTTTTATGTTCCCTGCCAGTTTCCTTTCATAATCTATTTTCCCTTTCCTAATTAAGCCCTTTGTCCTCCTCTGCTGGTCTCTGAATTTCTCCCAGTCCTCTGGTATGCTGCTTTTTCTGGCTAATTTGTACGCATCATCTTTTGCTTTGATACTATCCCTGATTTCCCTTGTTATCCACGGATGCACTACCTTCCCTGATTTATTCTTTTGCCAAACTGGGATGAACAATTTTTGTAGTTCATCCATGCAGTCTTTAAATTCCTTCCATTGCATATCCACCGTCAACCCTTTTAGAACTAATTGCCAGTCAATCTTGGCCAATTCACGTCTCATACCCTCAAAGTTACCTTTCTTTAAGTTCAGAACCGTTGTTTCTGAATTAACAATGTCACTCTCCATCCTAATGAAGAACTCAACCATATTATGGTCACTCTTGCCCAAGGGGGCACGCACAACAAGACTGCTAACTAACCCTTCCTCATTACTCAATACCCAGTCTAGAATAGCCTGCTCTCTCGTTGGTTCCTCTACATGTTGGTTTAGGTAACTATCACGCATACATTCCAAGAAATCCTCTTCCTCAGCACCCCTGCCAATTTGATTCACCCACTCTATATGTAGATTGAAGTCACCCATTATAACTGTTTTGCCTTTGTTGCACGCATTTCTAATTTCCTGTTTGATGCCATCCCCAACTTCACTACTACTGCTAGGTGGCCTGTACACAACACCCACCAGCGTTTTCTGCCCCTTAGTGTTTCGCAGCTCTACCCATACCGATTTCACATCCTCCAAGCTAATGTCCTTCCTTTCCACTGCGTTAATCTCCTCTCTAATCAGCAACGCTACCCCACCTCCTTTTCCTTTCTCTCTATCCCTCCTGAATATTGAATATCCCTGGATGTTCAGCTCCCAGCCTTGGTCATCCTGGAACAATGTCTCCGTGATCCCAACTATATCATAATCATTAATTGCTATCTGCACGTTCAACTCATCCACCTTATTACGAATGCTCCTTGCATTGAGACACAAAGCCTTCAGGCTTGTTTTTACAACGCTCTTACCCCTTATACAATTATGTTGAAAAGTGGCCCTTTTTGATTTTTGCCCTGGATTTGTCTGCCTGCCACTTTTACTTTTCACCTTGCTACTTATTGCTTCCGCCCGCATTTTACACCCCTGTTTCTCTGCTCACCCATTTAAGAACCCCACCACCTCTTATTCTCTGTTTATTATTGTTTTCTTCTTTCCCCCCTACATGTTGGGTCTGAGTGCTTTCCTTCTCTGCCTCCTGCCTCACACACTGTCTAATAGCATTCTCTATTTGAGTCCCTCCCCCCAACCATTCTAGTTTAAAGTCTCCCCAGTAGCCTTTGCAGATCTCCCCGCCAGGATATCGGTCCCCCTCAGGTTCAAGTGCAACCCATCGGCCGCTTTCAACTTGGTGCTTGGGTTCAGATTGCCCAGTCACCTATGGCTTGTGTAGGAAAATGAACTCCATGCTCCTGTCTCCCCCTTCTCTCTCCCCTCTTCTCTCTCTCCCCATCTCTCTCTCCCCTCTTCTCTCTCTCCTCCTCTCTCCACTCTTCTCTCTCTTCCCCTCTCTTCCCCATCTCTCTTCACCCCCCTCCCTTCTTTCTCTCTCCCTCCCTTCTCTCCCCCCCCTCCTCTATCTCTCCTCCGTCTCCATCCGCGGGAGCGTCCCACAGTCACTGACCGCGATGCACCACCATTGGACCCCATCCTCCACACCAGGGTGATTTCCCCCCTCCCTACGACCGCGGTCAGTGACTGTGGAACGCTCCCGTGGGTGGAGACGGAGGAGAGAGAGAAGGGAGGGGGGGGAGAGAAGGGGAGAGAGAGGAGAAGAGAGAGAGAGAAGAGGAGAGAGAGAAGGGAGAGAGAGAAGGGGGAGAGGTTTATGGGTGGAAAGGAACATAGGAAAGGACTTTTTAGTCATGCAGTGTGAAAACAGGCCCTTCGGCCCAACTTGCCCACACCGACCAACATGTCCCATCTACACTAGTCCCACTCACACGCATTTGGCCCAAAATGCTCCAAAATAAGGCTCAGAATGCATCAGAGAGCATCTGAAACCCCTGAGCTTCCAGGGCCCATAAGCGGGCCCTGGACCCCGGCATAGAGGGAATTCACACTTCACACTCGTGATGTGCGCAGTGCGCACATTATTTCACATTAAAATTTTCGTAATCCTGTCATGCCACCTCCCTTTTTGAAAAGCTTCGTACGGGCCTGGGTCATATTGCAGTTTTATACGACGTTGGTGAGACCGCATTTAGAATATTGTGTTCAGTTCTGGGCACCATGTTATAGGAAAGACATTGTCAAGCTTGAAAGGGTTCAGAAAAGATTTACAAGAATGTTGCCAGGACTAAAGGGTGTGAACTATAGGGAGAGGTTGAGTAGGCTGGATTTCTATTCCATGAGCACAGGAGGATGAGGGGGGATCTTATAGAGGTATACATAAACATGAGAGGAATAGATCGGGTAGATGCACAGAGTCTTTTACCCAGAGTATGGGGAATCGACGACCAGAGGACATAGATTCAAGGTGGAGGGGAAAAGATTTAATAGGAATCCGAGGGGTAACCTTTTCACACAAACGGTGGTGGGTGTATGGAACAAGCTGCCAGAGGAGGTAGTTGAGGCTTGGACTATCCCATCATTTAATAAACAGTTAAACAGGTACATGGATCGGACCGGTTTGGAGGGATATTGACCAAGCACAGGCAAGTGGGACTAGTGTAGCTGGGACATTGTTGGTGGTGTGGGCGAGTTGGGCCTGTTTCCACAAGGTATCACCCTATGACCCCTACCAGGATACATCCTCAAAAAATTTCAATCTAATTGGTCATGACTTTTCCTTCACAGGTCTCTGTCATCATTGATTTATACGGCCTTTAATTTTTCTTTTCAGTGATTTGCCGAGCTAACTGTTTATCACTTCCATCATATTTAAACAATATAAGAATTATAAAAAGCAAGAGCCCTTTGTGTCTATATTGCTATTCAACAAGATCATGGCTGATATTTTATCACAGTATTTTCCTGTACTATCCACATATGCCCTGAATCCCTTAATGTGACCATTGAATCCGACACCCCAGCTAGCATAAGCATCATCCCTACATTTACCTTATCAGTCCACACAAGAGTTTTTTAGATTGCTGAGACAGCACCTGCAATACTGCAGCTCTGGTAACCAGAGCTGCAGTATTGCAGGTGCTGTCTCAGCAATCTAAAAAACTCTTATAACAAATTTGTGTTTTCTGCGTTGCATTCAGAATAATGCTTCCAATAGAAGAAGTATTGCAGAGTTTAATGGGAATGATACTTAGGATGCATTGTGGGAATTTTTCAAGCTGGAAAGGGTGCAGAGATTTACGAGAATGTTGCCAGGACTCGAGAGACTGAGCTATAGGGAGAGGTTAAGCAGGATAGGACTTTATTCCTTGGAGCACAGGAGGATGGCGGATGATCTTATAGAGGTGTACAAAATCTTGAGAGGAATGGATCAGGTAAACACACAGAGTAATTTGTGCAGAGGAGGGGATTCGAGAACCAGAGGACTAAAAACCTAGCTTTAAGGTGAGCGGGGAAAGATTTAATAGGAACCTGAGGGGTGACTTTTTTTTTACACAGAGGGTGGTGGGTGTATGGAACGAGCTGCCAGAGGACGTAGTTGAGGCAGGTACATATCACAACGTTTAAGAAACATTTAGACAAGATACATGATAGGATAGGTTTAGAGGATCATTGACCAAACGCAGGCATGTGGGACCAGTGTAGATAGGATATGCTGGTAGATGTGGGCAAATTGGACCAACGGGTTCGTTTTCACTCTGTATGACTCATTGACCATGGGAAGTAAATCGTTGGAATTTTCTGTCCATGAGATCTGTGGAGGCACAGTTGTGGAGCATTTTCAAAAATAATATCCAGAAATCAATTGATTTTTTGATATTAATAGAATAAATGGCCACAGTCGTAGAATAAAGGGAAGGCCATTTAAGACTGAGGTGAGAAAAAACGTTTTCACCCAGAGAGTTGTGAATTTGTGGAATTCCCTGCCACAGTGGAGGCCAAATCACTGGATGGATTGAAGAGAGTTAGATAGAGCTCTAGGGGCTAGTGGTATCAAGGGATATGGGGAGAAGGCAGGCACGGGTTATTGATTGGGGACGATCAGCCATGATCACAAAGAATGGCGGTGCTGGCTAGGAGGGCCGAATGGCCTCCTCCTGTACCTATTTTCTATGTTTTTATAATCAAAGGATATAGAATTAGTGCAAGAAAAATGTGTGAAGGCTAAAGATCAGCCATAATCTAAGTAAATAGAGGAAGTATAAGACACTCAAGCATCTGCATATATTCCATAGGTTCGTATATAATGAACATCAGTATATAACAAACGTATAATACATTACGAAAATCAATATTGAAAATAAATTTAACCAATGGCAATGAAATTAAGCAACTTTAAAGAGTTCAAAATGAACATTTTAGATTGAAACAAGTGAATAAGGGATGATGAATGGAGTAGGACTGTCACCAGTTTAATTAAGGGGTAAATACAAATGAAATTTGTGTAAGGAGGCCCTGTCCAACAAACTTTAAGCAATGTCTTTAACATAAAGTAGAATCTATACTCTCTCATAATATTCTATTAATATAGCTTTTTATTGTTATTATTATAGCAACATACAAGTTTCTGGTCTTATTTAGCATTCACAGTCTTAATTTTGAGTCATGTAGTAAAATTAATTTGATAAAATATAAAGCTTTGAAAATTACATTACAACCATGCATCACCATACAACACTGCAAAAAAAATGAGGAAAATAGGAAGAGAATTTGAATATTTTACAAATATTTAGTCAATAAAACCAAGGCACAGTTTGGAAAACTGAAGATTTAAATGATCCAAAATGGGAAGGCTGTATGGAAGTAGGAAAATGGGGTTGGAAGGTGAGAGTAGGGAATGGAATTGATAGAAAGACATAGACCTGGTCGGTGAAGGAGGGAAGTCATCATAGTCGAGGTAGGTAGGAGAGAGGTCAGAACGGCTCCCACCACCTTGCTGAAAGGGAATGTCCGAGGGACTTATTCCAAACTCCTTTACTCTGTAGTATTAAGCAAACGTGTGAACAAAGAGGAAGGAGGAAAACTCATCAGGAAAGAACAATACAGTTACAATTTGAATGACAGATCACCTGACTAAAAATACTGCATTTTAATTCAAAAAATAAAATTTCTGTGGTGTTCTCCTTTCATTTGAAAAAAAATCTACAATAAACAGTTGAGTCAATTATGAAAATGAAGCCAGTAAAACTGTACTGAACATTCAAAATAGCCACAATTGCAATATGCCAATTTTAACAGAATGCCTATGAACAGCCCACCACCTATATGCCCCACAGACACAACAGAACACAAACAGAAATTAAATATTTAATTGAGATTTCAGTGGAGTCCTGACAGAGAACAACGAATGGAGTACCTTTATCCAAGATGAGCAGCAGAGAAAGGCCACATATTTGCAAGCCTATGATTAACATCAGTAGGGATGTTATGGGGGGGGGGGGGAGGGGGAAATGAACGGTTAGGATTAATCTACACTTAGAAAGGTGGGAATTAATTAAAGGTAGTCAGTATGGCTTTATAAGGGGGGAGGGAGGGGGGGACACGACACCATCTGACTAATATGATTACATTTCTCAGAGCGTGATAATGGCAAGTTGTTTTCATGATTGGAAGCTTGTTTGACCAGTGGTGCATCACGGTGATCAGTGCTGGGACCTTTAGCATTTTATATAATACATTAATTATTTGGATACAAATTTAAGTGTTATGAATAGTAACTTCATGGATGACATGAAAATTAGAGATACTGTTGATAGTGAGGAGAGTATTCTTAGACTCTAGGGTGATATTGCTTGATTGCTAAAACGGACAGCAGTGGCAGATAGAATTTAATCCCATGTGAAGTGATGCATTTTGGAAGGCCTAACAAATATAGGATAGACTCAATAGAAGAATATTGGTATACCAGTCCATAGAGGGATACTACATGAATACCATCAGCTGATTGGCTCAAAGAACTTCTGTTTCCCACATTTAATTAAAAACAGAATGCACATACTCACAATCATACAGTTGTTTAATACAACTAAATGGTTTGCCATTTAAAAGGATAAAATTCAATGTTGATGTGGTATGATAACGGCTCGAACAGGTTTGCTTTCCTAAATTACATCACTGAAACAGTTATATTTTTTAACCAAATTTATGTTTTAGTGATTTTTACTTAAAATAGCATTTCATTTCTAGTGCTTGTATTCTCAAATTACCAATAATTTATTAAATATGCAAATGTAACCCCTTCTTTGATTCAAACGAAAACACATTATAACACTATTAAGACAGGACATGGCAATTTTTTACAGCCTAAATTTAAGTTAGGTAAATAATTTCAAAGAAACGCAAATTATAATTTTGCAATTATTAAAATATTGGAGATAGCATTTTTATTCATATACATTGCAATTCAAAATCATACCTATTTGCATATCTAAGCGTATTTAGTGTGTTCTCACATGAGCCCATCCCTGGGGAGATAGTGGCAATCTATGAATAAACACAAAGATATAAGAAATGCATAAAAACATGTATACATCAGACATAAACAGATCATTGAATATTCATGAGTCAATAGTTTAAGATTTCTTTTAGAATTAAAGATTGAGGGAAATGGGCCAAATGCAGGCAAAATGGAACTAGCTCAGGAAGGCACCTTGGTAGTCATGGACAATAGACAATAGGTGCAGGAGTAGGCCATTCGAGCCAGCACCACCATTCAATGTGATCATGGCTGATCATCCCCAATCATTACCCCGTTCCTGCCTTCTCCCGATATCCCCTGACTCCGCTATCTTTAAGAGCCCTATCTAGCTCTCTCTTGAAAGTATCCAGAGAACCGGCTCCACAGTCCTCTGGCAGAGAATTCCACAGACTCACAACTCTCTGTGTGAAAAAGTGTTTCCTCATCTCCGTTCTAAATGGTTTAACCCTTTTTCTTAAACAGTAGCCCCTGGTTCTGGACTCCCCCAACATCAGGAACATGTTTCCTGCCTCTAGCATGTCCAAACCCTTAGTAATCATATGTTTCAATACGATACCCTCTCATCCTTCTAAACTCCAGTCTATACAAGCCCAGCTGCTCCATTCTCTCAGCATATGACAGTCCCGCCATCCCGGGAATTAACCTTGTAAACCTACGCTGCACTTCCTCAATAGCAATAATGTCCTTCCTCAAATTAGGGGACTAAAACTGCACACAATACACCAGGTGTGGTCTCACTAGGGCCCTATACAACTGCAGGACATCTTTGTTCCCATACTCAACTCCTCTTGTTATGAAGGCCAACATGCCATTTGCTTTCTTCACTGCCTGCTGTACCTGCATGCTTACTTTCATTGACTGAACAAGGACCCCCAGATCCCGTTGTACTTCCCCTTTTCCCAACTTGATACCATTTAGATAGTAATCTGCCTTCCTGTTTTTGCTACCTCACATTTATCCACATTAAACTGCATCTGCCATGCATCTGCCCACTCACCCAACCTGTCCAAGTCACCCTGCATTCTCATAGCATCCTCCTCACAGTTCACACTGCCACCCAGTTTTGTGTCATCTGCAAATTTGCTAATGTTACTTTGAATCCCTTCATCTAAAACATTGATGTATATTGTAAATAGCTGCGGTCCCAGCACCGAGCCTTGTGGTACCCCACTAGTCACTGCCTGCCATTCTGAAAGGGACCCGTTAATCCCTACTCTTTGTTTCCTGTCTGCCAACCAATTTTCTATCCATGTCAGCACACTACCCCCAATACCATGTGCCCTAATTTTGCTCACTAAACTCCTATGTGGGACCTTATCAAATGTTTCCTGAAAGTCCAGGTACACTACATCCACTGGCTCTCCCTTGTCCATTTTCCTAGTTACATCCTAAAAAAATTCCAGAAGATTAGTCAAGCATGATTTCCCCTTCGTAAATCCATGCTGACTCGGACCAATCCTGTTACTGCTATCCAAATGTGCCGCTATTTCATCTTTTAGAATTGACCAGCATCTTCCCCACCACCGATGTCAGGTTAACTGGTCTATAATTCCGTTTTCTCTTAATAAGTGGGATAACATTAGCTACCCTCCAATCCACAGGAACTGATCCTGAATCTATAGAACATTGGAAAATTATCACCAATGCGTCCATGATTTCTAGAGCCACTTCCTTAAGTACCCTGGGATGCAGACCATCAGGCCCTGGGGATTTATCAGCCTTCAGTCCCATCAGTCTACCCAACACAAGTTGGCAGAGAAACTAATTCCCATGCTGTATGATTCTAACACCAATAGCAAACTATTAAAATATACTGTAATTCCAAATATAAATTCAGGATCATTAGAGTTCAAAATAGTTTAGATCAATAATTATAAATTGATCAATAGTGGTTAAAAACTGAGACGAGATGTTGGTTGATTAAATAGATTTTAAAACAAAAAATGTCTACCAATATTGAATAATTAAAAGTTTAAATGTATTAAGCTATAGCTGGCTATACCTATGTTTCTATAAAGATACAAAATATCAGTTATTATTATTTTGCTGCTTTGTGGGACCCTAGTGCATGCTGCCATTTTTCCTGTTTTATAATCATGACTGCACATCAAAGTATTAAACTTGGGCTAATTTGACATTGCGAATGATGCTTTTCTAAATACAATTCCTTCTTTACATGGAGATCAAATGGATAACAGCACAATAACTCTCAAAGATAAGATATTGCTGATGTAAAGATTGTTGCACAGCAAAATATTTACATTGATGGAGCAGAGTGATGGTGATAGAGGAGCGGGGAACGGGCAAACCAAGGGCTGGCAATTGCCTATCTCCTCTCTATTCCATCATCTAAATAGGGTCCCAACCTAAAATGTTATATGTCCTTTTCCTGCACAGATGCTGCCTGACCCACCGAGTTCCTTGAGTTTTTCAACATCTGCAATCTCTTGTCTCCAAACAATTTACATTGTGCAGTAAATGTAACGTTGCTAAATATTACTACTGAGTATCAATTATTTGTTTTCTGCATAATGTTAAATTCAGCTTGCTTAATGTAATAATGAGAATGCCAAATTTAAAAAGGTTACAGAATTGTTATTTTTTGTTAATATTTCTATAGTGATCTATTAACATAAAAAACAAGTTATGTTTACGAGTACAATTGAGTTTTTCTATGTACCATTTACACAATCTTTAATCTAGTTTCCCATGTGCATAATGATCATCTGTATCGAACAATGGAGGGCCAACAACCTTCTTCAATCGTATCCCAAGTTATCACTGGAAAACAAATTAAATTTCAGATGTTGGAATACGAAACAAAATCAGCAATGCTGAAAGAACTCAACCAGTCAAGCAGCACTGTGGACAGAGAAACCTGTTAACGTTTCAGGTCAAAGACCTTCATCAGGACTTCCCAAGACCTTCAGTAAAATATAGAGTGAATGAAAAGAAACTGATTAGTTAAGTCCCGTCTGGTGGAGCATACTATCTTGCTTTAAATGGACAACAGGTGGAAAGAAATGCAACTTACCATGCAAGTTCTTGAGTTCTCTCCTATAAAAGAATCCCTAAGCACTTGAGTAAGTTTACTGGCTCTGAAAGGGGTATGAGGTTTGTTTCGACCCAAGGCTCGGATACATTCCTAAAATTACACAAAATGCATTTTTCCATGAGACAAACAGACAGTACAGAAGAAGGAATAAACTTGCAAATACCATGTATCAGCTGATAGTATTCATGTCGAGCATCCCTTGTCCTCACCTGACAAATCTGGCATTAATTAAACTTTAAATTACTTATTTTTAAAGAATGTTGGAAGCACTGTTGCAAATTACGATGCTACCCACCAAGTCTTCCAAATCTCTTTTAAAGTGACGAGGTATATGGTAGCCTTCATTGCAAGAGGCTTTGAGCACAATGGCAAAGACATTTTACTAAAATTAATTAGCACTGCAACTCATTGCACTCCCTTTATTACCTAATATATCCTGAGCGGGATCAGACCTGTATCTAACAAAAGGAGTGCAATGAATTTCCAACAACAAACCCCTGGGTCTAGAAATCTTAGCCTGGGGAACCATTATCTCTATTTCTACATAGTCAAGCCCAGTATGAACTACACAGTTTAAAAGAAAGATGACCACATTGATATCTACAAAACTCTCATGTGCACTGACAAGGTAAATGTAGGGATGTTTACGCCAGCTGGGGTGTCTGGAACCAATGGACAGAGTCTCAAATGAAAAGGGATGGCTGTCCAGGACTGAGTTGAGAAGAAATATCTTGATTTGTGAGTCTTAAGAATTCTCCATCTGAGGACAATAGAGACAAATTGCTCAGTATATTCAAGGCAGGGTTATATATTATGCACATTAAGGGTTTCAGAGGATATGTAAAGGAAATTGTTACTCAGATAAAATATTAGCCATGATCTTGTTGAATGGCAGAATAGGAACAAGCGACACTATTGCTATTTCTAATTCTGCTATTATTTAAACAGGATGAAATAGACAAATAATCATCTGGACAGCAGTGGTGGGCAAATCACTAGAAATAAATATAAAAAACAGTCTGTCCCACGGGCAGGCGACTCCATGCGGCAAGCACGACCTAACCGGAAGCGGGGGCCGTGCGGGGGCCGCGCGGAGGTTGCGGGGCTGGTCCCACGTAGATCGCCGGAGCCGTATGGAGTTGGTCCCGACACCGCGCGGGGCTCCGAAAAACTGACACCGATCAAAAATTCCGCGCGGCAACGACGTGCCGCCCCGCTGCCGCATCGAGGCTGCGCGCACTGCCTCGACGCCGCGTGCACCGTCTCCGTCATCTCTGGAATTGTTGTGAAGGAAGGAACTGCAGATGCCCATTTACACCGAAGATGGACACACCAAAAATGCTGGAGTAACTCAGTAGATCAGGCAGCTTCTGTGGACAGGTGGTGTTTCGGGTCGAGACACCTTCTTCGGACTGAAGTCTTCTGCAGTCTTCTATGGTCTGAGGAAGGGTCTCGACCCGAAACATCACCTACCCGTGTTCACCTACATAAAAACCGAAACATCACCTACCCGTGTTCACCTACATAAAAAACGCTCGAGCTTCCAACGGACTTCGCTCGAACTGGACGTCCGCGCACCCCCCGCTTCCGGTTAGGTCGCGCTCGCCGCATGGAATCGCATGCCCGTGGGACAGGCCGTACGGTGATCACTCGGCCTCCCCACGGCCCCCGCTTCCAGTTAGGTTGCGCTTGCCACATGGAATCGCATGCCCGTGGGACAGGCCGTACGGTGATCGCGCGGCCGCCGCACGGCCCCCGCTTCCGGTTAGGTCGCGCTTGCCGCATGGAGTCGCCTGCCCATGGGACAGGCCCTTAAATCAATGACAAGAGAGGAAAGTCATGTCTGGGGGGAGGGGAGGGGGAGGGTGGACTGGTCGAATATTTAATGCAGGCCAGATTGATTTTAACAAAATGCTCGGCTAAGTTACACATGATGTCCTGGCTCAAGACTTAATCAGCTTGCAGGTAGAACAAGAAATAGGAAGGCAAATGAAATGTGCCTATCTAAAAGTCTCTAACATGCCACTTTTGATCAATTCCAGATTAATTTATTAAACTGAATTTAAACTCCCCAGCTATTGCTGGGATTTGAATCGATCAATGATATAGGACTCTGGCTGCTGCTAATTCAATAAGTTAACCACTGTCCTTTATTTGCCAATTGCCCTTAAGGTGGTGGTAGTGAGCCATCTTCTTAAACAATTTCAGTTCTTCTGAAGGTCCATAATGCTTCCAGGAGTTCCAGGATTTAGAACTCGTAATGATGAGGGAACTGCAACACATTTCCATGTGTGGATGGTGTATGTATTATGAGGAACACCTGAATGTGGTGGTGCTCACATATGACTGCCACCCTCATCCTTCTTGATTGCTGAGGATTTAGATAATGCAGTTGGAGTAGCTTGGGCATAAACCACAGTGTGTTTTGTGGATTTGGAAAATGCAGTTAGAATAGCTTAGGGAAGTAAATGCAATGTGTTTTGCAAATTTGGAAAATGCAGCTAGAATAGCCTGGGCAGTAACTGCAGTGCGTTTTATTAACAAAATATCACTGTGCGATGAAAGTGGAGGGAATTAATGTTTAGGCAAGTGAATGGGACATCACTCAAACAGACTGCTTAATCCTTGATAGTGAGGCCAAAGAATGCTTGCCAATTATTAGCCATGAGTGAGTGCTGTCTTGTTTACCTGCCTGAGTAGTTGTACATGTTACTGAATGCAATGCAAATGTTAGCAAATTTTGTGGGCGCAAGATACCATCTCAGGAACTACTGCAATGATATACTGGGCTGAAGTGACTAACACAATCCTCCCATGCCAAAACACAGCAGCATCTTTTCTTTAAGCAAGGTATAACCTTCCTGATGCTAAACTCAGTTAAAAGACGAAAGCTATAATGAGATCCAGAGCCAAGTGGTCTTTGTAAAAATAAGAAAGTATAAATTCAACTGGTCAGGTAGGCACAAAGATAGGAAATAAAATTCAGTCTGAAGAATGAAAGGCAATGCATTTGAGGAAAGCAAACAGGACAAGGGACTCACAGTGAATGGGGGTGAACTATGAAGTACAGAGAAACAGAATGAAATAGCATGTTTGCAGACCCCTTAAGGTAGCAAAACCAGATAAAATGACAGGCAAATGGAATGCTTATCTGTTAAGGCAAACAATTTAGAAGCAGAGGATCTTACCATTGAGCTATTGATTGAACCATCGAGTAGTTCCAGTCAACAAAATATAGGATGTATAAGGTGCTTAAAAGATTAGTGAAGATGCTGTTCAGACTGGAGAACTAGTTACAAAGAGAGATTGACAACATTTTGGTTATATTTTCTTTGGAATAAAGATGACAGGGGTTAACTGAGGTGTAGAATTGAAGATGTCTAAAAAGTAAACAAGTAGTGCAAATAACACGGGAGCACAGATTTGTTAATAAATAGGGTGATTGGAGGGGTGTTAAGAGTTATTTTTAATCAAAAGTATAGTTGTCAAAAATTCTCTGGTCAATAAATGTGGAGGAAGAAATCATCATCCTCATTTAAAATGTCTTGAAAACCTTATATCCTACAAGGTTTTCAGCTGTAAAATGGGGTTGGGTGAATTATGCCATCTGTGCTGTTAAGTTCCACAATCCAAGAAGTTCAAACAAAATCTTTTAACCACCTTGGCTGGCTCGCAAGATACATAAAAATTAGCCATGTTTTAGGTGGGGAAAATAGCTATAATTAATACTGAAATTGTTGCTTTACATTACCTTTAGTGCTAAAAGACTCTTGTTAATTTCAGCACCTTCAAGACGTGTCTGTCGATCTGCACTAGAGGTGTCTGCTCCCCTCTCGTTTCCTGCCAGGTCTATTAAAGAAAACTTTCCATGCATTTTCCCTTTTCTGCGAAGAATTATCTGGAATACTGCATGGCTTCTTGAAGAGTGAGCATTTGCAGAAGTCTGACCTGATGTTCTATATGGATGTTCGAACAAAGAATTAAAGAGTATTTGCAAAACACTTACTTGCAGCATTTGATGACAAGAATAGACTGTTAAAACATATAGAATTATTTTTAAAAGCCAATATTCAAAAACGGGAACAAAAGCTTTATAACTTTCAAAGAGGAATGCTGTTCCAAAATGTCTAGGTGAGGGAAAGTAAAACAAATTTACTTCATCCTCCAGCATCGCTACTTTTAGATCTACTGCTGCCACATAAACCGTGGAAATGCAAGACTATTTATACATTTTGTACTGATGGCAAAAAATATTTAACAATGACCTTTGATCGAACAGTAGCTCTGTTCCAATAGAAAATTATACTGCATAATTTAGGAACGCATGGGCCACTTTATAATCATATTAAAATACATATCTCCGGGTCATCGAATTAGCTTAATTGCAATATTTGGCCTCTCATTTTTTTTACAAAAGTACCCTACTTCTTTCTAATAGTCAATAAACTGATGATTACAATTTTATCCAGTAAAGAACTTCTAGATGTTAAGTGAACCTGGTGAACTCAGCATCAATGTTAAGAGTTTTGGGTGTGAGCCCACATCCAAGCACAGTTCCTGGTGTTTGAGCAGTACTTTGAGCAGTAGTTTTATTTTCCTCTCAGGGTTACATAGATCCGAGGATGCATCTTCAGAAAAAACTAACTAACTAAAAGAACAAATTTTCAACCAAGCACCCTTTTGGCAGGATCGCAATGTGTTGGGCTGTCATCAAAAAGCTAGACATAAGTTTAAAAAAATATAATGTAAACATTTTTCACCTTTAAAAAGTTTAAAGCAGGAAAACATTTCAGAAATGCCAAACATTGTATACGTCTAAAAAGTTTAGATTTTAAAACATAAAAGTAATGCATGTAAGGGACTCACCTGCAGCTATTACCAACTTCAATTAGTTTTAAAACATCTTCTGTACATTTAACATCTCGTTCTGAAAGCCCTACCACCTGAATTTGTTGCTTGCCATCCTCCAGCACTCTTAGCTTAGTTTTTCTGTTAAGCAAGTCAAATACCTGAATAATACAATAAATCAGTTTAAGTGTAGGAAACTGCAGATGCTGTTTTAAATCGAAGGTAGACACAAAATGCTGGAGTAACTCAGTGGGACAGGCAGCAGCTCTGGAGAGAAGGAAATGGCTGATGTTTTGGGTGAGACCCTTCTGTCTAAAGTTGAGGCCAAGTAAACAAAAACACTATATGATCTGTGCAAGAATGGAATGGTATTAAGAAAGGTGTTATGTTACTGATGCCTAAACATCTCAAATCTGCTTTTTTTTCCCCTCATAGTTTTTAGATTAAACCTCTTCGGATGGACCCACAATTGGATGAAGTGTGGCTGCATTCAAAGAATGATGCCCCAACAATGCAAATAACTTTCTTTCGTGGATACTGATTTAATTTTAGAAACATGCTACAACTTTTTTCTTTTGTCTAAGATTGTTATCAAAAATTCATATCTAGTAATGTTTAGATTAGATTAGAATTATTTCAGCTGAACTGATGTTGAATTTCAGCTATTCCTCTGCATTCAGTTATCCTTCTGTCTGAAGAAGGGTCTCGACCCAAAACATCATCCATGCCTTCTCTCCAGAGATGCTGCCTGTCCCGCTGAGTTACTCCAGCATTTTGTGTCTACATCAGATTAAGTTCTTGTCTATGCAGAAGAATAACTGAAATTCAACATAATCAGTTCTGCTGAAATAATTCAACACCTGAAATAACAACACTTCAACTTTGACCATTTGTTCTGTAAGTCGTCCATTTGTAAAACTAGCTCAGTTTTTTTCTCTCCATTCATACAGCCTGACCTGCTGGCCATGTTCCGCAGCACTGCTACTAGCAACATATTATACTTGTTTGTGTTAACACATCATTGACTGGATGATCCCTGCAACTCATCCCCACAGCAACTCAGACTTTATCCTCTCACAATTACTATATTTGCCTTATACATTTCTCCTGCTACCTACTCTGCAGATTAAGACCACCATTTTATCTCCCTTTCCCAGTCCTGGAGAGAGTCTTTAATCTGAAATGTTAATTCATTACTACATTTAATTAAACTGACACTTAATTTCATCTCTCTCAACAGATGCAGCACAACCTGCTAAATTCTCAGCATTTTCTGCTCTCGGTCAAAGATTGTGCATGATCATATGGAATAGCTAAACAGGCTCAAGAGAATTGGTCTAATCCTGATTCGTACTTTTCATGTTCTTAAAGAAATTAAATATTCTGCATTAAATTAGACAATGCAAGAAGTGAATCTGTTTTCTATGTTGTGTTTCATTAAGCAACCTGAGACCTATTAAAATGAAATTTTGAGATATCTATCTATCTATCTATCTATCTATCTATCTATCTATCTATCTATCTATCTATCTATCTATCTCTCTATCTATCTATCTATATCTAGATACTATTAAAACTCTGTGGCTGCCTGACTTGTGTCTGCCTGACTTGTGTCTGCCATCCGCCTGACTTGTGTCACAAATCCCCTTTGATACCGCCCCAGGCCCACACCACGCGGAAACGCCGATGTTTTTTGCCATTTCTAAAGAGATTACATTTATCTTCACGAATAGACACTCCTGATTAAATTTGGTCGTGTTTGTGTACACTTTTTAAAATAAAATACTTCTCCCCCCACCCCACCCGAACATTTCAAAATGTAAAAAAAACAGCTCTCAGCCATAGAATGTTAGTGAAGTTTCAATTGTGTGATGTCACAATGCCCAATGCTCACACATGTCCAATCGGAATGGATCCATTTACATATGCCTTTGCAGCAGCCCCAGCCCCAGCCCCTCCCCCCCACCCTGTGTTGAAGGGCGTCGTCACGTGTGTGGGAATAGAGAAAGAGGATTGGGGGTGATAGGGAATGGGGAACAGATGGACTGTCCCTACCCCTCCTACTTCAACTCTCCCTCCCCACTCTTCCCCCTCTCTCCTCTCCCCCCTCCACCACCCCTCTTCACCCCCATCTCCACCCCCACCCCCTTCCCTTCTCTCTTGCACCACTCCCCGCTACTCCTCTGCCCCTCCCCACTCTTCCCCTCTCCCTCCCCCTCCCTCTCTCCCTCTCTTCCCCCTACTCCTCTCCCCTTCCCCTCATCCCCTCTCTCCACCTCTAACATCCACTCCCCCCCTCTCCCCCCTTCCTGCCCTCCCCGCTCTCCTCCCACTCCCCACTCTGCTCCCCCTCCCTCACCCTGCTCTCTTCTCCCTCACCAATCTCTCCCCTTTCCTCCTCCGCCTCTCCCCTCCCTCCCCCTCTCCTCTTCTCTCCCCACCCCGTCTCCGTCTCCCCTCTTCTCTCCCCACCCCGTCTTCCTCTCCCCCTCCCCCCGAGTGTGTTTGGGGGGTGGTTAGTGTGTGTGATGCCGCCGACCACCCCCCTCCCGCAAACGCGTGTTGGGAAAACAGCCCGTCAACAGTCTCTCTGTCTTTAAGAAGGAACTGCAGATGCTGGAAAATCGAAGGTACACAAAACAAAAATGTATAACCTCAGCGGGTGCAGCAGCATCTATGGATCGAAGGAAATAGGCAACATTTCAGAAAAACCCCCCTGAAGATGGGCTTCGGCCCAAAGCATTGCCTATTTCCTTCGCTCCATAGATGCTGCTGCACCCACTGTGTTTCTCCAGCTTTTTTTTGTATACAAGTCTCTCTGTCTCTCCCCTCTCTCTCTCTCTGCCCGCGGATCGACTCATGCACGCCCGCTCCAACACCCCCCTTCACCTCTCTCCCCATCCTCTCCCACCTCTCTCCACCCCTCTCTCTCCCCCTCTTCTCTCACCACCTTCCTCTCCCTCCATCCTCTCCCCCCTTCCTCCTCGCCCTCTTCAAATTTTTTTTTCTAACATTAAATTTTCACTCTATGCCCCCCCCCTCTAGACGCACATGAGAGGTGAGGACTATTCGTCAGTGGATAGGGTGGAGATGGGATAAAGAAGCAAATTTAAAAATTAAAATAATATCAAGGGGTGTGATGAGTGTGTGTGTTTGTGGGTGCCGGATTCCGTGCTTTGGAGGAAAGGGGGTGGTTAGTGTGACGCCACAGCACCACCCCCACCC